>WOFM01000373.1:690862-767826 GCA_011428145.1 Ericerus pela | reverse complement strand
TTTTAATGCTTAGTAATAATGTCTTTGTGCGTGCTCATTATCAAGAATGTTGACGAAAATTTTTACACTTTTTTAAAAACCGGTCAAAAAATTGTGGAAGAGCAAAAAAAAAAGTTATTTTGAAAACGAGTTTTTAAAAAAATACGCTTTTATAATTTGAAGAAGAAAATAAAGGTGAAAGAGAAAATAAAATTTCTCACTTTTTTTTTCAGACAGAAACAAACAAAAATTGAAAAAACAACAGAAAAACGGATTTGTGTCGTGAAAGCAGCGCTGAAGTTGGTCACCGGTGTACTTCAACAAATTGAGTGAGTAGAATAAAAGCGTATAAAAAGAGGTCTACTCCATAAAATTTTTTGTCATTGCTGTTCTAAGAAAAGGCTCTGGATCCGCCACTGTTGCGAATAATTTTTCTCTTAAATAGGCACTGAATTAATCTCTGTGAACATAATCAGTATGTTTTTATTCATATTATTATTTTTGAATTCAACTATGATTATTGATCACTTTGCCACCCTGAATCTAAAATTTGTTACTTTGAAATTTTTCTCAAATTTCATTAAGCTTAATCACTCAAATTGGATGGCTTTGTGAAGGTCTTCTAATTCTAACCAAGTACAGGTATTACAATAACTGGAGATTGTTTCCTAATGTGTCACCTTTTGCCTACATGAAATTCAGGAAAAATTACATCATTCTGTTCATCCCCTCACAATTTTTAAAATTTCCTTAAAATTCAGCTGCTTATGGTAGGTAATATTTTTCGCCCTGTTAAATTGCAGTATACTAGCTGTCATAAATTTTACATTAGACATAGGTATCCTACGGCAAATGTCAATTTTTGTAACAGATAGGTAAGTATCTTTTTTCTTTTTTTGCGTGTGCTGGTTAGAGTTTGCAATTTTCCCCTTTTTGTTTAAAACTTTATTCCGCCGCTGCGTATCACTTGTTTGAAAAATGACAAAAGTGAAAATCTATAACTGAAATTTTTCAGTATTTCATCGTCGCAGCAGCCGTTTCTACTTTTGAAAACTGACTAAATGAAAGAACCGCATAATTTATTTATTAGTGTCACCGAGGGGCGTTACCTTACTCGTCCCTATCATACTGAACTAAAAGTTACATGTACCTACTCTTCCCTGATTGTGAAGCAGATTTTTTATTTCTTTTCACCAACTCATGCCTAACAAAAAAAAACAAAAAAAAACAGTACTCCATCAAATACGTCCTTTATTACAATTATACATGGATTATGACTTAAGAGATGTATCTAAGGGGGAAGGGGTGAGGGAGGTCTCCAAAAATATTTTCAGAGTTGAAAAAATTGACTTGTTGCATCTATATAGTTGAAAAATCGTGGAATTTAATGATCTTTCGTTTTTCTTCTGGAAAATTTTATAATTTTGCAACAATTGGCAATTTTAGTTTTTCTTGCCTCCCATTAAAAAAGGCTTTCGCTACATCTTGTATGACTTTCGTGTATGACAGTGCGTCTGTCATTATTTGGGATTTACAGTCTCTTAAAATTGAAATTTTTAATTGGCTGAATATCAAATTTTTAATTGTCGTTGTGGAATACCTTGTCGTGAGAGATATTATCACCAGAAGGAAATTCAACAGAATTTAAGCGTGCTCAGCCACTTTGTACACAAGTACGGGTAAGCCAAAACCAAGGCGAACACTGGCGATTTTAGAGCCGGTTTGGGTGGTTTATATACGGCTTATTTGCACGCACACAAACACACGTACGTAAGAATATATGTACGTCGGTGAGGGCGGCCAGGTCACATCATCCCCTATCATGATAAGAGATGGCTGGCCGGTTTGTGTACGGATTGTGACATTGTTTGGTGATGTCACGATTTGGTACTTGTACATTACCTGCATGTACTTGCAAGTAATTACGATCGAACGTATTTCGTTTGTAGTTTAACGTCACGAGGACGATTATTAGCCTGCCCTTTGGGGCGGCGACTGTCATTGAGGGGTCCGAGCCCCTTTACCTCATAACGTTGAGTCCCCACAGTCTTCTATTAAAATTAATTTTCCACGCTGGCTTCTCAATTCAGTAACTATACAAGATATGGTAAAGTACATACTGGGTTTGTTTTATTTTCCACATGGTGTCGACGCCTGGTCGACACTAAGAGGTGCTATTCCGCTCTTGCAATACAAATTCACTAATTGAAGAGAAGAATTGACCCGAAAGTAGTGGAATAGCTTCCTTTGGTGTCACCCCAGTGTTGTTATTTTTGGCAAATAAAACATAGCTACTAAAGCAAATAATTTTTACTGGGTTTTTACCAACTGAAACTGATGAGAAGATACTGATTAAAATTGTGACAAGTAAAAATGAAAATTTTAGGTCAACGCATGTTTCAAACTTTGAGTAAGTACCTACCTATTATATGAATAGTAGATAACATAGGGTCGCATTTCTCTTAATTTACCATTGAGTTCACCCTAACCAATATGTGTTGGTAGCTTCAAAGGAGTGAATGTACCACATTTTATACATCTATAAACTAAGTACTGTAACGTATATTTTCGTCTATTTTGAGAAATGACGAACATATTCGTTCACTCATTTTCGAATACCAAAAATGTAGATATTTATCAACAAATTACCTTCCTATAACTCTTCATAAACAACCACAAAACTATTCGTATTTAATTTTACATAAACAGATATACCTTCTGTATATTTCTGACCTAGTTGTACCTGTCCCTCGAGTACTCGACGAGTCAGCACAACCCTATAATAACAACACCCTACCTCACTTTACCTATCCGACACGTACGTTTTCATACCCTGAACGAGTATATAATCCCTCGATTCAGTTGTATAATTGTTCAGTTTAGTGCAGTCTTCCAACAGCTACTTCTAAGTACCTGGAACCTCTCTCGTAGAAGTCTCTGGTGAACAGATAGTCTTGCTTGTTGAATTGTAATTGAATATGTATTAATATTAACGTAACTGTGATGTACAGAATATTATTGTATTAAAAGTGTAAACTCACTCTTGTGTTTAAAATATTATTGAGTCTCTAACTAATGTTAAGGTCCACAATAGTACGTGGATGATAAACTTGAAATTATTTTAGAAGTATTACTGCTCTTAAAGTACGTGATATTTCGTGTATGGTGTACTCCCCAAAAGAGGTCGTTACCAGGTACAACCCAACCTCTTTTGGCCGTTACATTATTGGCGCCCAACTGGTCTGCTATTGCGAATTGAACTCTCGCTCTAGTACCTGCTCAACGGAATTGCTGAATTCAAGCTGCTGTTTCAATTCCTCTGGCTCGAAGTACTTTGCTCTAACCTTGAAAACTCTAGTCAAGTACTCAAAGAGAAACGCGTAAGGCGCGCTCTTGAGGAAAGGAAGTAGAGGTTAGCTGCGAGTGGAAAAGAACTAGTTGTGAAAAAGAAACCCGAACTTCAAAGTCAACAAAGGATATTTATTATACAAAAGTGGAAAAAACATATATACAGAAAAGTTGGCGAACGAGGTTTGGTGAACGGCGGTGACGGATCCTTCAAGCTCCTGTGCAAACAAAAGAAGAAAACAAAGTAACAATTAATATTAATTATAATTCGCGTCCCTCCCTTAAATATAAGAAGTGTTAAATAATTATAAGTCGCGAAAAAATTTATTTTTATGAGTGAAACTTGGGAAAATTTATCCGAACCCAATACTACTAAAACTAATTTAAATTGGCTAATCGATGCTAAAAATTTTGAATTAATTAACGTATGTCAAAACTTAAACATCGAAGTCGATAAAAAATATTTTTCTCGAATAAAAACCCAAGAGGATATCCTATTAAAAATTAAATCCAGTAAGGAAATACAAAAATTATTAACCCCTGAAAATATAAAAATAATTTTACAAACAACACGAAAAACTCGTGAACAAATTCCCGAACTAGAAAATCCCATAATAAGAAAATATTTTAATCCTCCTTCTACTTCAACCCCATTCTTGGAAAATTTGGATAATCCCACACCGTTTCCAAGAGTTAAAACTGCTATTAATCTAGTGGATATTACTGAGTGTTTAGAAAAATCTGACGAAGATTTTCTCAGCCCAGAAATTGAAACTAGACTTTTAGAAAACTTTATTCCCCCTATTGAAAATAAAATGTCAGGAAAGGCTGCTGTAAATATCAGACCTTCCTTATATGGACACACCCCAATGGAAGACATCGTATCATTTTTAAACGGATTTGAAAATGAGGCGGAATCTTTCAATTGGGATGCAAATATGAAATTTAAAAAAATTAAAAACGCATTTTCTGGTCTTGCGAAACAAATATTTGAGGATAGAATTCAAACTAATCCCGAATGTAATAACTGGCAAAATACTAAACAGAAAATTTTGGAAGTCTTTACGAGGACTAAACCCCAATTACGCGAAATATTATACGAAAGAAATTACAATGGTGAAGCTGATTTCTCCGCGTATATTATGTTTGTGAAAAGGATTCTAAAACAAATAGAACCCGATATTACGGAAGAAAAAATTATCGAAAAAATTATGCCAAATCTCCCCGAAAAGGAAAGAGTGTTCTTAATAAAAAAAGAACCTAAAACTATTCAGGAACTGGATAAAGCTTTCTCTAAATATCTCGAATTTAAAGATAAAGCATTCGGACATATAGATCCCCTTCTACGTAAAAAAATTGACCAATTAGAAAAAACTATAGAAGAATTAAAATCCGGGAAAACAGAAAAGAAAACCGAAAAAAACGTAAATACAATATCGTCCGACCCGATCTGGAAAGCTGAAATGGAGAAGATGAGCGCTGCAATAGCGAACATTTCAAAATTTCAGGAATCCAGAAAAAATAATAAAAATCCCCAAAATAAAAATAATAATAACGAGCAAAATAATAATAACCAAAATGGTAATAATAATAATAATAATAACTTTAATAATAATAATAACTGTAATAATAATAATAATATGAATAATAATAATAACCAAAACCAGAATCAAAATCAAAACCAAAATCAAAATAGAAATAATAATAATAATTATAATAATAATAATAATAATAATAATGGTAATGGAAATTGGAACCAGAACCAAAACTGGAACCAAAATAACCAAAATAACAGAAATTGGAATAATAATCAAAATTTCAATCCTAATTATAAAGGAAGAAATTTTAATCCAAATTTCCGGAGAAATAATTTCCCGAGAAATAATAATGGATATTATCCCAATAGGATTCCAAATTGGAACCAAATGGCTCTCCCAAATTGGAATAATGCTCCAGCATGGTCTGGAATATCATTTAATACTCCCCAAAATCTCCCTTATGTGGCTGCTAATACTCAAATGATTGCCCCCCCGGCACCATTAATGGCAGCTCCACAACAAAATTATCTCCCAACATCAAACCCCCAGGCTTGCCAGAATAATTGCTCAAAAAACTAAGTGTCCCCCTTACAGGTGATCTGTCAGCTGTAAGGGATGTCGCGAACAAAGAGTCGAAACTAGTTAACAATGTGAGTAAGGAGAAGTTTCAAAGCAAAGGGTACTGCAGAACCCAATGTAAATTTCACCTTCCATTTGCCATTTATGGTAAACAAATACTTAGCTTAGTCGATCCAGGTTCAGAACAGACACTTATTGATGAAAAAGTTTTAAAGAAAGTCAATTTTACGGAACCAATTCTACCAACAAAAGTAAGATTTTGTGGTGCGGATAGTCAACCTCTTGAGGTCATAGGAGTAACCAATGTGATTTTTTCCATTGATCATTGTATTTACCCACATCCCACTTACGTTGTTCGAAATTTAGTAGAACCGGTCATACTGGGTTACGACTTCTTATCAACCCATAAAGCCAAAATGGACTTTTCGAAAAACAAATTCACTCTACCGTGTGGTGACGAAGAGCGATGTTTTGACATGCCTGAATGTCACAATTTCCCTATTGAAAAGGAAAATAAGTTAGGTTATATTAAGCCCTTTAAATATTATGCTCCCCAATCTTTTAAAATAGAGGCAAATTCGGTGCTAATTTTAGCAACGCTGCCTGAACACCTGGAGTTTCTGTGTGAAACATCCATGGAAGAAAAAAATAATTTCTTTGTAATCGTATCAGAAGACACGATAGCGGCTGTTAATAATAATAACAGACCCCACGTGATCTATAAAGGCGAATACTTAGGAAAATTTGAATTAAGTAGTGCAGTAGAAATTAATTCCTGCCAAATAGAAAGAATAAAAGAAAATACTATTTTTAAGGATAACCGAGGAAATCCCATCCCGATTAATCCAAAATTGTCGCTTGAACAAAAAATAAAAATGTACGAAATAATTAATGAATATAATAATATTTTTACGGGAAAAACAGATGAAGTTTCCATTTGTAAGGTACCCGAACAAGTTGTCCGAGTAGACGACGAAACCCTACTGCGGTGTAGAAATTTTAAATTCTCACACGCAGAACATGAGGCCCTACACAAACTAGTCGATGACTTAGTAAAAGTAGGTGTCCTAAAGAAACAAAAATCGAAATTTGAATCGCCAATATTTGTAAAAAAGAAACCAGACGGAGTCTATCGAGTATTAGTAGACTACCGAAGAATGAATCAAAGAATAATTATGGATAATAATCGTGTGCCAACAATTGATATTATTTGGCCATATTTAAGAAATAAAAAATGGTTTACAACAATTGATTTAAACAGTGGATATTTACAGATTCCTCTCACGGAAGAATCTAAACAATACACTGGAATAAATGTGGATGGAATTGGATATGTATTTAATTCCACTCCAATAGGTTTAAGTATATCCCCGTCCATCTTCCAAACTATCATGGATGACATATTCCATGATATATTCTGGAAAAAAATGGTATGTTATTTGGACGACATGTGTATTTTCGGAGAAACTTTCGAAGAGTGTCTTGAAAATACAAGGGAAGTATTAAAAAGATTAAATAAGGTAAATTTAAAAATAAAAACAAAAAAATGCCAATTTGCAATGAACGAAATCGAAATATTAGGACATACGGTCCGATATAACGAATTACGTCCATTAAATAAAAATATAGAGGCAATAAAAAATTTAAATCCCCCTAATACGTTAAAACAATTACGATCATTTTTAGGATCAATAAATTATCATAGGAAATTAATTCCTAATTTAGCTAAAATTACTGCTCCTCTTACTGATTTACTAAGAGGTACAGATAGCAAATCAAATGCAAAAATAAAATTAAATCAAGAACATCTTGAAATATTTGAAAAATTAAAAGAAATTATGATTTCCAAACCTGTATTAGCAATATATGATCCGAAATTGGAAACCTGTGTAGAAGTTGATGCTTCGAAAATCGCATTAGGTGCAGTGCTGCTGCAAACTAATCCCGTTACGAAGCATAAACATCCAGTTGGATATTTCTCTGAGAGAGTCCAACCTGCCCAGTCAAAATTGTGTTCATTTGACTTGGAATTGTTAGCTATTACGAATGCATTAGCTCATTTCCGCGGATACTTACTAGCATTACGCTTCGTAGTATACACGGACCATAAACCTCTGATTTATCATCAGAAATTTAATACTCCAAGCCCAAGATTAATCCGATTAATATCGAAATTAAACGAATATAGTTTCCAAATTAAACATATCGCCGGAAAAAATAATTGTATGGCTGATATGTTATCTCGTCCGCATGATGAACCGGACGAAATCACATTTGAAAAAGGTGAATTTCTCGTAGATAAAAAATATGCTCTTCAGGACGAAGAGAAAAATGTGAATACTTTGTGTAGAATTCACAACTCTGTCCCATTAAACCCTGTATTCTTTCAGAATCAAAATGCGTGGTACTACCCAAGTACAACGCCCCAAACATATTATTTTCCCCCTTCCCTTGCATCAACCTTCCCATATTATCCCGTGGTACAAACCACAATCCCACAGAATGAGTTAAATCATTCCGAAAATTGTCCCAACAAAACTACTAATGTAGTTACAAGATCTGCTCTTAAAGAGGCAAACCTCGATAATCAGATCATCCCAACCCCTCCTGTGACCCCAGTTGTCACACAAATGTCAATTCCCGACATCACATTACCTCCCCAATCAGAAGATCAAACTTCTGAATCCCCCCCAAAAATTGAATTGCCCGAAAATTTAAAATCAATGCAGGAAAATGACCCGCATTGGAAAAATGTAATTTCATTATTAAATTATAACGAAATAAAAAAAGACAAAAATAAAATACGAAAATTAAATCGTACTATACAATTATATTTTCTTGATGAAAACAACGTATTAAAGAAATTACCTAACCCAACCTCATCGTATGATGAAGCGGTTACAGTAATTCCCGAAAAATTAATTCCGGTAGTTCTAAAAAAACTACATGATGATCCGTTGTATGGAGGTCATTTCGGAATAAAGAAAACAAAAAATAAAATAAGAAATCAATTTTTCTTTAAAAACATGGTACAAAAAATTACGGAATACGTATTATCGTGTCATGAATGCCAAATGGCACAAAATTCCCCGAAAGAGGCTGGCTACCTCAAACATATTGAAATCGAAAACCCTAAACCGTTTTCACATTTAGAGATCGATTTCATCGGAAAATTTAATACCGAGTATGAACACTCGTACGTGCTTGTCGGTGTAGACAAAAGCACAAATTTCTGCACCATACGTCCAACAAAAAACCCAAATGCTCAATGCGTAATTGAGTATTTGAAATTTATTTGTTACACGTATGGTACCCCAGGAAAAATTTCTTGCGATAACGGAGGTCATTTTGCAAATGAAACCGTCCGTAAATTTTGCGAAGAGAATAATATCAAAATTATTTACTCCTCGTTTTATTCCCCCCAATCGCAAGGACTCGTTGAAAAAATCAACGGAGTAATAAAAAAATCATTATCAAAATACGACCATTCAAACGAAAAAGAATGGATCGAAACAATTAATAAAATTGTTTTCGCATACAATATTAGCCCAATCGAACACTTAAATAATAAATCCCCATTCTACTTACTTCATGGATTTAATCCAGAAGTACATATACCAGAAATACCAGAAAATAATAATAATAAAACAACTCGTGAAGAAGAAATTGAAAATCTCCGTCAGACGAGAGAAAAAACGCCGAGCTTAGCAAAGAAAGCATCGGAAAAAAACGCGAAACATTATAACGCACACCACAAGATCATTGACTTCAAACCTAATGACCTTGTTTTGCTGCGTCAATCAAAAAACGTCGCGAAAAATAAAATGAAATACACCAGACCATATAAAATTGTTAGAAAGGTCACGGATTTAAATTATGCAATTCGTATTAAAACAGACGATAAAACTGCGTACGACGAAACAGTTCACGTACGACGATTAATTCCGTATAAATCTCGTAATACAGACGAATTAAGTAATGAAATAAAAATTGAAGAAACAGACGAAAACATCGAAAATCCCATCCCAACCCAAATCATACCTAAACCAAGGGGTCGCCCTCGGAAAAAACCAAAATAACTATGTGTAAAGTGTATTACCTGTAGTTAGATTGGTTTCTTCAACCACGATACCTCCCTTCCCTCCCACCTTATGTGATTTTATCTTAGAAATTTATTTCTTTCGTCAGCTTTGCATTTAGATAACTTTGAAAAAATTTTTTTTTTTGGGAATAACTTAAAATAGTAAAAATGAGAAATTACTCACCTATAGCCCACGTCTCTGAATACCCCTCCAGGAACTCCTCCAGGCGGTCTCCACTGGATGAGCTGCTGCTGCCGGAAGGACTTGAGGCCTCGTTCTCGGGATCCTGACCACCGTCCGAGGAACCACTCTCTTCGGTGGACATACTCTCCTCAACGGATCGGGTATTCCACGAAAAGGAATGGATGATCGGCGCAGATAGCAGCCATCCACTGCGATATGAGATGGCCCGATTGTACTCCGTGGCATCATAGTGTCGCAGAAACTGGAAGCCAATGGTGGACACGGAGAAGTTCAATCGTGGCTTGTGATGATCGTTGATAAATCTGACGAACCGAACCCCAGCCGTATTGATCAGAAGATCGTTAAGATATATCTGGTCAAGGTGGACGTACTCTACGATTACTTTCTCGTTGGTCTGCTGCGATACGCACAATAGACCGACGAGAACACCGGAGAGTACGCCCAACCCAGACACCCCGCGCGTATCCAGATTACCACGGAAGGTGAGTTTGAGCCCAGATGGACCAAACTCCACAACCATGGAATGGGGATAGTAAATTCGGAGTTGAAACAAAAGTTTTTTTGTATACTCCTCCGAATCGGGGCAGCAGGTGTATCTTACAAAGTGGCTCCAGTAGCCAAGATCCTCATCAATTATCTCACCTGGGATTCGGGACGGTTCAAATTGATTCAGGAAATCACCAAAGAGAAAAGACGATGGAGCACAAAGTAGAGGCGAGGCTCACACAGGCAGCTCTGGAATTGACGGATCTTGCCGAGTACCTGTTCCCCCAGGAACCAGGTCTCATTCGCCTCCACAACTCCAGACGACGTAAACATGCGATCATTCATGTAGACGATCGACATATTGGTTTTTGGAACAACGAAAAGTAACCCGCGAAAAATTTGTTTTCTTACCGAACTGCACCAACACGTCACTGACACGTCACGAAAACGTAGAAAAATTCGGAAAAAAATTTTTTTTTTCACGAAAAAATGAAAAATCGGATAACAAGTAATACGGTATAAGCGGTGAAAGCAAAGACGGAAAACTGACGAAAAAAATAAAATTAGTAATTTTATATTAACAATTTGACCGAGATTCATAATTCGGATATCGGAAAAATTTGTCTCCCCCTTCACCCCAACCTACGAAAATCAAAACAAATCAGTAAATATGTATAAGCCATTTTTTCTCGTAAATAACTTAGACGTTGCATTCTTTCTGTTTCAGAAAATGTATACGAATCTACTTTTCTATTTCGCAATAATTATTTCTTCGACTAGTATTGCGCAAAGAACATCGTCTGACCCATATAGGATTACGACGGCGTCAACTGGCGCTTATTTTCAAGAAATAAGCAATATTTTTGTATACTCGAAATCTGCCCCAATAATTTACTCCATTAAACTAGACTTACATGAATCAGCAGATAAATTACTAGAAACGAATTTCAAACACCGGTTGTGTAATGAAACAACCTGGAAAAATTGCAAATATGCAGAAATGGCGAAACGATTAAAAAATACCATAAAAAATCTGAAAGAACAAAACATTGCGATGATACAAGATTTCTATTCGACACCATCGTCTATTCGAAGCAAACGAAGCGTATTCACCCCGATCAGATCTTTCTTCGGAGATGCGCTACGATTTTGCTGTCGAGTGTTAAACTTTAGAGATGGACGAAACTTCTTGGCGAATGAAATCTCGTTGAAAGAAGAATATGATACTATTAAAAATCAGCTATTAATAGAACATGCAGCTTTAGTGAATACGTCTACTAATCTGCATAGCTTCATTGACCATACAAATAATTTTATGACAAGATTTATCTCGCATACAAATTCTTTTATGGAAAATTCACTAGAAGAACACGAACTTCTAATCTCGCTAAACTATATACAAGGATTCTATGATAATTACCTAATAAACACGTTAAGACTATCAAATATCCTAACGTCGTGTAAATCTCATATGATCCCATCTTCAATTATCTCAAAAGAAATATTAGGAAAAGATTTAGTAAAACTTTCGAAAATTACGAAAAATCTAGGTCTCGACCTAGCAATACCCATTAAGGACATTCAAAATTATTATCATGCTGAACTTGTAAACTGTAACTTCTTTAAAAACACGTTAGAACTAGAAATTAAAATTCCCCTAAAACAGTTAGATTCAAAATATGAAATTTACAACTTTATTCCGCTCACATTCAAAAGTCATTCTAATGAATTGTGTAGCTGGGACCAAGAACCATCCCTGATTATTCATGAAATCAGAACTAATTCTGTACGTTATATTAGTGGAACCAACCTCCATTATTGTAACTCGGATAAACCATTATGCTTCCTTCCTTCTAATAGAGGAAGTGAAAAATTATCGTCTTGTGCAAAGAATTTATTCTTCCAAGACTTAAATCAAAACTTACTACAATCTTGCTCATTTAAATGCAATCCTAATAATAATCAAACATTGGTGCACCCGATTGGTCACACCAAGTTTGCTATTGTAAATTTTAACTCCCTCGTAGCAACTAATTCTGTTACGAAAAAATCCGAAAAACTAAAAATAAACAATGACTCCCCTGGAACCTTCATTCTGGACGTACCTTGTCACATCCAAATTGAAGATATTGATAAAAATAACAAAAATACTGTAATTATTCCAATAGAAATCCCTTGTCTCTCTGAATCATTAGAAGAGACTATTAAAATCGAAAATCATTTACCACTCTTGTGGACATATTTTTCTGATTCGATAGAACCTTTTGATCTTGCCATTGATCTGGCAACGACAAAGGTCTACAACCCAAATTGGAAAAACTTTGTTCCTCACACTGTTCCCATGAACAATCTGGAGAACAAAATTAAATCCATTAAACTTCAATTACCCGATCAAAATTTCAATGATTATATAACTTTCATTAATGAAATGTTCCTAATATGGTTAAGTGCAATCTCACTTATTTTAATAATTATTATAGTATATTTAAAATTAACCTGCCACCAAAACTGTGTGAACCTAACAAAAAGCACAGCATTGTAAAAATTACGCAAAATAATACGATATACTAATCATATATATATACGTAAGAAAAATTTGTTACTCATAATTAATATTCGTAAAAATCTTATTCTAAGTATATATACTCATACTCGCATTATATGACGTAAGTTTAAGTATGCAGAATTATCTGGACATATGTATGTGTTGGATAGACTTTGGAAATTTTTTTTTTCCTTATTTTTTTTGTTCCCCCCGGAGAATTGTGTAACGTATATTTTCGTCTATTTTGAGAAATGACGAACATATTCGTTCACTCATTTTCGAATACCAAAAATGTAGATATTTATCAACAAATTACCTTCCTATAACTCTTCATAAACAACCACAAAACTATTCGTATTTAATTTTACATAAACAGATATACCCAGCACAACCCTATAATAACAACACCCTACCTCACTTTACCTATCCGACACGTACGTTTTCATACCCTGAACGAGTATATAATCCCTCGATTCAGTTGTATAATTGTTCAGTTTAGTGCAGTCTTCCAACAGCTACTTCTAAGTACCTGGAACCTCTCTCGTAGAAGTCTCTGGTGAACAGATAGTCTTGCTTGTTGAATTGTAATTGAATATGTATTAATATTAACGTAACTGTGATGTACAGAATATTATTGTATTAAAAGTGTAAACTCACTCTTGTGTTTAAAATATTATTGAGTCTCTAACTAATGTTAAGTTCCACAATAGTACGTGGATGATAAACTTGAAATTATTTTAGAAGTATTACTGCTCTTAAAGTACGTGATATTTCGTGTATGGTGTACTCCCCAAAAGAGGTCGTTACCAGGTACAACCCAACCTCTTTTGGCCGTTACAAGTACAATATTAATATATTGATATAGATATATATCTTATGATGAGAAAAGCACATTCACTTATTGAGAAATGCAACTACATTGTCTTGGGTAAACTAGGAGAAATTTTCCTGCTTGATACACATATTTTACTCGAAGGTTTTGAATGGGGATGAGTATAATGACAAACATTTTTGTTGATCAGTTTTACTTGGGACGAGTGAGGCTATAAAATATAGAGAAACACTATGATTTGGGCAAGTAAGGTCATCCTCTCACTGAGTTCTATAAACTGTAAAATTTGATCATCGACCACTCTCGCGGTGAATAATGTAGTACAGATACTCGTTTCAACCAGGATAATAGAAATAATTTTTTTTTTTTGGGGGGGGGGTTATAAGTTGGAAAATCAAGAAACAAAGATATGTAAAACATCTCTGAGGCAGCAGCACAACTGGAGAGAAAAAAGGTACTGATAATTACAATTCTCCTCCACCATTGGAATTATTTAAAAAAAAAGTAATCGATCCCAAAACTAGGATGAAACTTCTGGAAGATGTGGAATACCTTGTTGTGAAAGAATATTCACACAAGAAAGTAATCAACAGATTAAAATTGCGTATTCTGCCACTTCATATGTAAACATACGGGTAAGCCAAAACCTGGGCAAACAATGGCGATTTTGGGTCCAGTTTTGTAAGTTTATACAAGGAAATTTGCACATGCACACAGACACACATATGTATATGTGTTATAGAAAGTATGTCATTTCTTATTCATTGCTATGACAATTGATAAGAAATGACATAATAGGTTCGTGTCCCAGTCTGAAACATCATCGAGATTTTTATCTATCAAATTATCATCAGCCGAACATTGTATCTTACTTGCCTGTATGTGGAAGTAAGAACATGCGAACAAACAAAGTATATACATGATGTAGAGTGTAATACACTTGATAAGGAATGAAGTGTATACAAGATGTATAGTCCCCACAAAGGGTTAAAGGATTAGTTATTTTTTCCTCAAATAAAAATAAGCAGGCATAGTCTGTTATTTTAGTATTTTCGCAGCAGATATATATTTTTGATTTTATTGGTGGAGCTTATAGCCAACAGTGCTCCCATAAATGCATCATTTTATAAATTTGGAGAAAATGAAACTATCAAATTGGTATGCAGTGAAAGTAACTACAGTAGGCGTTGCTTACCCCACGGCTTGTTAAACCGGTTTTTCTGATAAAGCGGCGAAATTTCTAAAAACAAAACACAAAGGTCCTTTTCTGTAGGTTTTTCACCGGATAATCCGGAAATATTCTTCATTTAATTAGGTGAAAAAAAAAGGGGGGAAAATAAGGGCAAATCGTGTTGATTTTTACACTTTTGAAGGTAATTGGGCAATTTATTTAAAAAAAAAAAACAGCCAATGTAATGCATTATATTTGGTTAATTTTGTATTAAAAATGGAGCAAACAGAAAATCTAATTTTTTCCACAGCATTACTTTCGAAACAAACTTAAAATCACTGATTTTTAACAAAAAAATATTAGATTTCCAATTTGCTACACTTTTTAATATACAATTTAGGGAAATACATATAATAAATTATACAGACAGTTTTTTAAATATATTATATTTTTTATTTTTTTTTAAATGGTTATTACGTTTTTGGTTAATCCTTTCCAATCAGGCTGGGCCGGATTGAAACAGATTATACGGCAAGTACTGTATAACCATCATAAGAGAAAATGTATTTTTTTACTAAGAAAAACGTATTTTTACTCCCAAAAATAAATTTTTTTTCTGCTAATTTTAATACTTCTGGGGATCAAATCTGGTTGTGACATATCCATATTTTGTCCATTGGGTTGATATACCTAATCAATAATCATATAATTAGAAACAATTTTCTATAAAGATTTATTATTAAAAAAATGCTAAAAGAAGGGAGTAAAAATTAACATTACTTTTGGAAAAGTGCGACACTAGTTCTTTAAAGGGGCTGTTTGACTTTCCAGAGTAGAACTCAAAATAATTTTTTCCTCAGAAAACTTCAATTTTTATGACCCAACTTGGTGAGTAGGTTTTTCTAGAAATTTCTCAGTTTGAGCCTTCTATATCATATGCCCATGTTTATTTGTTCTATATGAGATAGGTAAGTATGAAGCTTACAATTTATTTTTCAAGTTTTTTCACTTTACAGAACTAACACAATACCTCACTAAAACTGTACTTATAGAATAGAACAGAAATTCAGTTTTTAGCAGAACTTGTTTAAAAATAAAACTACCTGTGTAAGTGTATAATTTTTTTGCCATTCTAAACAAACATACTAGATGTAAAAACATTGCCCCACTTATACATAGCCGTATATTCCATAAAATGCCTAACAAACATACTATACACACTGGAATTATACGAAATTAAGGTAATTTAGACTATTTTTGACTATTTTTGACCCTCATATTTGGTTTAAGAGTATAATTTTTCCAAATATTTTTTTAAAGTTTGAAAATTCATTCTCTCTGATTTTTAAAATTTCATTGTGTTGGTAAAGAAATTGTGTTTTCTTAAAGATAATAAATGATACACTTTCACTTTGTAATTCGTCTTTCAATATTTCTGAAACTTGTCCATAATTTTCTATAAAATTTTATTGTCAATTGATTACAAAAATTGTTCTAAAGATACCTACCAAACAAACCTCAAAAAAAAAAAGTTTAAAATTGTGCTAAAAAAGTAAAATAAATTTTTTGATTATTCCAGAAAAATCTACTGGGATTTCTTGTAGAAGTTGGCGACTCGGTGCTTTTTTCCTCTATCTTGTAGGGTTGAATGCCAATTCCATCTAATTTTATTGCAAATATTTTAAATTAGAGTCAGGTTCAATGATTCTAGTAGAATAATATATTTATATAAATTACTTTAGGGGTAGGTAACAAGAAAATATAGTTTAATAGATTAAATAAAAAGTTATATTTATTACCTCAATGTTAAATTAATTAATGAATATTTATATACAAGGAAATATTTTATAGTTTGTTCAACTTTATTTAATTACATGATTTGAGTTTAAACCGATGTGAATTAAGTTAGATTTAATCTTTAAAATTTTATTACTAAAATTTTAAACTATAAACTAAATGCTTAAAAATTAATATAATATTATTTACTAAAACTAATTAGAATTATGAAATCAAAATTAAAAAAATAAATAAAATATAATTTACATAATAAAAATTAAATTTGCAGTTTATTTTGTCTGGAGAAATTTTAATTGTTATTTTTCTCATTTTACCGAAATTTTATTATTTTCTTTTGAAATTAGTTCGATTTTTTCATTCAATGCTCTTTTATTTCATATATATTTATATAGAATTAATTTTGCTTTCAAACCAACACTTATATTTGAATATAGGTAGTTCAAAAACTATCTCATAGATTTTAGAAAGCATAATATCGGACCATACCCTGAGATCACCATAATACCATATCCATCATTTGAAAAAAAATATATCAAAATTATTGCTATGGGTGAAAAGTTATGCTGAAACAAACATAATAAAAGCAGCTATACTTATTATAATCATATGAGTGCAGATTAAATTTATACCCTCCTTTTTTGGTACAAAGAAAATATGATATTTCTTGTTCTTATGGTCAAATACAAAATTTTAGAACATGTTACCTACCTAACAAGTATGCATGCATTGGTTTGGTTTATTAATCAATAACTTTTTTATTTTAGGGAGGGTACAAATGATATTTTTTACCCCTTGTAATGATAATTTCGTATCATTCATAATATTTCTCTCTTATATATATATTTCACATATATATCAATCACCTAAAATAATTCTCATTATATTGACGTCATGTAAACAAGTCTTCACTTGCCTTTACTGACTCATTTATTCTACTTTCAATGTTTATAAACAAACATAAATACACTTTTCATAACAACTCTTTTCTATGAAACCATTTTGCAGATATTGCAAATAACCAAAATCACCATTTATGTCATTTCCTTAAACTCCTATTGGACAATATCTAAACTTGTATTGTCATAACTCTCCAATCATATCACTACCATTTCCACTCTCCAAGAAATCACCATATTCTCCTCCCAAAACTTCTAACTATAAAAACTCATGTAACTATGTACATTTAATCTCTCTTCTTTACATTATCATCTTTACCTTTTATGTTAACCTTATTATTCTTACGTAACTTTTTAGTATTTCACTGTTTTATATCTTGTTTAATACAACCTTTTAACATTTACAGTATTTAATTATTTTGTAACCAATATTCTCGTTACACCCCTCATTTGTCGTTGGGTGTACATTGTACCCCTATACCCTGAGTTCCTACGCCACTGGTCTCGACACAAACCTATCTACGTTATTTTTTTAGACGACTGCTTCAATTCCAAATGCATGTTGAATAGGTAGGCTGCATTATCTGATTATCATTAACGAACTTTTCTTTTGTAGAAAACACGAGTTGTATTTTAGTTGGTACAGATACTTGTTTCATTCAATGTCATCAAGAAAAATGTTTATTCCCGCATAAATGAGATTTACAACTTTTTTCCCCCAGATCAATGCATTTTCTGAGACAGCTGAGTTGACTCGAAATAAAGAAAAACGTGGTACCGTTTCATAAAATTCATCGTAATGTAGAGAATAAAGTTTTATTTTCACAGAAAATTTACTCAACAACTTCAAATCGTTTAAAGAAAAAGTGTCTTCTTCTATAATTTACTAGGCTTTTTAAATTCCCCAGTTTACTGCGAGCTTTTTAATACCTTTCCTTTTTACCCAGTTTGCTTGCAAACGGAATATTAAAATTGACCTCGCAAAAGGGTTAGGAGTGAGAATGATGAAAATTATCTTTTTAATGAAAAAAGAAAACAATTTGTATCATTTTTTCATTCTGACCTAATTTTTTTTTATGGATAGGTATATATAATATGTAGCTATATACCTATTGAGGTGTCTAGCTAAAAATAGCTGAAATTTTTATCTATACCTATGTCGGCTGCTTACTATCCAACAAATCTTATTTATTATTTTATATTTCATCGGCATCTTATTTCCGTTAAAATACTCTGTATCCAATTTTCTAACATCACTAAAAATGTAAGAATTCTCTCCTATAGGTACTCTAGATTATATCGGCCAATACATTTTCCATTCAACCCAAAGAACATTGAGAACATCCAAGAACAAATTATAGATGATAGAAAAACATTTCCACCGATCCACCTAGAAAAAACCCAAGAGATAATGTATCAGTGCAACAGCTCTTGCTTATCTTTTTGTACTTTTTTATTTTTCCTGCACTTTTATTCTTTATATATTATGTATCTCCTGGCAATGGACTACTTTTATTTTTTTTTATCATTGTAAAAGGGAGGCGATCTTTTGTGAAGTCAGTCGACTTAGCAAATTCATTTTTCCACCTTCTTCACTTCGAAAGTGCTGGTACTGTGAACATCTCTCTTGCTTCAGACTTTAAAAGTTCTGATTGTACGATCAACATCTTTTGCTGGTCTTGCAAGTGGTAAGGATTAAGTTCTGTCACATTCTTTGATTTCTTTGAATGTACGATGTAGTTTTTTATTTAAATTTCTTTATAAAGACAATTATTTTTTTACATTAGTACTAATGTTTAATAGTAATATGTTTTGTGAAGTGAAGTCCATTTAGTTGTTCAAACTCTGTTAAATTTATAGCGTTGATCAAAGTCGTATGTATGTTTTTTTTATTTTCTCCAAAGTGAATTTTAAAGTTGTTAACATGGCAAAGTTTCTGAAGGTTCATAGTAAGATTCATTAAAATGTTACAAGTGACAGCATTAATTATGAATGCACGGTAGGAATTATTGTCTATCTTCAAGTCTAGTAAAATAGCAACCAATGTGCGAAATCCTTAGAGGATTTTACTCTTTTTAGAGGAATTATTTTTTTGAATCCTACTATTCCTCTAACTACTGGTTGCTAACTTTGATACAGCTCTACTCTACCACAACTGAGAAGCATGCATAGGGATAGGGAGGGATGAGCATTAATACTGATTTGCAAAACAGTCATTACCATGACTATGACAAAATTCTTAATTCTGAAGGTATAATATGATTAAGTTTGTCTGTCTTTTTTGGTCACTGACACATATGTCTAATTTATGGTTTGTGTAACCAAAGTATCAAGTAGAATAGTCTAAAGATATAGTAGGTCTATTTTACTGACAAAAGGAAGTTTAGTATAAGTTTTTACAGACGTAGGAGGTAGTAACATTTATTTTATTTTATAGCATATGCAATGTCAATTCCTTTCTCACTTCCTTCATCACCACCTTTGAGTCCTTTACAATTTGTAACTTTTCTTGAAGAAATAAACTTGTCATATTATGTCATTTCCATGTGTTTTCTTTAATTATATAATATGTTCAAGTGTTCCTAAATTCTGTCCTTGGTTGCCGACATGTTAATTCCTGGGGGGATGACTGCTCCCATTCTAATTAGTTAAATTAGGTTGCATTACTACTTTTTATCATCTCTTCATTTTAGTTCGTTTATACCACTCTTGACCATATTTAGTAAAATTTATCTTTTGGATCAAATGACATTAAATGTTATCATTTTTTGGAAATGTTTAGCCTCCTGTTATTTAAACCTTCTGGTCTTTGAATCCCTTATGCATACTAGATAAGTCCCCCTGTGGAAATATGTTTGAAGCTGGTGATGACCACAAAATTATATGATTCTTGTTGTCTGATTTTGTTGTCACCTTTGGATACCACACTATGTAGCTTATGTAGGTATGTATGAATGTAAGTTTGTACAGGTATATGTGTATGTATGTATGTGTGTATGTATATAATATGTTGTGACATCTGATTACTTACAGCCTTCCCTTCACATCACCACCGGATTAGAATTGTTAATATATTTTACAATAGGGAACGGCTCACGAGTTTTAAAATTATACTATCGGTAAATCTCAATGGAAATACATCGATTCCACATGGAAATAAATTCCCATTCTACGAGACGATGAAGACACATTAATCGATTACTATTACATAATGTGGTGATGTGTATATTCTCGAATCTCAGTCATCGGTGAACCAACAATTTTATCTCTCGACTGTTCACAAATGTTGGTTCACCAGACATCGATGACCACGAGGCAATACAATTCTGTGATACCTGCACAACCTGATATTTTTACATCTTACTGTAAGAAACCTTTTTACTGTAATAAAAACGTGAACTGTGATAATGGGTTGGCCAACTTATTTAATCCGTTTACTTGAAAATTCCCAACATACTTCGTAGGCCTTGGGAGCTTTCGCTGGTAGGCTGGTGGCCTAACTGTTTGAGCTGACTTGTGGTCTCGACTCTACGATTAATCGAGACTCATTGATATACTTCGAATCGTGATATCAAACCCCTATACTTGGGATGTATGTTTGTTTTTGGATGTCACAATGTATGTATCACTCAAAGTTTTGTGTTAATGGGTTTTGAAAAAACTATAAAACAGATAGAGCAGAAATTTTTATGGAAGATTGTTATAACATAGAAGCAGGGCTGAAAGAAGTTCCTCATCAGTTTGATAGTCTCTAAGAAAACTGGAAAACAAAAAATTCCCATAAAAGTCGTTTTTCCAGAATTCTAAGAAAATGACAAAAGTGATGGAATTAAAATTTTCACGAAAGATTATCCTTATGTTAATGCAAGTCTGATAGAAGTTTGATGCTTATTAATTTAAGTAGTTTTTGATAAAATTGGAGAAGAAAAATTGTTGGAAAAAAAGTGTGTTCACAGTTTTGAGAAAATTACAAAAGAGATTGGGTTAAAGTTTTCACAAAAGGTATTCCTCATATGGGAGCAGATTTGATAGGAGTTTGGTACCCATTGGTTCAGTACTTTCCAAGAAAACTAGGAAATAAATAAGTCCTGGGAAATTGGTTTTTAATAATAAAACATCAATAGTTTTTCCTGATTTTTTATGCTTTAAACTAGCAAAGAAATGTCAATATATTGATAACTATCAATAAAAATATAGATTACTATAGATTTTTTCTACAATTTTTTCAGAAGGGTCTACGTTTAGTCAAATAGGATTTTTTTATTTGTGTTATCATACTAGATTATCATAGGTGTTTTTAGGTGGTGTTGTATATAGTGATGTTTAAATAGTCGCATTTGCAAGCTTCTCCATGGCTCCCTGCTGTGTGGCATGGCCTATGAATCTGGTGACCATGTTCGAATCTTTATTTGAATAAAAACTATTTCTTGTAATTTTATTTTTTCATCATTATTTTTTTATTTTATTTTTACATTGTATATTTCACAGTGGATTAGCCAGATTGTATAGGTATTATATTAAAAAAACAAAATAAAAATGGCCAAAACAGGCAGAAATCTTATTGCTCCCCTCTTATATACTTTTTGTGGAAATTTTTTTAGTTTGATCACAGACGCTTTTCAAATTTTTGAAATTACAATTGAAAATTGTTAGACTGGGTTTTCTAGCGAAATATTGCTGCGCTATAGTTTTTTTTCCTTTCTTTAATTGGTAACTTACAAAACGAAGTTTTTCTCGTCTGGGCGTAAATACCTATTCAGAGTGGCAGAATAGTACCTACCATGCGATTAAAAAAAAAATATTACACGTTCTTTGTTGCAGGGAAAAAATCACTTGACTGCTATTTAATAATTTGTAATGAAAAAAAAAAAAAAAAAAAAAAAACCCTTCAGAAATTTTTTTGAAATACTTTGTTAACAAATTTTCCATCAATGTTGATTATTTTTAAACGAAAATTGACTTATTAATTTTCTCTGTAGGTCGTTGAAGTATTTTCTCGTCACCATATGATCTTGAAACTTTCAGAAAAAAACACAAAAAACTACCTTTACCTTTCCTATTTAAATTTTTTATTTTTTCCATTCACTGCCCAGCTGTCCTTCCTTAGAGTAATCTGGGTATCCATGTAAAATAAATTTTTTCGACGTTATCGTTCAGAAAATTGAAGAAATGCATTCTGAAAAACCGAAACCTCCATACTATAATGGAGGAAATAGCGGGCAATTGCCGTTAAAATATTCGTTTTTGCTGTTCTTTTCACGAAAATTTAAGGTACTCCGGTGATTTTTGTCAGTCACGAATTTTTCATTAATTTCACGTTGACTATTTATCTGTCAGTTCATTTTTTCTCGTTTTGCTGAAAAAATCAGCCATTTAAAATGACTTTCTAACGGAACTTATTGTGTTGGGTCTCTAATGGTATCCTTTTCGCGAGGAAAAACGACTATACTAAATCTTAGCTGCAAAAAAGAAATATATTTTTTTATGTCTAATTATTATTAACATAGCTATCTAGCTATAAAAATGAAAGCTAGAATATGACCTATCATTCAAATAACTAGTACGGAATAATTATGTAGGTACCTATAGGTTCTATTTAAATCTTTTTATTTTCAAAAAATTTCCAAAAATATTATTGCTTCATTTACTTTCCATTTCCACCTCATCATTGTTCAAACTTCCGAAGTGTACTCCCTTATATACAGAACAAATCAAGAAAACATAATTTATGCCTCTATCAACGGCATATTTCGTAGAAAACTGCCAGCTCCTAGCTGAAGAAGTCCAAAGAAGCTTGTATCCATTTACACTAGTGGCGTATTTAAGAGTTTGAGATGCTCGAATACCTCTAACTAACCTCCCTCTCCTCCCCCCCCCCGCCAAAAAAAAACTAGCCTCATTTCAATCAACGTACTGAATTAATTTATTTTTATTTTTTAAATAGGTAATAAATTCATGACCACATTTTTATACAGCTTATTGAAAACAATCTACATAATAAAATTGACCTAGTATGAAACATATAAATAAGTATACAGATATATACATTTCTTTGTAACATATGATATAGCTGTCGCAATTTTCATCCGATAGTAATGACATTTAGAACACAAGAGGTGTGGTAGTTGGTGTGTTGCAAAAGTTTTTTTAAGGTACGTATACGATTGATTGTAAATGATGAAAAAACGAAAAAAATAGCGTTTGCAGAAATTGTCTATTTTCAAAATTGAAGGTGATTAAAATATGAGAATTCAGCCAATATACTAGCTGTTTTCATATTTGAATTTTTCTGTCATTCCTTTTGCTGAACTTTTATTAGTTAATTACGTTATAATTGCACCTTTAGTGCTGAGGTAATTTGCATTATCAATTATACATATTGCGGCGTTAGCATAATTTGCTAATATGTATATATTCCTGTACGAAAAGTCCATCTTTTGGAAAACAATAAATCGTTTGACTTTGATTTTCACATTTATGCATTTTATTTTTATATTATGAAGGAAACTTGCCAAACTTCATTCCCCTAATGGGAATGATGTGCAGTACTCAGGTTGTCTTTTGTGATTCTAAATTTTTAATAAACAGTATTATTCTCCAAGATTTTGAGTTTAATTTCAATCATAGGTATCAGCTTTTTATTAATCTTGTATCAGTATCTTCAACTTGCAAAGAAAAAAAAGTGAATGGCCCACGCCTATTATTTAACTAACATTGGAATCTTCATAACCCCCTTTTGTTTTTCTTCATTTTCCTGCATATAAGTTTGTCCAGGCTTGGTTTTAGGATTTCTTCCTTCTTGGGGGAAGGGGGAATTGAATCACGTTTTATAATATTCATGATTTTTCTGGGAGTGGTTAACAATTTTTTACATATCTCATAGATGTAAATTTTGAAAAACCGAATAATTGTGTTTTAACTTGACATTTTGTTTTTTCAGTGAGGGGGATTATACCTTAAATTCCTCTCTTAAAACTGGCCTTGAGTTTGTCTTGTATCAGGTGTGACTAATGCAGATAATTTTTTTTTAAACCTATATACAAGTGGAAATGATGTGGAGAAATATGCTATCATAAACCCTTCCATCATTTGGTTGAAGTCAGTAATGTTGAAAACTTCAAACCGTTATTTCTTCTCCGGAGTATATGGACTGTGGAGTGCGTATAAGGGGCATTCAACAAGTGAATTTTTTTTTCCTTTTGTATCAGGCAACACTGAAGTAAGTGCTTGTGGATTGAGTATTGGAGGGTTACAAAAATTCAGAATATTATTTTTTGTACTTAACATTGTTGTGTACTGTGTTTAATTGGCTGAAATATGAAACTCCTCTTTCTCACTCCACTAAATGAGAACTGACTGTTGTGTAAAGCCGTGAACATGACTTGAGCATTAAATGCTTACACTCATAATCATTGTCATAAATTTTTGATGCCGAGCATGGAGGTAAGCAATATTACATGGTGATTCTCAATGCTCAGAGCTCAACGCTCATGTCATACTCAAAATCTAAGACAATGACCTACCCAACAGTGCTGGCACCACACAGTGGTTCCTCAAATCCTTAAAATGAGATGTTTTCCACCTCCCACAAGACTTTCCCACCCTTGCCATTTCCAATTTCCACCTTTTTCCAGTTTCCCACAGCTCAAGAAAAATTCTGAAGAAAGATAGTTCGAAAACAAAGTTCAAGTTTGTGCAGTAGCTGAAAAGTTTCAGAAAGTTTACAGCCCCATTTCATGCTGATGGGGATGGAAGTTGGAAGAGGCAAGGGTGAGCGACTCTTATGCAAAGGGGTGAACATTTTATTTTAAGGATTTGAGGAACCATTGGGTAATGCCATAGCTGTGAGATTAGTCCAGAGACATACAGCTAAAGAGATTTACAATTCCCTATATATACGTACTGTGGTACAAAAATAGGTTAAAGATGAAAACAGAGCTAATCCTGATCAGAAAGCTTTTATATTTGACATGTTTTTGATCAGCTCGTTGGGGATCTCTTCAGCTTTATGTCTCTGAGTCAGTCATAATTATCTTGCAGAAGGGTCATTTCCCATTTTGCTGAGCGAGAGAGGGAGTTTCATGTTCCAGCTATTGAAACATAGCACACAATAATGTTGGGTAAAAAAAAAATAATATTTTGTTACTCTCTTGTGCATAAAACCGGCAAGCACTTACTCCTGTGTTGGCCAATACTGGAGAGAAAAAAAAGGGAAAGTAAATGTCCCTCGTACACATGTATGTAGAATAGACATAATTCTTTTCACTTTTTTTGTACCCATTTAACAAGTGTCTGGAAAATATCTGTTGATAATTATAGAACTTTTTACCTGAAATAAATGGCGTCAGAGAAATAGAAAAATATATAGGTAGCATACGGCTACTAGTAAGTTATTTATATTATATGCTCAACTTTTGGGTGGAAAATTAGCATATTTTTCGCTCTTCCCGCCAAGGATAGACTTTGACTAAAACGCTGAGCACAGAGATTAAACACAGTACTAAAATTATGTAGACTATTTAGACAAGTTGACGCACTCTAATAAGAAAGTACCTATCACAAAAGTCATTTTTAACATTTCATCCCACTAAGTAAGCGCTAGTGTCATTTGAGATTCAATTCCCTTCACCTACCTTACACTTTGAAGAATTACTGACAAAACTTACGTTTACTTAGTGGGATATACTTCGTCCCAGCTACAAAATGATGACAATTTTATTATATTGATTTCATGAGAGTGCGTTAATTTGTCTAAATAGTCTATATAACTTTACACAGTACCTATCTGCCTCTATAATACGTTTCAATTAGAAAGTAATTCAAAACAGCACGGATTTCATCGCCGGGTTCCAAAGAAATTTGCACCTCGCTGTTAAAATCGAACTCGAACTGACAATTTTGAGACAGCAGCCATAAGCAACGAAAATAAAAACTCTGTAGCAGAAAGAAAATAAAACTTTATCAAGGTTTTTTTGTTGCCGTATTGGAGGATGTGATTGGACTGGAAATTGGCAGAGGTATTTTTTGCCATAAGAAAGAAAGAAAAAAAAAAACAACTTTGAAACTCCAACTTGCGAGAGTTGATAAATTTTATCGGTGCCAATTTTACACTATTATATGAAATGCCGATTCCTTTCTCTTTTAATCTAGTTTTCGCCCCATTTGAACGGTCATTAATGTCTTTCAACGGATGATATTGCTTTACAAACTATGGTGACATTTTTCCAATCTTGGCTACGAATTTAATCGACAGTATTTCTGAAAATAAACTAGTATTGGGGAGAAAAATTTTAAATAAGACTGGGAAATTCAGAAAAATTAATACTATAGCGATTGGTTTTTATTGATTGGCAGTGAAATATTTCAAATATTTGTCCATCGTACCTACCTATGTAAAACTTACTATATAGTTAAAATGGAGAACGAGCTTGGAAAGCGTGCCTAAACTGTTTGCACTGAAAACCAAGTCAGTACTTACTGACAGGAATAATAATAGAAATGGAGGAATAATATTAATAATCCACGAAAAGAATGAATAATTGTAACGGAATTGCTCCTGAAAGAACTTTTTGAAGAAGAAAAATTCACAATTTTAATAGTATTTTTGTAATATGTGGACCAAGTGTAAAATAAGTACAGATATACAATGTATATGTCGAACGAATCAAAGGCTAAACTTCAGTAGGAGGTAATACTCATCGAATAAAACAAAAAATTTATGTACGTGTTTTGCCTATTCTTTGAATTGAAGGGGCTACAAGATTGTAAAATTCAAAAATTGTGAATTTCCATGGGTTTATTTCTTCTTTTTTTAAATTCTATTCCGATCATAAAGGGTGGCAACGTTAGTATATTAAATATACATTTTAAAAAAATCTGAGGTTTCAATTGGCTATCTGAAGTATTAAAAAGAACTACAGGAGTTTGAAAATCTCAACTTTTTCAAAATTTCAAGGTTGAGATTACTGTTTCTAAACGAACTCATTCCTCTGATTCCATAAATGATTTTTGAAATAAATACCTGGATAAAAGAGAGATATTCTATATTTAATGTACCTATGTGTGAATAAAAGGTTCAAGTGAGTAGGATATCAACGCCTAAGACATTCACTTAAAAGTTAATGCACCGAGTGCGACAACTTCATTTTGAGTGCAGAGATTTTAAGCAAATAATAAAAACGTGTGTTCTCATCCGTCTCCGGTCTAGAACTGCACAAGCTCTTGCTGGCCATTAATACTTGTTGCCAGATTTTCTGCACCTTATACATGCGCAGGAACTCGTGAGCTAGAGCCGCGCTAAAAGTTGGATACCAGTATTTTTTTTTGGCATAATTTCGAAGTCCATTCAAAATGTAGACACATTTTAAAACTGTATGTGATGCAAAAATGGAGTGGATAAATCATTTTCCACTCCAAACCTGAAAAATGGAGCAACTTGGAACTACTTATACCTTTAGGGAATAGGCTGAAATTCATTTTGTGTATGGATTTACCAATGGCAATGCAAAAACTGCCATTGAGGATTACTGGTGGAGATGTCCCTGCGACAAATTTCTTTTCGTATTTCTCTGTTTCACCTTACGGTTTTAGGGCAGTTTTAGACTCATAGTCAATGATAAACTGTCAAGAAAAATCTCGAGAGCAGAGCCAGCTATGGTATTGTATCCTATGCTGTAAACAGTCACACCTACAGTATCTGGGGAACCACTTGAACTCTATACACGAAATTTGTTCTGAATTTGTGTGCAATTAATGACCTATTTTAAATCAATGTTACTCACTTCCCCTTATCAATAACTACATGAGAGTTATTGTGATACAAGTGGATAAAGTAGGTGAGTTTGATACAAGTGTGATCCTTACAGCACGAGGCGAATGCGAATGATGCAAATCACACAAGTAGTAATCACCTATTTCAAGCAGCAATCACCTATTTCACACAAATGCCACATACTACTTTTTGCAACAACCTCCCTCCAAAAAATTAATTTCAGTAAGAAAAAAGGTTTTTCTAAATGTACCTACCTATTTAAATAATACAAAAACAGCAAATTTTCCTTTAATTTGCATTTTTTCATTAGTCTTTTTTGAAGTAACTGAGGACAAATAAAAACTTTGATGAAAAACGGATTTAAGTAAATTTTCTCCTCTTTCCATTCATACCAATCCCAGCTTTCTAGCTTAAATAGCGACTGAGGAATTATTGATTGAAGAAGGAGAGGTTGCTAGATTCTAAAAATGGCAAATTTTCTATTAATTAGCATTTTTTTTCGCTCCTTTATTTTCATACAGCTAAAGATAATTAAGAAATTAGATGAAACGTTAATTCAGGAAAATTTTCTCTTTTTTCTAGAAATGCCAACTTCAGTTCTCTAGCTGGGATATTGATTGAGGAATCATTGAGTGAATGAACAAAGATTTCTAGATACCAAAAATGGGAAAATTTTACATTAATTAGCGTGTTTTTTGTTTCTTTATTTTCAAACAGCTAAAGATAATTAAAAACTTATATGTAAATTTTTTAATTTTTATCCTCTTTTCAGCAAAATGAACTTCAGCTCTCTAGCTTAAATAGAGACTACGGAATCAATAAGTGAAATAAGAGAGGTTTGTTTCAAAACTGAAATGTTGTGTTCAGTTGAAGTGACAACTTGACAATCAGTTTTTAAAAAATCTGGACATGTAGAAATTTCATACCTAATGCTGGATAAGACGTAGTGGGCATGTGCAGCGGAAACAATGATTTAATAATCTCAGCAGGTCCCAAGCTGCGCATGCGCAAAATTTCATTTTTCAACATTGGGGTAAAATCTTCTACTTCAAGTGTAGTTAATAAGCATAAAAACATCTGTTTTTGGGCAGGGATGTACCAAAGGGGGTTATGAGCGGAGACCCCCCGAAATATGTTCAGAGTTGGGAAAAATCACTAGTTGCATGTATAGTTGGAAAATCGTGGAATTTGATGATCTTTTTTTTGGGAAAGTTGAAAAAATTTTACAGAAGTTTGCAATTTTTGGAATTTGAAAATATTTCCGGTTGTTGGAAAATCGTGCCAGTTACCTTTTTTTTTTCAGCAGTTGGAAATTTTTATTTTTTCTATTCTCCCGAAAATACCCTTTCGGTACGTCCCTATTTTTGGGGTGGGTGCGGCCAAAAAATGGTTTCAGTGGTCAAAAGTTAAAATTTTTCATTTCTACTTCTAATTTTTGCAACTTCAGCTTCATTCAAGTAAAGTATCATACAATACATCAAAGGAAAACCCATTTATATAAGCTTTAGAAATGCTTTATTTTTGGATGATTGACATGCGTCTGAATGGCGAATGAAGGAGTGTTGAAAATTATCTCACATTAGGTTGTTGTAAAAAGTCACTATAAGGTAAAGATGCCTACAAAATAATATGTGTGAGAAAAACTGATTGGCGGGAGCAAATTCATATCTCTGTTGGTGACCAGTGTGGCATTGACCCCAAAAGAATTAATTTTAAAAGTTTCGACTCAGTAAATTCCCATATTTCTGTGTAATATTTGTTTTTCGATTTGGACAAATTCGAAAAAATGGATTAATATATTTAAATAAAATCAGGTCGAAAGAGTGAAAAATGGTTAAGGGTGCATAATGCAAGCAAAAACATTTTTTCAAACCCATTCCATTCAATTTAGCCAAATTACAGCTTGTCATTGCAGAATTTTTTGTAAGTGCCCTTGCACCTGCGCACTCACGGATATCGGCGCATATGTGTGAAAGAGAATACCTATGCGAATTAAAACCTACTTACCGCAATAAGTTTTAGAAAAAGATGCATCAAACCAATTGTGATATTTTTAATTTCACTTGGGAAGTAATTTTTTTTAGCAATGTAACCCAACATCGCATTGTTGTGAACAATGTATTTCAAAAAATTCGTTTTTTCAACAGAAAGTAACTCATTTTACTATTTTCTGTTCTTTCCTTGTTTCACCATTCTCTTATTTTTCATTTTTTTTTTTTGTGTTTTTGTTTTTTACAGAGGAAATTGTAAAGGCCGTGTAATTGTGATGACTGCTCACTCCAAATGTTTTGTATTAATTATTCAAATTTAGGTGAATGTTATAACGCACCATCGAACGATTCTCGTTTCTTTTTTTTTGTTTTTTTTTTTGTAATTTGAAATTATGTCAAGCGCATGCGACATTTTCCAAAGAGAAAAAACGAATAGTTTTGATATGTACGTGTTCGTTGAGGCAGATAGATGTATATACGTCTGGATTTGATGTGTTAGGCTTAAACCTGGTATATGCCCGCTAAAAAAACAAAAAAACAAAAAAATAATATACTGAATATATACCGGGGCGTTCGAAACATTATTATTGTTTGTATTGTTATCGACTCCAGCAAACAATGCGAAAATGACTAACAGGTCGGGCATATTGCGGTTTGAAATTCGAATAAAAGTATATAAGTAGAACAAAGGAGCCCAACCCCGCGCATGCATGCGCGCCAGTGAACCTTTTCCAAATCTGGCATTTTCCATTACAGCGAAAGCTGCGTTATAATATTATCGGTAATTTTTCTATATTTTTAAGTAGGTTTTCTATGAAAATCTACTCATTAATCTTGGTGTCATGGAACGACCTGGAGCGCGTTCAGAAAAGTTACCAGGGAGGGAAAAGTGTTACCCGATGCGTTCAGAAAAGTAATTTTTGTACTAGAGAGAGTAATTTTTTCCCTCAACTCTGGAGCCAGGGAAAATAATTCCCCAAGGTAACTTCATATAATTCTTAATATTAAAATGAAATCTCAAGACCGTTCAGATTGTGTTTACCAATAGTGTTAATGTGAGGTCACTTGGTGTAGAACTTTTACCTTTCCTAGTAACATTTCTGAACACGCCGGTAAGTACCTTTCAAGATGTTTATACTATACTAGATACCAAACTCAGCAAGAAAAATGAAGCCAACCGCCGCCATCTGTGAATTGGGCAAAAGCACCATGTAAATACGTGGGTAGAATAGGAATTTCAAGTCAAATTGTATTTTATATGAGGTAAATTGCAATTATCTTAGTTTTATGCGTATTATGTATTAAAAATGGATGTAATAAAGTAATAATATCATATTTTTATTTTTGAACAAAAAAATTTTTTTTGTCTAGTTTTAATATATAATATAACTAAAACCAAAATAAATTTTATTTATCCCTTATAAAATACATATTGACAAGGAAATCTTATTCCACCAGTATATTTATGTTGTGCTAATGCCCAATTCAAAGACAGCAGCAGCTTCACTTTTGCCTGTGTAAAATGATATGAGTTTGGTATCTTGTATGGTATAAACATCTCTGGTACCTTTTAAGTATTATAAATCAAGGAGAATTTTGGCACCAATAACTAAAATTCATATATATATATATATATATATAGGTATATATATTACACATATACATAACAAGGGGTATTCAGAAAGTAACTTACCCTTTTTTTTCTCCTATATCTGGCAACACTGGAGAAGGCGCATACTGCTTTCATTTACAGGAGGTTTAGAGGTTTACACAAATTCAAATTTTTTTTTCTATGTAACATTAGGTGTTTTGTGCTGTGTTTCATCGGCTGAAATATGAAACTCACTTTCCTCACTCCACCAAATATAAAGTGACCCTTCTGCACCACAATGACCAACTTTACAGTCCTGGCATCATATATCAGCTCCTCGAATCCTTAAAATGTGATGCTATCCCCCTTCTACAAGACTCCTTCACCCTTGCCTTTTCTGACTTCGAGCTCTATCAGTATGAAATGCAGCTGTCAACTTTTCTGAAAACTTTTCAGCTACTGTACAAACTTGAGCTTTGTTTTCAAATTTTCTTCCTCCTATAATATTCTTGAACTGTAGGAAACTAGAAAAAGGTGGGAAAGTCTTGTGGGAGGGGGAAAATGTATCATTTTGAGAATTAGAGGAGCCATTGGGTGATGCCCAAACTGTATGTATGGTTGGTCATTGTCCTACCGAAGGGTCACTTAAAATTTATTGAAGTGAAGAAAGGAAGTTTTACATTCCAGCTGGTGAAACATAGCACACAATAATGTTACGTGAAAAATAAATTCTGAATTTTTATAACCTTCCTGTACATAATAGCCGCAAGTGCCTACTCCAGTGTTGCCCAATACATAAGAAAAAGTTACTTCTTGAATGCCTCTTGCATATACATATACTTAAGCTAATCTTATTACCACGGTATAGGCTTCGATCATTTAGTACTGGATACCCAGTAAACCTATTTCATAATTATTAATCGAACGTGTCATGATTACAAAACCTGTAAATGGACATATAGATTTCCTGCACATGTGTTGTAGGTCTTTTTTCATCTGTTTTTAATACATTGATTTTGTGAATCTAAAGCTGTCTAGGACCTTGCTGTGAATCCAGTAAAATCAAGTCAAATCTATGCCCATTTACTGGTTTCAGGACAATAATATTGGCACAGATTTTCATGTTTACCTAGGTATCCAGTGCTAAATGATTAAAGAGTATAGATAGCAGTTTTTGTCTGATACAAAATTTGGAACTAACATTGGTACTAAGACAAGAAGCTGACCTATTGATTTGGTGCAGATTGGCCAGATGGTACTTCTGGTAACACTATTTTTGTTTTTATTTTGGCTATAAAATGTCTAATTTTGGACCAAACGCAATGAAATTCAGAACAAATATTTATTATGACCTATTCTAACATGCTACTAATTTTGGTTCAGCTCGATATTTTGGCTATAAAATGCTTGATTTTGAACCATTAAGTACAAAATTTGCAAAAAATAAATAGTATATTTTGCTATGAGAGCGCAAAATTAACTGTTCTTGATGATTTGTAATGGCATGAATTAAGGTCATGTACATTCTGCTCAAGTTTCAAATGCTATTTTTCACAACACATGTGCATGCATAATTAGGGAAGGCATCTGATTGGTTGAATTGGTGGAGCCACACATTGTTGCTGGAGTAAATACTTGTTTTGCTCTTGCTATTTACTTTTTGCTCCTACTAAAAAATTTTTGATCACTGGAAATTCTTCATTTTGGGCCTAGACAAGAAATACCTAACTGCGCATTTTGTAACATGTGTTGCAAAAAATCTATTTTTATTTCGACTTTAAAAAAAGTAAAGGTTTGAAACCATAATTTTATATCAACCATTACAAAATTTAATATAATCATAAATTGTGATCTGTTAGGTAGGTATTAAATTTTTAGTAACTAATTTTCTTCCTTTTGAAAACCTGCTTTTTCTAACTGAGCTGATGCTGGGTTAGAGTTTTTTTCTTCATACTTGGTGTGGGTGTGTGTATATGTGGGTATGTATGAGTGTTGCGGGTCGTTGGGTTTTTTTTGTCTCTTATCAAAGACATCTCTCTGTCTGGCTTGATCTTTTTCATCATTTTATTTTCTGCTTGCTCTCGAATACGTTCTATATGGGTTAATTTTTTTATTAAATACGTTTCAGAAATCTAAAAACAAAGCAGTTTATGAAGAAAAAAAAGTTTTTAATAAACGCCGATTGAGTGTAAAGTGCGACAACAACACTTGTTACCTTTCAAACATTTGTGACTGCCCTTTATGAAGAATTTCCTTTTTATTAGGACTCTAATGTATAACTTTTTTCTTTTTTCTTCTCTTTTTTTTTGTTCTTAGTTTTCTTTTGAAGTCTGACTTTGAGTGTGTTTCTACGATTAGAGTTGATATGTTGTCGTCAGTTTCTCGTCGTTATGTTTTTTTTTTTTTTCTCCAGTCTCAGTGCCAACTTGGGATAGAGAGGTCGATATTGGACTTTTTAGACAGACAAGCGATTCTCTTTTTTTTTTTTTTTTTTTAATTTGTTTGCCTTATACCGTCATTTTTCAATTCGTTTCTTTCCTATTTCCACCTACGAACTGATAGTTAATATTTATATGCTTGGATATTCTCTTTCAAAAAACGGGATTTATTTTCTCCATTGTTTTTCTTCTCTTAATGCAGAAACGCACAAATATGAGTCCCGAAGGTCTGTTAAAAATTTTTTTTATGATTATTCAGGAACTTAAGTGCAATGTGTGGATTCCATATTGTTCATAATCCTAGGTTTAACATTTCGTCTTTTCATACAATCAACCCCGCACCCCCTCGTTACTTATTAAGGAACAATTTTAATCAAATTTATGTTTTCAACCTTGTTTTTTTTTAATACTACTGTGAGTTTTCACAGAGAGGTATGAATACGTTTTTTGTATTTTTTTTCTTCCGAAATAAATTAGTGGCACTCATTTTTCTACATAACTATGTGTTCAAACGACCTGGCTGGTTAAATAATAATAACACTCACTCATTTCCCCAAATGTGGGTAAAACTTTAAAATCTGATTGAAAATAGATAACATAATGACTCACTTCCATGTACCAAATTTCTTTCTTTCTGGTCAACTTTTGGGAACATTACCTGAAAGTTTGGATTTTTTTCTTCCCAGTTTAAAGGAATACATGTATAACAAAAAAACTCCAACGCAGCAATACTTCTCTAGAAAACCCAGTTTGCCAATATTCATCCATAACTAAAAGAAAAACCCTAATTTCAAAAACTTGAAAAAATTGTAGAAAAATATAGATAGTTATCGATATCTAACAACTGTGGATACATCGATATTTAATCACTAATTATAGAGGATGAGGAAGACAGATTCAAAGTAATTAACAAAACGTTCACGAAGTTACATCTCAGAAGTGTGTAATTGCAGCACCGAGAATATGAAAATACAGAGTATGAAAAGTATGTACATGGTGGAAATGCATGAAGGTAGATGAATGAGCAGCAGAAGCAGAATCGGTATAGCCGTGAGTATAAAAGTATAAAAGTGTTTGTATAATTGAAGTCAAGTGTTCGCAGGAATGTGAGGGGAAGAGGATTTGTGATCCCACCACTCACCTACAATCCTTTGAACAGAGTATGACAGTCAGAGATTTAGACAAAGGTTAATTATACCCATACATTATATATTGGTGTTGTTGAATAAAGTGGTAGCATTGCAACAATGTAAATAATCATTTAAAAAATAAATAAATATTTGAAAGTAAATATGAAATTGACAGAAGATAAAATATATGTAAAATAAAATAAAATAAAATGGTAAAAATTGACATATAAGTGGTAACTGAAATAAATAAAACGATGCGAGTGATGGTAAATTTGTAAATTATTTACATTGAAATTATATAAAAATGATCAAATACTAATACGTACATGTAATTTGATATGTTTCAGATCAATGGAGAATATGAAGAAAAAAGATCAATGAATGTGAAGAATCAGTTACATTCAGTTAAATAAAATTATGTATTAACCTATAATGAATTATAAAAAATTAATAATTGAATTTACTGTGTTTCAGATGAAGGATCGAGTTTTGGTTTTGATGGAAATTATTATAGATTGACATATGAAGATTTGAGGAATTTGTTTGTTAGGAGAATGTACTGCTTACTAGATAAAACTTTGGTAAGTATAGATCAACCAATTGATCTTCTGTTGCAATTTGTTCGAATTTGAAAACTTTAACCTTATGTATTTGGGCTAATCCATAGCACTTAATCATCAGAGCCCTCAGTCCTTTCTGGCCAACTCCAGAAATTACATGAATAACAGAGATGTTATTTTCAAATACCTTGACTGAAGTATCAACGTAGAAGAATTTATGATTAAGAAGCCATACAACTTCAATGTCTAAAAAAGGGATCATGTAGAGCTATCAATTCAGCAGTGGTAGAGGATGATGCATGTATTTTTTTAGCCAAACTAACTTTTACTGCAAAGTATGATTTTTCTAGTTAGATGACCAGAATTTCTGAGTTAGAGGACTAGCTGACGTTGAATTATGATGATTCTTGATGTGATGAACCAGCTTATGACAAGCTTGACTACAACTTTGATAAATTATGATTACATAGAATACAGCATTTCAATTGTTTGATGGCAAACTTCGTTGAAGTTTGGATTAATTTTGATGTTTTTTGAGTTGACAATTTATAGCCAAATGACATTTAAAAATGATTTTGGTGATGTAGAGCCAATTTGATGATGTAAGTTTCGAACTGCAGAGTTGTTCTCTGTTCATGTTGCGTTAGTTGAAAACAGTATTTCATTTATTTGACTTTGACAAATGAGTTCCACTCAAACAGGGAGGTAATTAATGACTTTATAGACTTTTAGGTAACACAAGCAGGGCTCCTGACAAGTTCAGCAATTGACAACAGTCTTGGAAATTTGATAACTTGGGTAAACTTTATACATAAGCAGGCCATAAATCCTTTCAGCAAAAGAAGGAATTACTATAATTTCAGCAAAATATTAACTTTTTGACCCAATGAGTGTGACTTGAAAGTACAATAACAAAATAGGTTGGAAATATGTTAGCCAACTTTTTGAAAGTTTTCACAAAATTATGAAAAAATATGATTCAAAATGCTTGACAGTGCCTGACAAAAGTACTTTAATTCACAAAATTAATTAAAAATTGTGTTCTGTTTGTTTCAGAATGTGAAAATCTGTTTGAAGTGATGCTACCATATAGAGGTTGAGGAAGATAGATTTGATGTAATTAACGAAATAATAAAGATATTCATGAAATTACATCTCAGAATTGCGTAATTGCAGCAATGAGACTATATAAAGTACAGAGTACCTATGAAAAGTATGTACATAGGGAAAATGCATAAAGATAGACGAATGAGCAGTGGGAATAGAATCAGTGAAGCTGCGAGTATAAAAGTATAAAAGTGTTTGTATGATTAAAGTTGATTGTTTGCAGGAGTTTGGGGGATGAGAATTGGTGATCCCAACACTAATTTAAGGTAAAAAATTTTGAGTTAAACTATTGATAGTTATCATATCTTTAACAAAAATACCGATCTGTTGACGTTTTATTGCTAAAAACTGAAAAAAAATTTCTCAACTTTTTTTTTCTCAAAAGTTTATTTTTCCAAAGCGTTTTTCATGCAATACTTTTATTTCTCAAAACCATATTTTCTCAATAAATTGTTTTTCTCAAGGAAAAATTTTCTCAATATAATGTTATATATAAGTAAATTTATTAAATATTCCTTTTGATAAGATTAATCCATTCTATTTTATTTATCTTTCTTTACACGTTGCAACATGGAATGAGGTAGGGTAATTCTGTTCGATCTGTTAACCAAGAAGGTCATGCTTTTTTTAGCTCTTCATTTTTTCGCTCATAACAACTTTTGGACAAATCATGTGTCTCCATCTATTTATTTGAGAAAAACTCGTTTTGAAAAAATTTTCTTGAGATTTTCCTAAAGAGAAAACTTTTTTGAGAGAATTTTCTTACAATCGATGCGGACGTACGTGTTCTAATTTCAGGCTTTTCGCAAACTTTTTCAATTAGCCTAGTGCTGTTATTCATAGTTGACACTAACCCTGAGCCAAGTGTTCACTAACCTAAAGGACTGTTTTTAAACTACAGAGAAGTTATAAGAAAAAGAACTTCAGCTGAGAAATGTAGCTTCTGTGTGTCAAATTACAGCAAAGCTATGAAAAAAACCTAATTTCGCAGAGAAATATAGTTGAGAGCTGCAGGTCTGAAACTGAACCTTAGGTTAGCGAACACTTAGCTCAGAGTTAGTATCACCTATGAATACCAGCCTACAAATTCTACAGGCATGTTACAAAAGACCTTGTTGTACATGGCTGATTAGTCCAATAATTTTCTCATTTTCAAACAGCCTAAACACGTTTTGGCTATTTATAATAAACCCAAAATTTTCAGGCTGATTGAATGAATTTTTTTTTCATTTATGAAACGCCGGCTCTAGTCGAAAAGATGACACCGTTGTAAAAAACTTGATCCCAGACGACGCTATATTACCTTTCTTTGCATTAGGGCCAAATAGAAGAACGATACTTAAGTAATACTTACATTTTTTACGTTATCTATTTTATATATATACATGTGTGTGTGTGTGTGTTTATATAATTACTTTGTTAATACAAGTAATTCTTGAAATTCTTGAGTCATTGCTGACACTTAAGGATCGTTCTTGCATTCGGGCCTTATAATAGCTTAATGTATACTCAATGTGACAATCCATCGCTTTTAAAAATTTTAAAAACAATATTTTCGTATAATTTTTTGAAATTTTTCGCTCACTTTTAAATTCTCATTATCTATTTATCTTTTCATGGGAATGACTCATGTCTGTGAGTAGATGGTAACGCTTTTTAATATTTCACTTAATTTTAACGTTTTTGAATGTATGTAATGCAGGCTGTACGCATCTATGACGCTTCGCATGGCTCATAAAAATTTACACACTCCATGTACCTCCCTAGCAGTCGCGTGTGTGTCTATTAAATTTTAATGTAGAAAACGTTGTGATCAATGAAAGGCTGAAAAATGGCGTACTTTTCGCAGATGAATAGCTACAGACTACATACTCGTGTGTGCACGGGAAGAGGGTGGAGGACGGTTAAAGGATTTTGGAAAGTTTCAAATTACGAAATAAAGGCTTAGTGACGTAGTGTGCGTGTGAGTATCTGACAGAATATTCCTTCTGACGAGGTGTGTTGAGAATTTAACCGAAAATTTTTTAATGCATAGCAGTAACCACAAAATTTTGGCTGGTCGTATTTGCAAAAAGATGTTTCCTTTTCAGGTATTCGGGTAAGAATACACAAAAAATATTTTCCACGTTGCTGACGCAGGACTAAAAGCAATATTGTCAACTCAAGTTACCGTATGTATCGGTAATCATTTGATCCAGAGTTTAATTATTACTCCATTTCATCGTTATATTCGTCACAATTTCATCGCAATGAGAAAAAGACGAAGACAATATTCGTCAACTTTTGACAAAAAGAACTACGTGTTTACTTTCACGAATAAAAAAGTTGGAATATTAAGTTATCGACGTTGCTAAATAAACTCGATCGGCAAGGATGCACAAAATAATGTTACAATCACAATTGTCACATACGTGATACATTGTAAACATTTACCCTAAAATGGCGTCATATAATGTCTCATTTTGACAATGTTTTTCAAAATGTCGAACAAAACAGTTTTTTCCATTCTAACATTCATTGCGTCAATAATTATACAACATTCAGAAACATCCAGAAATCCTTGCTAAAACGTCTACCTGTGGAATATAATCGAATCACAGTGATATGAAACACTTGAGATATTGTTTCGAAAAATTCACCAAAATTTTGTTCCATTCAAAATACCCTCGAAAAAAAGGTAAACAATAACGCACATGATACTCGCAGGTATATAGTAATTTGTGTATCTGTCAAAGCATAAACTATATAGGTAGCTTTAATTTAAGTTACCTACTTGTTCTAAGTTAACCACTCTTTTTAATGACAGGAAAAAGCAGGTCTTAAATCCTTTTGGTTTTGAAATCCAAAATTGCCCAAATTCTCAATTTGGACTTCGAATTTGAAATCGTTTTTATTTTTCAAAAAATTTGGATTTTGATTTAAAATCTTTTTTCACAGTAGACTTTGTATTTTGGTTCTAAATCCCGTTTTCACTAGATTTTGCGTATCTATGATAAATGAGCTGCAGCCTTTTTAAGAATTTTATTACACATTGCGTATAGGTACTCCAATGTAGGTACTTCATACTCACTCCTTGCAACAAAACATTTTTATGAAACATCGCTGAAACATTGTAAATGTTGTAGATTTGCATAATGAGACAAGAAAACTACAGTGACAAAACTTTAACTGAGACATTTTCGAAACGTTTGTGAAACATCGACGAAACATTGTCCATTTTTATGTTGCAACGAAACTAGAAAGTCAGCAAAATACCTTCTACTACTGGCTAAATCAATTCTAAAACATCCCAAATTTTTTAGCACTTGACATTGCAGTGTGATGATTGTTTCACCAAATGTTTCTATTGAAAAATTTTGATTTTCCAGCTATCTTTATTCTGATGAGCTGAATTTTTGAAATATTGTAGCAATTTTTGTTTACAACTCGCAAGCATTTCATCTTGCCAATCCGATACGATTGTTCACAATAGGTACCTACAGAGAGCTGAAATTGAGAAAATGACGCAAATAATAGAAGGAAAGTAGCCTAAAATACAAGTGTTTAAACGCGAAACATAATATACAATAATAATAAAACATGGTTTTCTTCAAAATAACATTTTGTGACTTTGTTTTAAATAACGACTTAATACAGACTTTATAGTGTCATTTAGAGCTCTCCTATACATTAATCATCTTTAACGCCCTTTTATTTCTTGTAAAACTGGGTGGAAACCTTTGAACTTTTTTTATCAGACTACAAAAATGTTCTAATCTTGAAAAGGTGGCGTCGAAGTAAAACAGAAATAAAACACATGATTTGAGAATCTGATGAAAATGTATTTACAGCTCCAAGGTGGGGAAAAGCCCAAAGGCATAAAAACTCCACCTAGCATGCAATTTACTGTACATACGTTTCAATATAAAAACACTAATTAAACAATTAATAAACAAGACATTTTATTTCTGTGCGCTCTCCACAGAAAATGAATGGGTAAGATTAAACAGGTATAACATCATCCCTCTAAAGGAGTGCGTTCAAAATGAATGCCTGGGTAACACTTAGGTAACAACCAAAACACTACAACCATTCAGAATGAACTGGTTGTTGTAACTGAGTAAGGTAAGTCTTATTCTAGTAAATAGTTGGTGAAAAATTACCCTAACGACTTTTAGTTGTTAATGCAGAATTATTTTGATAACAACATATTGTGTTTCAATTATTAGGTTTGGCAACAATGTTGCCAAAAACCTATTACAATCACCATTTTTTTTCTTTTCATATGATTTTAAATTTTGTTTGGTGGAAAAGTTGAAATAAGAAATTAATTATTTTGTCATTAGTTCATTAATTTTCCATTGCTTTGTCTTATCCATTTAAGTAAATTCCATCAAGTGTAAAATTAGTTCAAGTTCAAAAATCAGTTGCTTAAACTTGAGTGTATTTACGTACTCGGCTAATTCAATAATCGCATGTAAGTGGACTGTCTTGCTTCGGGTAATTTTGTTATTTTATTACAATTCTATGTTTCCTATTTGTAAATTATTGATCTATTACATTAATTATTGATTTCTCGTCTTTGCCTTTCTTCAAAAAACCTGATAAGCCTTCTTGCTTTTCATTCTTTTTTCATTATAGGTGCTAAGGCCAAACCTGTTGCAGTTTTGAATCAAAACAGCTTATTTAACCTGACATTAGGAGAAACTGTTCGTGTTGAAAAACCTGGGGTAATATTTCAACTTCTCCCAAACAACTATGGTTGTTTTGGTTGTTCATTTTGAACGCATTCCAGGACGACTAATAACAGCGTATTACAAATATGAGGAGTCAAATATGGAGGACACCATATTCAACAAAAAATAAAATTGGAAACCAAATACTCAATTTTTAAAGTAGAATAATTTTGATGTAATTACTTATAAATATGGTGAGAAATTATTCGATTTTCAAACGTTATTATTTTCATTACCTATCTCAGTTTAATGAATACAGAACTAACTGGTAGTCTACGCTTCTATTGTTCTAGAAGTATTCTGTCATCAGCTTCCAAAGATGGTCAATTAATAAGAAAATTTTTCGATAATCTCTACTACGATGAACAAAATATGCAAAATTTTGTTTTACTTTTTTCAAGACTGGTTGAAATTGATAAGCCTTTACCTACTCGGAATATTTTTCTTTTTGACGGTTAACGGTCTTCCAAAAATTGAAGCTATATTCGCTCCTCTCTTCGTATCGAGAAGTAGGTTAAGTTATCTAGTCTTTTTAAACTATACCTACAGCTTACTGCTAAAGTAAAAAAACCTAAAAAAAAAAAATTTGGTGAGTAGCGTTTACTTCTAGTTCCTGTCTCAGTCTTTGAAGTTTTCTACCAACCCATTTTTTTCTCTCACACTTTTACAGTCATCATTTTAAACCTAAATTTTCTTCATAGAGATGCGATTCCTCACCCCGTAAATTATTTTAATTTTTCAGCTTTTATTTTCATCTCGTAATCGGCTTATCATAAATTTGCATCACATCACGATTTTTCCTTTAACACATTTCGGTTTATTTCTTTCTATGCTTTCTTTTTTGGTATTCTTATTTGAATTTAAAATTTTGAAAAAAAGTACGATTTTTCTCTTAAAAAAAAAAAAAAAGTATTTCCTCTTGGTTACAGATATTTTGTAATAATATACGATATTACCAGCCTTTATTCCTACATGATATTAAAGACTACTACGAAATTACGTGAGAACTAATCGGTATTTATATTATTCGTTTAATTGTCTTAATCGATTTGTTATCAATTCTTTCCTAGTCTCATTAAAAAATTTTGCATTGTTTCATTGATATTACATAAGTGTTTCCACCAAGCGTAATAAGTAGATTTTCTAAAGAAAACCTACTAAAAAAACAACGCAAAATTAACCAGAGCATAAGGGCGCATATCCGCAGTTTTCATTAAATTTGATAGGGTAAATCTGTGGCAAAGAATGTATCGACATAATGGAAATTACAGCAGTTTTCATGTTTAAGAAAAATTCATGTACCTATTCAGCAAATGCACTTCATTTTAAAGTGTCTTTTGAGCGCTTAAGAATAACTCAGTTAAAAATTGTAGAATGAAATTTCTAGTAAATTAAGTTGAAACCCTAATTTGTCGTAAAAATTTTTTATGTGCGTATAATATCTAATAGTTTTCGAAATTTTCTTGAAAAACCAATTTTGGGGAAGTTCAAAATCTCATAAAAATTAGTTTGAGAGGTAGGTATTTTTAATTTATGATGTTTAGGGGACCATTTCCAACAGTTTCCCATAAAAATTAATTTACTCGAGTAACATGCTTTTAAATCTTTCGCATGCATCTAATTTGCCTAGACCACACATTCTCAACCTGTGGTGCGCGAAGTTTAAGTCGAACGAAAAATTTTTGTGTAGGTACCTGCGAGAACCGCCATACTTTGTCTAATATAAAATACATTCGCCAGTTATAGTTGGTGGTGAGATGGCCGTGCGGTTAAGTTCACTGCTTTTGCTGGGGAATATGATATAGGTCCCAGGTTTGATTCCCCAAGCCAACAAAACCTACATCTGGTAACCCTTGACATGTGCTGGACACGCACGCACCCTAGTGGTGCATGGTGGAACTCACAACTCTCCTTCCTAACTTGAGTTGCTGATAGATGGCGCCCTATATAGTGGAAATAGAATCCGTATAGGTAGTATAAGCCTATGTGTGCAGGTATAAGAGGCATTTCTGACTCCGCCCAACCTCCCACAGCATCTAATGTTGTTCAACTCGTGTTGAGTCTCTCTAGGGGGAGAGTGTGTGGGAACTGCCATATTTTGTCTAATATAAAATACGTTCGCCAGCTACAGTTGGTGGTGAGATGGTCGTGCGGTCAAGTTCACTGCTTTTAGCTGGCAAATATGTAGATCCCAGGTTCGATTCCCCGAGCCAATAAAACCTACAATACCTAATAATTGTTTTTAAATGTTTAATAATGCTGAAATTAACCATTTGATTCGAGTATTCCTCAAATTTCGCACTAATTTGATTATGTGTCAGACTTTCAGAGATGTTTCACTGTTTTAGTAAACATTTTCGGATGTTGTGCAAATATTTCTAAATTGATATAGTGTTAGAGTGAAAAAAATTATTTAGTAAACAGGCTATTTTGAAAAAAATTGTCAAAATGAAACATTATGATGTCATTTCATGGTATATGTTACAGATGTAGTATCACAAACGTAACAATTGTGATCGTGACATTTGTGCATTCTCGCCGATGGGGTAAGTACGTTGAAAACAGGGGCCATACGAAGTGATCTTATTAAGGATGGTAGGACTGTCAATTTTTACGTCATATCCAAAAAAAATTTAAATTTTTACCCAAAAATTCAAAAGAAAAAAGATCATTTGGGAATTTGAAGAGCAAAAAAAAATCAAAGGTCGTCACTTTGTAAAATTTTTACAATTGGGCCAAGGGGGGTGTCACACCCTGTACCATCCCACGTCCGGCCCCTGACTGAAGAAAAAACTACTTTGAATCCTCACCTCAGACCAGTTTTTTCCCTAGTTGTGATACTGCACACTTTTTGTCGCTTACCTACTTCTGAACTGTCTCCGCTAAAATTGCAATGAAAATATAAATATACACCAGATAAAGTTTTTCAACACAACAGGTATTTTTTCGTGAATTCTGTTTTCACTTTTTGTTAGGCTTACTGTCCCATGTGATGGCGACTTAAAAATTGATTACCTAGTTTTTCTATTTGTAGGTACCTAGTAGCCTATTTAAAAAACTTTTTAGATTTGGCGTATTTAATTTTGAATAAGTAGCATATAGATACTTAAGCAATTTTTTATGTGGTTTCTAAAATTTTTTTTTTTTTAATAAAAATTTTATTTTTTTTTATTTTTTGTAGCAAAATTTGTTTTTTTTGTGTTACAAACTTTGTTTTTTGCAATTTTTGTTGCAAACTTTGTTTTTAATTTTCGTTGCATATGACTTCATCTTTTTGTTATGTACCTACATCATGTTAAACATTTCCATTATTAAAACACCCCACTCCCGACACAGTTGATTTGTTGAATGAATTTTCTATTTTAATTGGTGAAGTCCTCTGCACTTAATTATGTTTATTGGGACTGACATTTATCGATTTTTATTTCTAAATTTTTTCTACTCTATATTCTGCATCGTTTTACTTTAGGCATTGCAAAAAACATTTCATCGTATAGATACTTAAATTAAACATTCAATTTCAAAAGCCTTCGTTGTTTGGTAAATGCGTTGTTTTTTCCACTCATCTTTCTCGCATTTCATCAGGCCTTTGCAACCAAAATGGAAGCTTAACAATACAAACTTCTGCGCTCAAAATTGAGTTCATTTATCACCGAGAAAAAGTAAGAGAGGGAGAATAATACGATGGTATTTCTAAATATATAGGTAGTGAAATTATATTTTTTAGGGATATATGTGTTGCAAAATTACACCCTACAGCATATGTATACATAAATATATGCGCACCATCGTAAATAATTTTTAAGGCTGTCGAATACCAAATTTCGTATTTATTGAATGAAAATGTAAATTTCGATCGACGCCAGGCTCGGTTACAGCTGATTTTTTGAAAAATTTATTTTTTATCTGATTTAGAGACGGAAATTGCAAAAGTTCAATGAAATCATATTTCTTTGAAAAAAAAAAAAAAATTTTTCCTTGATTCACCGCATGTCGTTTTGTGTGAGCTATATTTTTAATGCATAAAATGATAAGTATTACCTAATTTTCTGTAGAAAAATTCGTCTTAGTGGAATGTAACTTACCATAAATGTTGGGCCGTTTTTAAAGGTTTTTCGCATATTTCGCATATTTAACTCAAAAGTGAATAAATATATGGTAAAACCCTTTTAATATGTTTTTCAAGGGACCAAGGTAAAGAAAACGTATTATGCGAGAAACTGTAATGCTTGGGAAGTGGAAAAAAGCTCATTAATAAAATAAACTAAAAACTTTTCATATTTCATGAGAAAAAAATAGGAGGGGACAAAAATTCTGATACCTATGTTTAATAATAAGGCCTGTTCAGATTATCCGAAAATACAGAACTTCCAGAATTTTTTAAAAATTGGACGCTGAATTTCGAAAAGTGTGGCACAAATTCTAATTGTTTTCTGTAGCACATGTGTTATTATGGTAATATTAATTTAATGTTTTTTTCTCAAAAATCCTGCGAAAATCAATGAAAAATTAACAAAAGAATTAAGGTACATGATTCATGTAACTCCTTTATTCTGGACTTGAGATTGAAATAAAATATAAAAGGTTGTGGAATATGTAATATTATGAACTTCCGGAAATGTTTTATTACAGTAGCAACCATATTGCTGTTAAATTCAGATAATTCCAAGTGTACAGCTGGAAAATAAATGATATAATTTTCCAGTTTCTAACACAAGTGTCAGACTTTAATTTTGGACTTAAGCTGAAAACATAGTACAACAGGGTTGTGGAATATATAATATGAACATTCAGCAATGTTTCATTATAATGGCAACCATATTGTTTCTTAATTTAGAGAATTCCACACGTGGCGGCTATTGGAAAATAAATGATATAATTGGCCAATTTCCAACAAATTTATCCAAAATTGACAATCAAGTATTAACTTAATTGATGAAATGTAACCTTCTCAACTTCTAATCATTAATTTTTCATAATAATTATATTAAGTTATTTTTGTCAATGTTCCTTTTTTATTATCTTTAGTAAATATTTTTCCTAGATTTATTCAATGATTCAGGGTGATGGTAATTGCGGGGCTAGCTTTGAGAAAAGTTCATTTTCAGTGGTGGTAATTGGCAAATTGGCATATTTTCTTCAGATTCTTATAAAAAGTTTGGTATGAAATACGAACAGACAAAATTCATACCTCATACTCACAATGCTTCAAAGTGACTATGATCCAATTTTCATCAAATTTAACGTATAAAATTTTATGATATAAGGATTTAAACACAAATTCTATGTTAGATGTGGCGGTAATTGGTTAACTACCTTATTATCGATATATTCTTACAATTTTTCAGGTTTTTGGAATTTAGTTCTTTTTCTTCTTTAATTATGGATGAAAATTATCAAACTGAATTTTCTCGCAAAGTAGAATGAAGTTAGGTAATATGGAAAGGTGCCTTAGGGCGCACTTTTGAGGTGATAAGCTAAATAAGTAGTATTAATCAGAAAATAAACATATATGATAAGAATAACTTGTTTCTTTTCCATATTTTTGATCTGTGACACTAATTGCTTTTTTTCTAGTTGAAAATATTTTTATCATAATTTTCAATTTACACAAACAAGTGGTTTAAATCAGTCGGTCCAATCTTCCTTTTTTTCCTTAGACAGCTAAGTAAGTACTCTTTTCGAATGTTGTATTTGAATTTAAATATATTTCATTAGTTGCCATTGAAATTTGTAAATTGTTAAAAAGTTTGGTATAGGCTAATATGGAAAGGTTTTTTCCATATTACCTTCATATTTTTTATATGATTTTAGTCCCATAATGAAGCCATAGATGATGCTGAATGCATCCAGTATCTATGGCACAGAATACTTTTCCAAAAGTAGAGCAGGAGAAAAATGATGATTGTGTTGGTGCCACACCAAAAAATAACATCTTTGTGTGTGATTATTGCAGATAATTCGGATATCTACTTCAATTTTTAATGTTCCGACATTTAAAAAAAAATAAAATATAGGTTTTCATCGCAATTTTATAAAATAATTTTTTTTTTTTTCAAACTTTTCCATATTACCCGCCTAATTTTGATAAGTCTAAATTTAGATTTTTTTTTTTAAAGTGATAAAACTTTTGTAGGAGAAGTGGAGTTACCAGAGGTTAATGATATCTATACCAGACCCTCTAAGGAATGTATATATGTATATACAAAATTTCAGAATTTTATCTTGCGTAGGTCTCAATTTATGAATATTAAAAAAAAAAAAAAAAAAACATATCCATACTACCCGACTTGACGCTATTTCTCCACTGGAGATTTTTATTTTTATTTTAAACTTTTTTCAAATTTTTCGGACACACCTCAGCAGCCGAGCGCCATGCCCAGAGTGCTCATTTGATTAAGGGGGAATTGCTGTCGGGTGTGTATGTGTCCGCCCACCCTCATATATTATTATTTAATACTATACATGTAGGTACTGTTTCAATGATCTAGGGCAGTCTCTGAAGTCATTCTGCCAGTCACACGTGAAACACAAGTTTCAAAAATGAGCAAACACATAGTCCTCTCGTAAAAGGTAATATGTACGTATCGTAGTTCGGCCAGTAGGTTTTCTCTCGACCAAATCTGCTGAAAGTGAATTTTCGAAGCGTAAAAACGTTTTTAAATTCGAACAAAAGAGAATAAAAAGAGAATTAAACGGATTCAAGAGATCATACTCATGTAAGCGGAAACGCGATTCAAGTTTTCTCCAGTCTCGAAAATTTAGTGTTTCAGAAAATTTTAGCTGCCGTGTACTATAACTAGAAAGGTGTTAAGTAAATTTGTAATTTCATTCGGCTTTTAACGCAGTATGTGAAAAACGAACTGACCTAACCGGAAAACGAGTCTAGAGTTGGCTAAAGGGTTTTTTGGACGACCATTTCCTCAATTCCCGTTTCCGTCGCACATTTTTCATTCGTAAAAATCAGAAACGAAGGAAATTCGAGCTATTTTTATGTAGGTTTTCGACGAAAATCTACATATTAATTTTGATCTACTGAAATGACCTAGCGGGTAGGACAGGGTAGATACGTTTTTCGTTTCATAACCCTAAGAAACTTTTGGTATTAATTTTTGGCTCAAATTCGTATATAGTGGCCTCCGCTTTATTGGAATACATCGGTAATGGACCATTTTTTCCCAATAATCTTAAGTGAAAAAATAAATAAAAAACTCTAGTACAGCAACGCTAGAAAACCTAGTTTTTCATTTTAATATATTGATTAAATTCTATTTAAAATTAATAAATGAGCATCGTTATGAATATTAATTTGGTAATCGTTTATCATATGCTTTTTTATCTGCGTATCATCGGTTTAAATCGATTATACTTGATTAAATTCTATTTAAAATGAATAAATAAGGGCTATTTAGAATATTTTTTGTTTTCCAATTTTTACGAAAATTACTGAACCGATAGGCACCAAACTTCTTTCAGACCTGGTCTGTGATTATGAACTGAATTGATAATTGATAAGAGCTGATAGCTCATGTGTTTTAAATGGGGTATCAATCGCTATTAATTATTAATTCAGTTCACAATCACAGTCCTGAACTTACATAAAGTCTATATTTCTTCTGAAAATTTCAGTCAGATCTATTTTGTAGAGTTCTCAAAATCGTGAACACAAAATTTGGGCTAAACATACGTACAGATCATATAATTTTATTATATGTATATAATATATAATTTATGCATACTAAAAATATTTTTTTTAAATTAGGTCAAAATGGCAAAATGATATCAATCATTTCGTTTTCTCGTAAAACAAATAATTTTCATTATCTCCATTCCTAACCTTTTTGTGAGGTAAATTTTAATACCACACATGACAGCAAGCTGTGTACAAGCAGGTTTTTCTTTGAAAATCTTTTAAAAGCAATTTAGTTTTGTTGGTACACATTAGGTTTTTTTTTGAGGTAGAGGGTGTTGACTCATTTTGGACACTCAACACTGAACAGGTTTGCATGTGTTTACTATCAAGGTTCCCTAAACCAAACACCAATAAAAAAAATTACTTGTGAAAGAATTAATGCACTCCCAAAATTTATTTCTCAAACCGAATTAACAAACCTCGTATTAAAAAGTAAATAACAAAAACTTTAGCCTTAGTCATCACCTAAAACTAATTAAAACCATTAATTGTTTTTGTGGGAGTAATTTATTTCCATATAATAATCAGTGTCAATACCGTCCCACATCTGCTGGAGTAGAGAGTTCAAAAAATTGAACATTGTCGACGTGGGATGCATTCAGAATAAATGCCCTGGTAACAATCTAGTAAACAAGAGTCCGCCCAGTCTGTTCAGAATAATATGGTGGTTTACCCAGATGAAGTCTTCACCACGTTTGGAATAAACAAACTTCCTTCACTCGAGTACAACTTTTGCAACCAACTGTCTCGATGGTTAATTGTTACCCGAATGGTTATTTACCTATTTGAGCAACTTGGTTAGGAGATTTAAATTGATGTCACAACATGAACCAGTCAAATTACAGTTGTCGCACAAGTTATCCAACACAGCTCAGAATAAAAGCAACAACCCAAAGGCAACCAAGTGAATTATCGAGGAGATGGTTTTTTTTTTTATTTTGAACGAACTTCTGGTGTCAACACCTCAATGTATACAAAATGATCAACACCCTAACACTGAAGTGTCGAAGTACCAAATAAAATACATATTTTCATACAACGGTACAACATTTTGTAACTAAAAAAACAAACATATTATTTTGTGTCGAAGTACATACATGTAGTTACTGTGCTATGTCAAAATGATTCAATAAAATTATCTTTTACATTGTGTATTAACTTTTGGGGCAGTAAAAATGTTGATGAAAACTAGTTTCCTCATTTCCACAACTGAATTTGTAAATTTCTTCAACATTTCTACAAATTTCCTCACCTCTTGTAATGAAATTAGTAGATTTCATTGATCAGGTGTTTCAGTTAACCTATATTTTATCCCAATTAAAAAGCTGTCCTAGTTAACTGTTGTTCCTCATTAAACGGAATCCACTGTGTATCATTTATAAATATTGATAGGTAGGAAAGTAAAACACGTTGAGTATGGTCAAAAATGATGTCATTTAACTATAAGATAATCAATGCAAGAATACACGAAATGACGTAACTGAAAGATAAGAGGGATGAATACAGTAAGTATTTAGGTAGTCGAAATACGTCGCGATTTATTGGTCTGGGTCAGACAGAAATAAACATTGCAGATTCACGAAATAACGAGAGTGAATAGGAAGCTGCAGCTATTCGAAAAAGAAAGGATATTCTTTTTATATCCCCACACCCTGTAAATAACACAAACTAATAAATGATAGACGGATACAGCTTTGAAACATGGTAAAAATACGACTCTTGTTTCTGATAGCCGGAGTCAACCTCAATCCTTCAAGAGTTCCAGCAGAACTCTCGCCTTTTTTTTCCTAGTTTGGGATTTTATATAGCTAATATAAAATTCCTAATTTTTGACCAATACCAACGACATTTGAAACTATATATTTTAATGTGGTTGGTACTAATTGTGGTATGGACTGGCCTCACAGTTTTCCAATTAATTCTGAATTTGGGCTCCAAAATATGTACCTAATTTTTAACCAATGGCAACGAATCGACAATAGGGTGTATAACTTTACTGTCAAATTTAGTTGTAATTGGTTAATTTTGAAAACCCACATTTTCTAGTGAAATGGCTTCTGCCTTAGAGATTTTTTTTTTTTTGTTACTATTCTTCTGCCCATTTTCTCTCGCAGTTACAAAATTTCCTTCCCTTCCACTATTTTGCCTCGCATCCAGCTATAACAAATCTGCTTTACAAGCTTACAAGCTTGTCGATGATATCGAAATGGAAATTTTAAAAACCCATGTATCTTCAAAATGGCATCTGTTAAGGAAAAAAGACACATTTAGGTACCTTATCGAAAATGACGAGTATTAAATGATTTTTTTCTCCTTAACTCTCTCTCTATCTCTCTACGCGTTTATTTTTCATTACACACTCGTATTCTACGCAGTGATGTGCCGGAGTTCTCTGTGCGGCTGCCATCCGGGCGAATCCCAAAGGGGATCAAAATGCGAGTAACGTCTCCTACTTTGTGGGTGATAACTAAGTAAGCTGGTGATTAGCGAAAGGAAAGAAAAAATGAAATACCCTACGGAAAATTCTTATAGTCGCTCACGCTGGTTGCTGAGGTGTAATAAAGGCGGCGCAAAAGTTGAAAATAATTTTAGAAGGTTGGTTCGTGGCTCGAATGACGAAATACTACGCGGACAGAATGAATGGCGCCAAGTTGGAATAGAGATTTGAATTTATTCCATTCTCTAACGTAAATTACGTTATTATTTCAATGATTTTTCTCAGTTCATTGAGATTTGTGAATTTGTGATATTTTAAAGCAAAAAAAAAAAAAACTCTTGCGTAGCAAGCTTCGTAAGAAGAGGTGGATTTTCTTCGTTTAAAAATCACCTCTATCGCCAACATACTTCTAATGAAGTAATACATAAAATATTTAAATTTTTTGCAAAAAATTACCAATGTCACACAAATACGAAGCATGCGATAAAATATACAGGGTTCTTCTTCAGGTGGATCCGAATTTATCAAAATTAAGCCTGGAAATGGACTCGACGCAAAAAGGGGTATACATGTATACAAAAAAAAAAAAAAAAGAATTCTCAAAAATAGTGCTAAGATACTCGGAAGATCACGAAGCGAAAAATGTACCCACTTCCACTCAAAGGTCCGAATACTCAGGCAATTTTAATAAGTAGCTTAAAATTTGCAGGTTTCCCACTTTATAACAACGAGAGGGTGTTGAAAATAAATAAAAGTTTAAAAAAATGAAAAGTTATACATTATTCATTATCTTTCATTTTCGTATTTGTTCCGTAAACAACGAAACAACATTACCACCTCCACTTTATTTTCATTACCATTTTCTCCTTACACCTTTTTTAACGTTGTTATCTACTCTTCTCATAAAATTCACGCATAAAACATTGGTAAAAATTGGGTGGTGGACACTTTTTCACAACTAGACTGAAAAAGCATTTTTAATGCTAAAAATTGTAACGCAGCAATACTCCGCTATAAAACCCAGTTTGCCAATGTTCATCCATAATTTGTAAAAAAAAATCTAATTTCCAAAAACTTTAAAAAATTATGAAAATATATCTATAGTAATCGATGTTTGTATCGATAATTATCAATATCTGACAAACACAGAAATATTGATATTTTATTGTTAGTTTCAGGTAAAAAAATTGTAGAGGTATGAGAGTAAAAAAGAAAACAACAGTATTGAAACAAGTCGTGTATGTGTGAAATAAACAAAAGTTTAAAATGCATAAGCCACGAGTACATAAGTATGTCAGAGTTACGTGTTGAGTGACATCATAATGGACCAATACAAATGGGTTTATATAAGTAGCTATGAATAGTAATAATAAATGAATAATGGAATATGACAAGATGCGAGGAGAAAAGGATTGCTAGTCCCAACCAAAATTATTAAAAATTATCAACAGTTATTGATATCTTTAACAAAAATATCAATCTATCAAGATTTTATTGCTCAAAACCAGTTTTCCAGGACTATGTTGTTTTCTAGTTTTCTCAGAAACTACTTAGCCAATAGGCACCAAACTCCTATCAGATCTGGTCCCATATGAGAAATACCTTTCATAAAATTTTAACTATATATAGCATTTGTAGAAAATTTTATTCTATAACAATTTTTCTTCTCTTTTTTTATTAGAAACTACTAAATAAACAGGCATCAATCTTCTATCAAACTTGCATCAACATAAAGAAAACATATCGTGAAAATTTCAATACCATATTTTTTGTCATTTTCTCAGAATACTGGAAAAAAAAACGACAGGAATTTTTGTTTTCTATTTTTCTTAGAAACTACCTACCAAATTGATGGGAACCAAACTTTTTTCAAGCCTGCTTCTATATGGTAACAATCTTTTGTGAAAATTTCAGCTCTATCTGTTTGGTAGTTTCTTAAAATCATGAACACAAAATTTTTGATGATACAGACAGATACACACATACATACGCATTATAATTATAGTAGCTTTTGAGGAGGGGTCTATGCCCCCTCTCAATCCACTCCAGTTACAAATTCTTGATGACCAAAATCATATACATATACGTGTACATTTTATGTCCGATAGAAGGCGAAATATTATGCAGAAAGCTCTTTGTATGTATTTATATATATACATCCCTATATATAGTGATATGCAGAGAACCCAGTTATGTTCTTGTATTTTCTCTCGCTATATCTTATGATTAATTTGTTTTAGGTTAAATTCGATGTTGGAAATGAATTTGTCATTAAGAGATAGGTGGGGTCATCGCTAAAAGTTGTTTTTTGCTATCATTAGTTTTTGAAATAAATGCAAATTTATCATTAATTTGTAGTTTTTTTACAGCCAATTTGTGAAAAACTTATTGCGATAAAAAGATAAATTTTGTTAGAAAACTCCAGAAAATTTTCCTCTTTTCAATAGTATAAACCCCAGCCTTGTAGCTTAAATAAAAGCTGAAAAATCGTGAAGTGAGAGAACCGCAGTTTTTTGCAAAATTAAAATGTTGTGAATGTTCCAAGAAACATGGATAAATAAACAAAAATTGGTATTCAATTTTATTATATATAGATACCTACATATAAAAAATTATATCTTTAGGTGTTCAGGCGGCACGGGGATTCGAACCCGTACCAACCAAACACCTAAAACCTTCCTCGTTACCGCCACCAAAAGTCAACACCGTATTCACTCAGCCACAGTGCCAGGTGACAGTGTTCGAGGGAGAAGCAGCAATTATAGCTGACGTAGTGTGGTGGTAGTCGCCACACCACTCCCCCTCAGTATAGCGGAGCGTAATACAATTGCCGGTATGGAGGCACCTTGCGGGTAGGAATGTACCCCGGCGTGTGTTGATGCCCGCCCTCATCACCACACTGTGGCGCACACCCTACAGCGCCGTCACATTCCAGCAGTGGTGGTGTGACATACCACCACAGCTACCAGTTTCTGCTTGTGTCTGAGAGATGGCATTACCATCTCCCACATCACGTCAAGGTCACCACTTTAGGTGTTCAGGCGGCACGGGGATTTGAACCCGTACCAACCAAACACCTAAAACCTCTCTCGTCACCGCCACCAAAAATTGGCACCATATTCACTCGGCCATGGTGCCGGGTGACGGTGTTCGAGGGAGATGCAGCAATTATAGCCGACGTAGTGTAGTGGTAGCTGCCACAATATCAAAATAGGAAAATGTTACCAATTGTTTTCTTTTCTCATGAAACAGATAATTTTCATCATCTCCACCACTAACCTTTTTGTGCGATCAATTTTAACACCCCATTTGCTAACATAGTAGGTAAAAATGGGGCTAATAACGTTTTTATCTTTTCCTTCTTATTAAAAAGTTATTTTAATTGTTCTAATTGTGCTCCATATATTTAGAAGTTTATTTACTCTGTACAACTTCTATCAAGCTCACATTGAACTAAAACCTAAATGGCTGAACCAAGAACTAAATTTTACCAAACTTGTAAAAACCCTAGGCCTGGAGTGCATATCTTATAAAATAGGAGATCCAAATAAAGCCTACTAATGAAAATTTGGTCCTCCCTCAAAATAAATTTTTCAATATTTTTTCTTTTCGAAGGCAAGTAAACCATGTGATCTGCAAATTAATACCTATCAAACCTTTCTGTGGTACACAGCAAGATAGATCTGTAATCTTCAATTGAAAATGGCGACACTCCAATCATTATTGAGACTATGTACGTATACTTTAATACGGCCCAACCTGAACCCTAATAAAGTCTAACATGATTTATATCAGTTGGGTTTTATTATGACGGGAGCTTTCCAGTTTTCACATTTTTTTGTGGAATGCAGATTTCTCAGTGAGAAATAAAACTTCCAGTTAATAATATTTTATTATTAGGCAGCAAGTAACATATACATTTATACTCTGTTCACACTGAGAAGTGGGTGATGTCAGAATCACAATAGATGTTGTGGTGAGATAAAAAGGTATCGATGCATATCGTTATGTAATGATAAGCATAACTCCGTAGAGTAAACAAATATCGTATTTCAAGCAGGTAAGTGTGGATATGGTGTATGATGTCACACACTTCTTAGTGCAAACAGAGTATAGGTTTACCAAAAGTCCCAGTTTAAGCAGTGAAGCAGTGTCGGGCTGACTTAAATTTTTCAGGGTGGCAACTGAAGCATTTGGGCCTCTTTCTACTCTCACTCCCTCCTCCCCACCCCTGACATACAATTCATGAACAACAATCCATGGATAAATGGCGGAATTGTCAGAACTCTTTGATAGTGATTTGTTCTTTATAGAAAAGTATGGAACTAATTCGATGAAGTAAGTGAAAAAGGAAAAAATAAAAAATAAGTAAAAAACTTCTAAAAAGTAAGGTAATAAATATTAAGACACATTTTTCGCTGCCACAAAGGCATTCGATCCGTCTGGAATGTAAGTTAGCGGCCCCGAATAACCCTAAAAACTGGAAAACAATTTGGCTGCTTCAGCCTACCAACTTCCTTTCTTTCACCTGATTTTCATGAGAATCCAAAACTTTCTGAGCCTACAAATAAATTTACCTGCCTACTTGATGGTGCACCCCACTTCAGCGCACCATTATTGTCTATTTTTATTTTTCACGCTGCAATAAAGAAAACGTATATTCCTTACCGAACAGTTTGCTCTCGACTTAACTTTTCTGACTCGAAACAAATTCACTTTTTGAGCGCCTCTCGGAAGGTTCAATATTAATTTTTAATATGGAAAAAGCCGGATTAAAGTGAAGGGGGTTAAAAAAGATTTCAAGTTCCAAGCCGTCTCTTCCGAATTTCTGTCTCTTCAATCGTGTACATTATATTATTACGCCCTCGGAGTATATTCCACTTTTGGTACAGACTTTCGAGCTAATCTAGTTCCAAATTAAAATCGTAAAAAGTGGCGGAAAAAATAAATTGTGCCACCGCTATTTTTCTGTGTTTTTGTTTTTGAAATTAACCCGAAATACCGTCAACAGGTAACCGTAATACGTAGTTCCTTTCACTATAATTGTAGTACTGGACCACTAAAGCTCCATGAGACCAATATACTTTTTAATGTCGAGACACGTCGGCGAAAAAGTAGGCAACCCCAGCGTACCTTCTGCATATTTACGACATTTTGCTTGAATTCACCAGTTTAGAATACAATCGTCAAAGACATCACCTAGATTCACAAAGATAGCGTACATAAAAACAAAGCAAAATACGTCAAAAGGTACGCTTAGGTTGCCTATTTAGCGCTGGCATGTTTAACCAGAAATCATCTTTCTTTACTGGTCCAGTACTATTAGTATAGTCGAAGCATAATTCATTATAAAATACTTAGCCCAAAGGTAAAAAAGTAATCTATCTGAAAAAAATTTTTTTTGCCAGTTTTTGTTTCTTTTTCTCTCAACCCTCAGGCCTTTTATTTTGGTTTTGTTTGAGGCTATTATTGTTCAAAGATATGGTTTTTCTTCAAAAAAATGTTTTCGTGAAAATTTTATACTATTTTTTCACTTGGTTTTTTTTTTTTTTTTTTTTTTTTTTCTTTTGTAAAGTAATTTTAATGCGCATCGTATTCGCGGTACCTATGCTATCCCTAAAGGTTAGTTATACAAATACATTTTTGTATCCTCTGTTTTAATTTTCATTAATTTTGTGGAAACTGACATCGTTTTTACGTACTTTCCTCTTAAATGGAGCTCGCTTGAATATTTGTAATGTATTCTGAATTTCAAATGATTCGCATCAATTCACGAATAATTCTAAAATCATTTCCACTTGATGCGGCTGAAATCGTGAAATCTTAAAATATTTCAATGTTTTTGTCTCCATTTCAAGTACTAGTTGAAAGAGAAGCAAAATTTTTCAGAACAATCAGTTTGCTACCTGTATTATTATATTGGGCTGCAAGAAAAGATTTGTCGCAATAAAATATGAATCCCAAGTATTTTTACTGGTAATCATATTCCACAATTTCATAAATATAATCAAATATCCTCAAAAAACACATTCACACATTTTCCATATAATCAGCTGTAATTATTCCTACATTTTCAAACAAAGGTTGAGAAATGCTACCTTTTTTCACTTTGTTTCCATTAGTTGAGTTTCTGAAATTTACTATAACGTTACCTAGTTATTTATTGTTTCCATTTCCATTTGAAAAAATATTTTTCCTATTTTTAAATTTTTCCAAATCCTGTTCAAATATCGATACATCATTATTTTATCAATATTTTTCTAGAATCAATGATATTTTTTTGATATTTCCCAAAAAATATCGGCACTGTTTCAAATTTTTTCACCCAGATCAAAAATTAATAAAGTGAGAAACGGAAATTATTTATTATTTGGTTTCCTTTATGTTTCCATTATCAGTCCTGAAACATTGATTAATTGTATCCAATTCGGTTTCCATTCCTGAATTTTAGTGTTTCCGTTTATTTTGGTTTCCAGCGTAAAAAAATATGGTTTCCATTTCCAAAAAATTTGGCTTCCATTTCTCAATCCCTGCTTTCAAATAATAATCCTGTCATTCTTAATTCTTAGAATACACAACTCCTGTCAACAAACTCCTACCTACATTTATCCATTTATTCAGATCCGCAATTTCCCAATAAGCACGTTTATGGACAAGAACTATTTCCCACAAATTCTCTACAATATTGTATATTCCTCATATTCCTATTGTCTGTATTCCATTTCTCTCTTTTCCCTTCAACACACAATCCCCAACAACTCTGCCCTAATATAATACCATATTTTTATCGACTGCGTTGGAGGGAGACATTGTGTTTGGCTCTGTTCCTGGCAATCTAACAAAATTTTGTGCCACACTACAGCATTCAATATTCATCGCACAAATGTGAAATAGGTCTCAAAAAATTTGTATATTCAAGGTGAGTAACACTGGTTAAAAAAAATTGAAAAATTCCCCATATCAGACCCACAATTTTTATTCAAAATTTGGGGATTTTTTCAACACAAAAAGCAACATAACCAATCCCAATTCAAGATTCAACATTTAAGGAAATAACGTATTCTGATTGGGTCTCCCAAAAGTTCTTATAGTTATAAATATTTCAAATGTCACCACTTCTCCCAGTAATATATTAGCACCAGTAGATGTATTACGTAGAACTGGCTCGTTTAAAGTCTGCTAATATATGCTAATAATAGTTATAATGAAAAATACTATTAGGAAGGCATATGTTGGAAAACAAATTGTAATTGGCTCATTCAAAGTTCGTTGATATATCTGCTTGAAAATAATAATTCTGAGAAAAATTGAAAATACTATGTTTTCAGAATTCCCTTAAACCAATCAATCAGGAAGGTGTACTGAAACATGAATTGTGACTGGCTCATTTAAAATCCGTTGATATATTTGCTTCAAAATAATAATTATAAGAAAAAATGAAAATACCATGTTTTCTAAATTCTTTTAAACCAACAAGTCAGGAAAGTGTGCTGAAACATGAGTTGTGACTGGCTCACTTAATGTCCGTTGATATATCTGCTTCAAAATCATATTTATAAGGAAAAATAAAAATACCCTGTTTCTGGAATTCCCTCAAAGTGACCAGTCAGGAAGGTGTACTGAAAAATGAACCTTGATTGGCTCACTTATGGTTGTTAATTGATCACTTATATATAATTATATTTCATATCCCATCATAGGTATCAGTCAGCTTTTTATTTCTCTGTGTCCATGGTCTATATTATTGAGGGACTGTGTGAGGAGGTATTATACTTACCAAATTGATACTAAAGTGCTGAATAAATACACAAAAATACAAGCAAAACTGAGGCGAGGTCTAACTTTTGCTTTCAACAAGAATCATTAATTTAGAGAATATCAGATAGGTATGAAAATAACTAAAAAAAATGTATATACTCCTTTTTTCACATTCTCTTTATTAACTTTTTATAGTTGAAATCAATTTTAAAGATCTAATTAGTTTTCTTAATATTTGATTAAAAGATTGAAATTTACTCATTGACTAATTCAAAAATTAAAAAAAAATTCAAAGTTCCCTATTGACCAATAAGAAAATAGGTATTAATTAAGAAAAAACAGTAGGCTGGAAATGAAATTTGCTGTTACATAAATATTGCAACATGCCCAGGCACCTGTCACTTGAATTTTTTGTATTAGGTATTTCATCATCATCAGAAACTATGAAGGTAAAGAAGAATCATGGAGGATTGAAGCGACAAGAGAAACATGGGCAGATATTAAAGATTCACACTGAAAAATATTTGCAGCAGAAAAATTGAGAAATAATTAATTTTTTGAACAAAAAATGAAACCAACTGTGTTTAGGAACATAAAACAAAATAGAACTAAAATGTTGAAAACATGGTTTCTAGGTTTTGTAATAGTAACTTTTTATAAAATTGACTTACAACTAATGCAGTCGCTGGCACAAATATCTTTCAACATACATACATACATAGATACATATATATGTATATATATATATATAAAATACAAAATTTTTAAATGAAGCAATTAGATTTTATTTTATTACATATTTCTCTGATTCAATTTGTGGTAAATTTAACAATAGATTTGACAACATTTTAATACACAGCATTATTACATCTATTTAAAACATTGGGGTACCAATTGTTAAGAATGTTTAAATTACTTATATACCTAATGTGTTGAAAACTTTCCACTCGCCTATTGATTTCAATCCAGTATTGATCTTCAAATTAACATCAAAAGCTATTTGTGCCAGCTGTGTTAGTTGTAAATCAATTTTATAAAAAATTGCTATTACAAAACCCAGAAACCTTGTTTTCAACATTTTAGTTCTATTATTTTTTATGTTCCTAAACGCAGTCGGTTTCATTTTTTGTTCAAAAATTTATTGTAAATGAATTTTATTCTTTTGTAACCCAACTTTATAAACACATGTCTTACAACTTGTACCTATATATCTCATGTACTGTACATAGTTTCAGTGTTAAAGTAACTTACATACTAAGTTGAATACCTTTTATTTGGACAGTACCCAAAAATATCATTACACTGTTTTACAAAATTATGTTATATAAACAGTTCATTTCTGTTTTTACTATAGATTTTTTTAATGCACTTTTATGGCAGTTACTATCGCGACGAAATATAATGTAACTTGCTACCATACTAGCCTACCAGAATGAATTTTTTAGTGCAGTTTTTTTCCCCCCATATTTATTTGGGAGTTTCGGATGTAGGACTTAGGTGGAAGGTGTTACACATATAAATGTGTATTTTTTAAAATTAATTTTTACTCAACTTATTTTTCATTTTAATCAGATGCTAGAAAGAATATAATTTTTGGTATCTACTTATTATAGTTGTATACTTACCCCGAAAAAATTTTACTGGAGTCGCTTAAAAAGGCCAAACTTAATAATAAACTAAGTTTTAGCTTAAATTGTGCGACCCATTTAACTTCACCTTTCATATCGAAACCTTTAATCATTTTTCGAATGAATCATGGCGTCAAAAAATTATATTTTTAGGGGACAAAAAGGTTGATGTGTTCGAAAAACATTGATTAACTTATTTTTTTTTTTTTTTTTTGAAAAAAAAAGTAAATGCGATGCTCGAAAATTTCTATGTGTGAGCAAGAAGAGACGTTAAATCTCTGAAGAGAAGTTGTAGCAATTTGATCTTTTACGTTTTACTTTCCGACGGTGAGTATTTTTTTTTAAAACTTTTCCCCTCCCATTTCCAGGGTAGAAAGTATACTTATATTTACTTGATAGTTTAGTAGAATATCGCTCCACAAAAAGCAATATTATAATTCGTACTTACTAATTTTTTTTATCATTTTTACCTTGTAGAATAAAACACAATACTATACGTCAATGTTTACATTACTATCCCTTATTTAGATGTTTCTCAGTTTCTGAAAAAATATATCTAGTACTTACCTATACATTTAAAATTACCCTCCCTTGCCAAATTTTCATTTCGAAACGACTAACAACAAATTTACTCATTGGTAAAACTTGTTAGGACGTTACAAAATCTAAGTAAATATGTGCGGTAGCTGTTTGGGTTCTGTCGGCGAAAGGTAGCCTATGTTTGGTGAGAAAGTAATTCTCTCTTTGATTTTCGTCTCTGAAAATTTATTCGGTAAAAAAAAAGACGCGGGAGATATAAAGTAGGTACATAAAGTAATGCAAACTACGTCTGTAGACGGACATAAATTTCATGAAAGATGAAAACTGTTGATGCTGGTAGTTTATAGTTATGAAAAATTAATTATAAGGCTTATATTCACTCAAAAGTTTTTGATATCTCGAGAAATTTCAAAAGGAAATAAGTTAATTAGAATAACTTTTTTTTTTTTGGTGGTTGAAAGGAAAATTCAAATCATTTTCGGACGAGAAGGACTGTATTATTCACTTTGTTGAAATTTTAATTCTACATTTATTCGCCTGAGGTTAGAACAAGGACGCAAAACATGAAATTTTAAATTTTGAATTTGTTTTCTCAAAAAGGCAGTCAAAGAAAATTATTGATTTAATCCCTATGTAAGTAAGAGAATTGGAAAAATTAAAGAAGGCGTATTGAGTAGTACCTAGTAGAGAGTATAAGTAAACTTCTAAATACCTGGAGCACGAATAGAACCAATTAAAATAACATTTTTGCTAAGAAGGAAAGGACAAAAACGTTGTTAGCCCACTTTTTATGTCCTTTGCTCACAAACGGGGTATTAAAATTGACCTCATAAAATGGTTAGGGGTGGGGATGATGGAAATTATCCGTTTCATAAGAAAAGAAAACGACTGGTACCATTTTTTCATTTTGACCTAATTTTTTTATGATGTATATATATATCCGCAAAATTTCATGTTCACGGTTTTGAGAAAACTACCGAGTAAATAGGGCTGAAATTTTTATGAAAGATAGTCCTCATATTGGAGTAGGTTTGAAAGAAGTTTTTTGCCTATCGGTTAATTAGTTTCTGAGAAAAATGGAAAACAAAAAATTTCCTAGAAAAGTTGTTTTTCCAAGATTCTGAGAAAATGACAAAAGGGATCAGGCTGAAACTTTCTCGATAGACTTTCCTTACGTTAGCTCAAGTTTCTTAAAAGTTTGATGCCTATTAATTTAGTACCTAGTTTCCAAGAAAACTGGAGAAGAAAAATTGCTGAAAAAATTTTGTGCTTATGGTTTTGAGAAAACTACAGAACAGATAGAACTAAAATTTTTAAGAAAGATAGCTTTGTATGAGAGCAGGTCAAAAAGACGTTTGGTGCTCATCAGTTCCGTAGTTTTTGGGAAAACTGGAAACAAAAAATCTCTGGAAAAATAGTTTTTAGCGATAAAACATCAATAGATCGATATTTTTGTTAAAGATATGGATAACTGTCGATAGTTTTTTGTAATTTCTGTTGGGACCGCCAATCCTCTTACCTTACACCCCTGCATACACTCGACTATCTTACTGAAAAAACATTTATACTTTCACACTCGTGGCTACACTGATACTTGTTCTGCCACTCATTTATTTACCTTCGTACATTTCCACCATGTACATACATTTTATATTCTGTACTCTACATATTCCCACTGCTGCAGTTACGCCCTTTTAAGATGTTAAGGATGGTTTATACTCATTTATTTATTCTCTATGATCTAATAAGTAAAAAGTTCACTAAAGAGAAACACTGAGTAATGGTTTATACTGTTTCTCTTGATTTATTCTCTAAATGTTAAAATTTCCCAACTTTACGGAATACAGATTAGAGATTGTAAAATAAAGATGTGAGTTTAAACCGTGCATTACTTGTATACATCTTTTTATTTTGTTAATTACATCGAATTTAGCTTCCACAAACTCTATAATTTCTTGACCTGAAACTAGAAATGAAATATCGATATAAATATCGATTAATATCAATTAATATCGATATAAATATAGATTACCATTTATATTATTTGCTATTTTTTCAAATAAGCTTTCTCTCTCCATATCCATCTACATCTACATCTCCATCTCCTTGTCTATCTCTATCTTCATCTGCAAACTAGGTTTTCTAGCGAAGCATTGCTGCGCTAGAGTTTTTTTTGTCTGCCCCAAGTGACAAGTAAATTTCTAAATAAATGTAATACAGACGTGCAGCAATATACAGAGTGTTCACTTTGTAACTGCTTCATAGGAAAACACATGCAAGCAATATTCATTGTGATAGATGTAGAACTTACCCTTCATTGCGCAAATTAATTTTGATTTTTGAAGTTAAAAAAAAAATTATGTATTGTTGCTAAGAGATACTCATAACCTTAGAAAAATATTTAAAAAATTCTAAATTCATTTTGAGGCTTCTTAGAATCTAGTGTAAGAATGTTGCAAATCTGCAACAATGCTCCCTAAAGAAATAAAACTAAAAAATTTTTAAAGTACATATGAAATATAATGCAAAAATTTAATTCAGCATTTGTACCTTATAATAGTTATTATAAACCTATATTCTCAGTAGGTGAAAAAAAAATTGAAAAAATGAAAAAACAAAAAAAGCCAAAATCTTATTTATGACATTTTGGAACTCTAAAAAACAATTCTTATCTTTGGTTCACTGACCATTTCAAATGAACCAAAAAATAAGAGTTATCATTATATACCCATATCTTGATCATCATTTGATGAAGTGATAATTTTCCAAATTACAGCTCCATTAAGGTTCAAATTTTCATTTGGAACTTCATAATTTTCATCAGTATTGACATTTTGTGATAAAATATCTTCATCGTCTGACTCAAATGGTTCAATTTCATCAGCACTCTCTTCCCAATTCCAATTATCAACAAGCTTCTGTAGCTCTTTTTCACTCAAAAAATTCCCAGACATTTGGATTCCACATTACAAAAAAAAAACAATTGAAAAGAAAATCACAAAATAAGACGATACAACATGACATAACTTACTGTACTATTTTGAAGAGCTACGAAATCCTGGTACAATCACAGTGATTTGGAAACTTTAGCACGCATTGTTGCAGATTGGCAACAAGTTGGGATGTGATATATTCACACAGGTTGAACAACAACGGTGAACGATTCATTCGTCAATCGTTTACTAACAGAGAATGGCTCGACCAAAATATTTACTTTGCCCATTTATCAGTATTTGAGATTGGGAGAAGTGATTATTGTTCCTCTTTTTTAGTTTTCATCGTGAATAAATATTATATAAAATATTTCCAGCTACAAAATCCTTAACTTTTCTGTAAATAATAAATTAATAATTTTTTATTTACAATGATGCGGTGAACCGTAAATACTTTTTTCCAACATATACGTCATGAAATAAAAGAATACGTCAATACTTTTGGACTAATTTATTTCATCTCTTTCATCGATATGTCAAATCATTTTATATTTTTTCAACTTACTTTTTAATTGGGCAGAACTTCTAATAGAAAATGAAAGCCCAGATTGATGTATAATACCTTCAAAATGTTTAAAATCATCCAATAAAATGCCACTTATTTCATTCTCATTTCGTTTGAATGATTTTGAAGAAAAACACTGTTCCAGAGAAACAGAATTCATTTTTAAACATGATCACTGAAACTCATCCTTGAAATAAAATTGGAATGATAACATGCAAGAATGATCATCCTTTTAAGAAAGATTGAAGAGTCAAACGAATAATCAAACAAAAGAATCAAATAGGGGCATAATCAAGTATCAATGTTGTTCAAACTGTGTGAATATATCACATCCCCAACAAGTTATTCTTGGGTCATAAAATTATTTAGAGAGTGCATTACAGATTGAACATTATTTCATAGTCATTATTAGTGATAATGCTACTCCCCAATATTTTTTATTTTACAAAAAAAATCATAGGGGGTGCTATAGGAGAGCTACTGAATCCCAGATATCATGATAAGACTATGTGTTTCTAAAATACCAAAGAAGAGGAAGAAAATAATTTTATTTTGATTTTGTTGAGGTGAGTTTCAATCTTTTCATCCAACGAAAATAAAGCACGGACATTTATCAATAAAAAAGGTTTATTTACGACTTTGGTATAACGACTGACGAGCGGAGAACATTCTCCGTCGAGCAGTGGCGGAAAAATATTATGCTGGCGATCAGTGTCGCCACATGTAAAAAGAATAAATGTTATTAGTTACACGCAGTGTTGATTAATGTACAGTTGTGTGTTCGTGAGGTAGTGAGGGAATCGTATCCCAACACCCCCCTGCGATTCAAAACGGACGAACGAACGTTTAAGCGAATAGATGTTACATATTGCATGTATCAAACAACAAAAAAACTAAAAAGATAAATAAGCAAAAGCAGTCAAAATTATTACATGTAATTGTCACATAAAGTTGCTATAAAAAATGGTAAAAAAATGATTATTAAAAAATTTGTGTGTCGTTGACTAGTATGTTATTGTCTAATAAATGTTTATGCGTTCATATCTTAAATAAATCGTGTAAATGTTAACATGAGGTATATTTTGAACCTTATGTTCTAGTGTCACATCTTATAAATATAGTGTGATTTTTCTAATTAACGTATGTATCTATATAAAAAAAACACGTCGGAGAGATCAATGTCTCCTCATCGTCAGCTGTATGGAGATAACATTGTTATATATTTATGTGTATATCCTTATAATTAATTGTGTGGTTTTATATAAATTTGCTATTGTTGGAATCAATGGTATATATTAGGGGATACTGATGCCAATAAGAGAGGCAGAGCAGCGACGGGGAACCTATTGAAAAAAAATTGTGAAATGAGTGGTGAAACGACATATGGACTGCTCGGTTTACGATAGGCGCTAAAAGACCGACGCCCATCCGCAGTCCAAAACCAAAAACGAAAAATTTTGCGGGTTGAGTCAATCAAGACTAATGGCCGAAAGGTTGACTTGTTCGGAGTATTTTCGTGACAATATTTTGGTACGTTTTCCGATCAAGTGCCTTCGTTAAAATATCTGCAACTTGATCAGATGACCTAATATCGTTAAACGTAATCAATTTATTTTGGAATGCTTCCAAAACTGCGTAACATTTGATCGCTAAAGACCTGGAGCGTTTCTGGCCTCCCCCAGATGCAATGCGTGATGCGGATATATTATCCTCATACACCTGCACTGAGTCGGTTACAGAAAAAACGCTCTCAGTCAGTCTCCAGATCACGTATATGTCGTCAAGTGCGTCATTCAACGCAATCAGTTCAGCTGCAGTTGACGAGGTTGCAACTAAGTTTTGCCGGTGAACGGCCCAGTTCAACAAGTCTCCGTTTGCGAAAATCATATAGCCTGTGGTGGAGCACCCTTTCTCCAAGTTTTCTATTAGTATGGGTGAATCGTCTACGTCGGGTGCATACGACGCATCGACAAATGCTTTAATTTTTATTTGGTCGGAGTGAAATACAAGAGAATATTCTCTTGTTGTTTTCAGGTACCTAATAATGCGGCGGACATAATTTTTTGTTTCACTATTAGAGGATTTTTGAAACCGTGACAGATAATTGACGGCGAACGCAATGTCCGGGCGGGTCAGTCTCGCTACATATAACAAATTCCCTATCATTGCCCTATATTCGGTGTCATCTGTACCGTTGGTTGGCTTACTTATTTTGAGACCTGTTTCCATAGGTGTGGTTGTCGGATTACACTCCGTCATACCGAATTTACGTAAGATTTTATCTATATACCTATGTTGTGTTAAGGTTATTTGCTTCCTTGGGATATCTCGACTTATTTCAAACCCGACAAAAAAAGTTGGATTCGTTTCTATTTTCAATGTGAAATTTTTATTAAATGCATCTATTAAGTTCCGTGTCCACTCGTCGTGGTTGCTAGCCAACAACATGTCATCCACGTATACTATTAGAAATGCCATTGCACCGTTGCTATTTTGCTTTATGTATAGGCATCTATCTATTTTTGATTGGATGAATCCCGCTTGTATTATTGTCGAATTTAGTAAGTCATACCAGCTTTTAGAAGACGTCTTTAGTCCATATATTGACTTAATCAGTCTTAAGCAGTTATTTTCCCCTAGTTGGCACCCTTTTGGATTTGATATATATATGGGGTATTTTATTTCGGAGTTCAAAAAGGCCGTTTTTATGTCGAATTGTGTGATGTTTAAATTGTATTTATTTGTGATGGATAGTGTCCATCTTATTAGCCAATACTGTATCACCGGGGCGTACGTTTCAGTTAAGGAGTAATGAGTTAGGTCCTTAAAACCCCTTGCAACCAATCTAGCTTTTGGCCTATGGATGCCTTGGTTATCGGGTTTTGTGGTGAAACACCACTTGGTATCTACCAGTCTCACATTTTTTTCCTTGGGAACGACCTCCCATACACCCATATCAGACATGGATCTCATCTCGTCTGTGATGGCTTTTTGCCACTCTGTTTTAAATTGGTTATTTTCCACATCCTCCCATTTTTGAGGGATGTAGTCCTCTATATAATATCTGTCTCTTTGTTTACATAAGTTTAATATTAAGGGTTTTTGTATTGTATTATTATTAATTTTGTCGATGTTTATTATGTTCCTCATTTCATCGAATCTGACGTCACAAGTTACATGTGATTTGTCATTTATTGGGTCTCTTATGCAGTAACCACTGCTTGTGTATCCCACGAATACACCCTTGTCTGCCCTTTGTGTGAGTTTTGGATGTTCAGAGTTTGTTTTCTTCTTTTTATTTTTTGTGGCTTGTTGTTGGCGAACTTCCATAGGAATATGTCTATAGGCCAGAGACCCGAAAACTCTCATGTTTGATAAATCCGGCTTTATGCCGTAAAGCATTTCGAAAGGTGTTTTGTTTTCTTTATTTGCCCTCGTTGGGCTCCTATTTATGACATATACCGCCGTTAGAACTGCCAGTGACCAAAATCTGAAATCCAATTCGGAATCAAACAGCATCGCTCTCGTTCTAGCCATTATTGTCTGGTTCTGTCTCTCAGCCATTGCATTTAGCTCTGGTGAGTACGGGACCACAGGCTCGAGACTCACACCATTTTCCTCGCAAAATGTTTTCATATTAGAATCTAAATATTCTTTTGCGTTGTCACATCTTAGTGTGGCAATTGGGCAGTCCGGAAATTTTGTTTTGAGTTTCATATATAATTTCTTAAATTCCTCACACACCATTGATTTTTTCTCTATGGTGGAGACGAAGGTGTATTTTGTGGCATGGTCTACAAATATCAGTACATACTTCTCACCGTATATACCCGGTGAAAAGGGGCCCATCGTATCCGATGAAATGAGTTCCAATTTTCTATCAGGTCGAGATCTAGTGCTATTGTGTCCTAGTCTCTTAGAATTTGCCTTTACACATATTTCGCACAAACTGAACTCATCATCTCGGAATGTTATTCCATTCGGAATACCTCTAGACACTTTGGTTAAATTTTTTAAGTTTTTTCCCGAAAGATGTCCCAGTCTTCTGTGCCATATCATATGTTTTTCTATTTTTGAATCCCCTTTACTTTCGGTTGATTCTTGATTATTATTCGCAGTTTCGTAATCTACTTCGTTATTATTAATGATTGTATTTATGTCCTGATTCGTCTCTTCATTTTCCTCGTTGATTTCCCTATTTTGGGTTTGATCACTTGTTTTATCATTATCTTGACTTGTTATTGTATTATAATTCTCGACATTATTAGTTTCATTTTCCCTATTGTTCTCACTTTCCTCCTGACTTTCCTCGACTATCTCTTCTTCTATTTCATATTCCATCCATTCGTCTTGGGAATTTATGTTGGGCATACATGCCAATTTATTTGATTCGTTTTTGTAAGGACATATTTTATTTATCTCACTTTCATTTTCTATTAAGTTGACTGTGGATTCCGGCACTATTTCGTACTTGACCATGTATACCCCCTTTATTTTAGGGGCTGAGAAGAGTACTTCGTTTGTGCCTCTGACATATATATGTGCCGCTGAGAAGTTTTGGTCGATTCCCAGTGCCCTATTTTCGGTTATTTTTATTCCTGACATCAGGTCTACGTTTAGTGATGGGACATAGTGTACGTTTTTTAGTCTTATAACTTTTTGTTCTCTTTCGGAGTTTTCTACTCTAATGAACATGGTCCCTATGTGGGTTGCTATTAATAGAGTGTCCTGGATGGCACATTCCAGTTCAATTGGTTTTTCGAGCATTATTGGATTTGACAGTTTTGACAGGTCTGATATAACATGAGCAACAGCTCCACCGTCTAGCATTATTCTTTTGGTCAAGGGAACATAGTTCGAGTCTGACTCTTTTTTTGTGTCATTTGACGTTATTAAATTTATTAAATTGTTATTATTATTGGATTCCTGATTTCTGTATCTGATCATCATTGACCATTGAACGTCATTTTCTTTTTTGTTTTTACTGTTATTATTATTATTGGTGTTGTTTCGTCCGTATCTTGTATTTTGTGCAGGACCATCTAATTTATTTTGGGGTATTGCACCCTCTTTATTTGACGGACATACTTTAGCTATGTGCCCTTTGCCATGGCACTTGAAACAAACTATCGTATTCGAACTTGGCAAAGTGTTATTATTTTGACTATTTTCATATTTTTTATTTTCGTAACCATTATTATTATTGGGTATTTCTTTCTGTTGATTATTATTATATTTTAGGTTTCCCTGATTTAAATTTTGAGTTCTATTTGAGTAATTATACCTGTTATAACTTCCTCCATATTGAAATTTTTGGTTTTTATTATTATTTGTGGAGTTTCTAAATTTATTATTATTATATTTGTATTTTTTTTCATCGTACAGCCTGTCCGACCTTTCGATTAACATGGCATGGAGTGTCTCAATTGTTTTCTGGTCCTGACTTAATGTATTAAACTCCAGCCTTGTCATATCGTAGTCCATGTTTAACGAGATTAGAAGTTGTTCTATCTCTTCCTGTCTGTCCAGATTCTTCCCACAATCCCTTATTTTCTGGGCTGCCCTCGAGAAAACATCCAAGTAGCTTCTCATGTTCCCATCGCTATGAAATTTTAATCTTTGGAATGTTTGTTTGGCGTTAATGTACGTGACCTGAGTGCAGCTTTTATATCTCTCGTCAAGTACTTTCAAAATTTGGTTTATAGTTTTCAGATCCTTTACTCTTTCTATTAATTCGTTGTTCAAACCTTGGTATATGAGAGCCTTTCCCTTTTCCTGATTTCGGAAATATGTCATCCGGGTTGCAGGGTTAGCGTTACTAGACTCGGGGTTTAAAAAATTATTTAAATCTAATCCCAAAAAAAGTACTTCCGTTTCTGTATCGTGCATTATCGGGTATAGGCCTTCTGCGTAAAGTGTGGAGACCATCATGGTTCTCCAAGCGTCATAGTTTCTTCCATCGAAGACCTTTTTTGAGTCAAAACGTGACATTTTGTTTAATTATTACGTTCAGGGCTTGTTTTCCCTACCTCAGAAACACGAGAGCTTAATACTAGGGGGTAACACGGTCTTAGCCGCACGATTATGCAAACACGGTCTCAACCGCTCGATCGGGAATGCAAAGTCAAAATATTATTCTATAAATCTTAATAACTAATATGCGTTTTTATATTTAAATCTCACGCTATCTGCCGCTGACGATGAGTCGATCTCTCCGCCGTTGTTTTCAATCCGTTTTAAATTCGAATTGTCTTTTTGTATTCACCTCCAAAGTGTCTTTGCTTCGAAATATACTAAGTCTTTTTGGTCCAGTTTCGGGTCGAAAAACAATTCTGCAGAACAGGTCAAAACGTAGATTAATTTTCAATACGAAATTATTCAACAAAAATACAATAAGTTGAAGCTGAAAAGAAAATAATTCGTTATCTGTTGTTAAGTTGAAAAGATTTATACAGATTTCGGGCAGGAATAAACTGTCACTCAAAGTCAAATATGTTTAATAATTTTCTATTGTTGTTCGAAGTGTATCTTTTTCACTAAATATTTTCCTATTTCGACCAATTTCGACCAACGAGATAAAGCCTGAAAGGTTACCAATGAATCTTTCAAGTTTCAACTTTCCTCTGATTTTGGTTGAGAGTCAACAGGAAAATATTTCGAACGTTTTATTTTACTTTAACGAATTTTTAAATTTTTATTACCAATTTTAGGGCAAAAATCACACCGATTATTAATTAATTATTCTAAATTTTTACTTATCTTTACTCGGTTTTCGTAATTTTTCTATTTCCTTGGTCCTTTGCCTCGATGTTGACTTCGACTACTGACTCTGCAGCTTTCAGGACTTCGACTTTTTCGATTTAAACTTCTTCTCCGGAACACAGCACGAAAAGTTGCCACCCATTTTTGACTCTGCAAGCCGGTTTTCCAAACCACAGGATCCTCTCGTACCTGATCTGCTTGCGCCAAACTCTTGACTTCGACGTTTTGCTCGGTGCCCACGATTTCACTGAAGTTTTCATCAATTTTATTTTTTACCTTTTATTCATTTGATTCACCGTTTCTCTGTTCTTCCAGGATGCTTCTTTCGATCACTGGACACGAACTTTAAACTTTTAGACTTTCAATTTTCCATCCACTTTGCGCGGAGGTTTTACACAAAACGAACTTTTATTTCTTCATAACACACGAATTTTCACTTTTTCGATTAATTTCACGATTATTATGAACGCACTTTTTATTTTTCGTACTTATTTCCGTTGGTCCGCAGCTCTGGCTACCATGTTGAGGTGAGTTTCAATCTTTTCATCCAACGAAAATAAAGCACGGACATTTATCAATAAAAAAGGTTTATTTACGACTTTGGTATAACGACTGACGAGCGGAGAACATTCTCCGTCGAGCAGTGGCGGAAAAATATTATGCTGGCGATCAGTGTCGCCACATGTAAAAAGAATAAATGTTATTAGTTACACGCAGTGTTGATTAATGTACAGTTGTGTGTTCGTGAGGTAGTGAGGGAATCGTATCCCAACAGATTTTAACTGGGTGTTGTTATTTCTATCAGTTTGGGTGAGGTGTTTGTTTTCAAATGATTCAGTGAATCATGCAAAGTGGTATAGAAATACAAGTCTCAGTTATCAGATTGTGTGTGTGTGTATATATATATATGCGTGTGTGTGTGTTTGTGTGTGCGTGTGTGTGTGTGTGTGTGAGAGAGATTGTGGGACTGTAAAGTGAATCTCTTAGAATGGAGATTCCTTTCCTGTATTTTGGTTATATTTTACCTAAATGAAAAATGAATCAATTTTCTTGTAAATTCAGGGTAAATGCTCCATAAAAATTTTTAAATAAGTATTTCTATTTTACTTTTTTTTTTTTGTACATCTTTTCTTCCCTAGATGTATGGAGACAGATTTGCGTCTGGATAAAGTGTAACGTTTTTGCGTTTAAACTTTTTAAAAAAACCAAAGTGCGTTTTTTTCAACTATTTGAGCTCCGTTCAGAAAAGGTTATAGCCTGTCTATCAGAATTTTTTCTAATATTTTTTACTCTATGTTGGCAATACGACATCGAAACTTTCACCAAGGTACTTCTGAAAGGCTATTCACCATATTTACAAAAATAATGGGAACTTTTTAAGCAACAAAAACAAAATTCGTGTGTATTTTGCTATGCTGCAGTTACGTGAACACTGTTACCCTGCATATTCATCGAAAATTTCTAATGAAAAACGAATGAACTTTCTATTTCATTTGGTAGTCAAGGTGGAGAAACAGTCTGAACCATTATTTTTTCCCAAAAATTTTTGACTTTTTCTTCACAAATACGTCTCGAAATTATTTTCTTGTACCTAATTTTTAACCGATTTCATAACAGACTTCCTTTCAAAAACAAAACGAAAAATAAAACAATCCAGCCTCCTCACAATAAATTGTGTCGTTCACGTACCTATGTTCATTGCTGCCAAAAATCAACTAGAATATATTTAAAAAAAAGTAAACATGCACCAATCCATAGATTCCTTGGAAAAAATATTCTTCTTTTGTAGATCATTACTATATTTTTCTAACCTGTGGGTCATCTTTAATACATATATTTATTTTTTTGTGAAGATCATTTTGGGAGAATAGCTCATAACAGGTTCATACTCTTCGTCTCTTCTTTCACGGAATGGATATAATCATTGGAAAAATAAATAACGACGAATAGTGAAAACATTAAATGACCACAACGAATGATAGGTAAAATTCGGAAAACAAACCTACGGTTTTGTAGAAGAATTTCTTTAATCTGTATCTTTTGGCGAATATAAATAGGTAATGAAAAAAAAGAAATTTCTCCTCGGGTCAGTTTAATCCGATACTCGTATGCGCACCTACTTTTGTGTACAATGTAAATAATTTGTTCGCAGTAACCAAGATAAACTCCCCTTTAGGGGATTACGTTTTCTCCACAGTCTACCCGAAACAGTGTGAAAATACGTTCGTGAAAAGAAATTACATTTTGAGGCGAGTGACGCATGAAAAAAATATTAGTCCCTAATTAGATCGCTGGAAAAGATTATACACAGCGTCACACAAATCGTTTGTCATAAAAGTCCCAATCGTAAAACCTCTGTGCGGGCAATTACGTTGGGTAAAATATTTATTTTCCGCATTATTGTATGCATTTTCAAAAAAAATATTCGTGTTTTGTTGGATTAATATTGTAATGGCCAAAAGATGTAGTTTAGTACTAGGAAATGACCTTTTTTGGTATGGTTACACTTCCTTCTAGGTATTATAGTATTCGCTGGAATATTATAATACTCGAGAATTATTTTAAATTAATGAAGTTTATTATCCACAGCTATTGTGGACCTTAACTGAATTAGAGACTTTAGTAGAATTAAAAACACACAATAATTTTATCACTCTATGATGAAAATATTTAAAAACACAATTTTTAATATACAATTAGTTATTCACAGTACAAGACTTGATGAATGTTAAAGTTACAGTACTAGACTGAACAAGTAGGAAATTTACAGTACAAATATTCTAATGGAAACAAGAGTTTATATACCCTGTCAGAGTATACGTTTTTCCATAATATTGTGTATAAAGTAGGGATTTGCTGATTAGGTATTTGTTGTTTCGAGAATATTTAGGGACCAGTATATTCAGATCACCGAATATCCCGTTAGAAAACGTATTACAGTTGCTGGCAGGAAGTAACGGTATTTTTGCCAGTTAACTATACATTTAATGGGACAGAATGTGCTGAATAAAAATACGTTTTTTCTGTGAACGAATATGTACGTCCATTTTAAAAATATGACGAAATATCGTCTATAGTGAAACAAGCGGCATGACCAGAAAAATATTAAGGAATTAGTTACAATCTTATTTCACACATTACACACATTTGATTGAAAAAAAAAAAAAAAAAAAAAAAAAAGTTATTAAGTATGCCCAACATTGGGGACCAAAAGTTCTGAGAGCTAAAAATGTATCAATATTTCATTCAGAACTGAATTCCAAAAATTAGACAAGAACTCTCGATAAAATATGAGATTTTTCAAATAGGTAATCTGTACTTATAGTAAAAACCTTAAAATTATTAGCGCTAAAATAGGTATTAATCAGCGCTGCATTTAGGCTTGGGCAAAGATGGTAGTAGCCCATAGCGGCAAATTTTTTGGACGATCCATTAAAAAAAAATTAAGTAGGCAACAGCTGAGCGCGTCTATGTAGACATTGAATATTTTTTTTTTTTAATTTTTAATTAGATTTAGAATTTTTTTTTTTCAATTTTTAATTAAACTTACAAGTTTGGGTTTGTATAAAAATAAACGTTTTTTAACCAAAATATACTGCATGAAAATTTTTCATAACTTTTTTTTTGGGGAGCGGACTAAAATTGATTGCCCACAGGCAGTAAAATCCTAAATGCACCTCTGGGTATTTGAAATTTCACCTAAAATATGAAAAAGCTAGCCATAAAATAATATCGAAAAATGAATACCATATCCATTTCAAAAGTACGAGGTTTTGTTTTTATGGTCAGTGGCATGCCTATGTGTTTGTAAGGGATCATTGAGGGGGTGAGGAAGAAGAAGCTAAAGTAATAGAGGCAAAAAAATATAAAATTTCAGAACATGGTGCGAAACCGAAGACAACAAAAAATAACAAGGTAGGATTCATAGGTTGTAAGCAAACAACTAAAGTGAGGTTGAGTACTCAGAATGACCCCCACGCCCCAGAAAAGTGTACCTGCGCTTCATCACACGTGTTAAAAGTGAAACTGCACTCCAATGAACATAATATGCGAAGATGTAGGTGTACCACACAACAAAATGGTAAAAAGTTTATACAACCAACCTGTTTAGGGTCACACTGGACTCAATGTGTGGTTCAGTCTGAAAATTAACTGAAAATTTGAATTCGGCGCCTAAAAGAATATGATCAACTACGTATTTATCACTCAATTTTTAAGAAAACAATATCTTCCCCCTTGCCTAATGAAATTGTTCTTACTTGCCATCTGAATTGAAAAAATTGAAATTAATTTCAAATAATACTCATAAACACTGGTGTGAGTTGTGCGACCATTTAACTCCCATTAGAGGAACAAAATGTTTTCTTGTTTTAATTGGTAAGTCCAGTTCAGAAGAACCTCATTCTGGTGGTAGAAATGAAAAGTGCTGAGAAGGTGATCATGTATTTTTGAACAGTTTATAAGCACAAAATAAGTGAGGCATCCCAAGTATTTTTGTAGCTCTTACTGTTACGATTAGAGTTTTCTCTAATCTTGACAGGTAACCAGGTCTCATCACCTTAATAATAATTTCTCTCTTTTAGTTGTATACGTGTAAGTAATAGAAGGACATTTTTATCATATGTTCCTAACTTATCTCAGACAACAGTAGCTTGTCTTCTATCATCTGGGATTCAGCCAGACACTGCTTGTTCAACTTCTATACTGGCGTGGCCATATGTATTCGCTCATTTTATATCTTGCCTTGTTTTTACTTTTGTTATTTTACATTATAATGCCTATTTGTTCATTCCCATCTACAAATATGGCTTTTTGTACGTGAAGATTTTCAATGGTTTGTACCTTTATGTATTGTGATAAAGCTCCAGGTGTGTCATCCTTGTGTTTC
>WOFM01000373.1:0-71419 GCA_011428145.1 Ericerus pela | reverse complement strand
ATTTATTTTGAAAAAATCAAAATTTAAATTTGAAGAATAGCTGAAGTTCCAGACTCAATAACGGCCAATACTGGAAGTCATCGAACGCCAAATCCAGAGGGACCGCCAAAGAGATCGTGAGAACAGCCGAAGGAAACCTGCTCCCATCGAGGACTCATCGTAGATCCATCATCGAAGACCCAACTTTTTCGGACAACCCACACAAAATTTAGGCAGGAAGTACAGAGGTCAACAGCATAAAAAACGTAAATCATATTCGCCAGCACAGCAGAAATTGAAAAGTAAAAATCATTGTAAGGTAATATTTGATGAAATTAATTATTTTTTCGTATTTCGTAATTGTATTTGAAGTGAGGCAAAATAAGTAAATATAATTAAAAGTTATATGTCCCAAATTATAAACTTGTCTGAATGTAAGATTGGGGAATATAATATTAAAAGGAAGACTTAGAAGAATTAGTAAAAAAGTTTGAAGGAGAAAAAGTAGTTGATCTAAAAATCGATTTATAATTTACCACTACGTGAAATTACTATACAGGTGAAATAATATTAGAGTCTTTTGTAATAGATATATCGGGTAGATAAATAGAGGAAATCAGTACTTTAAAATATATTGTAATTTCAGAATCTTCAGTAAATTATTTTTTCGAACAGAATTTATAGTTCTGCTAAATCGAAAGAGAAATTTATGAACAGATTCTTTAATTGAATAAATTTAGAAAACTGGATAAAAAAGAAAATCGTGAAGAAAAAAATTTGATAGAAAAATTAGAAAGAGAATCAATTGAAAATAAAAAATACACACCCGTTAGTAATAAAGAAAATAATTTGTTAGGTTTTTATAAAATAGAAGAAGAAATGGCATCCCCGAACGAAATTAAACCCATCCAAGCCCCACTCGGAAAAGTTTTCAATGGAAAATACTACTTAGATTGGCGTAGAATGATTATATCGGCCATCCGAGGTGCGGGATATTACGACATCTTTGGGAACACGAATTTTTACAGCCATATATAAATAATATAGATGATTTAAATTTTCGACCAGACAAAAATATGATCAACTACTGTAAAATGCAGGATAACGCCAAAGCGTTTGTGTTAGAAAGAGTATCCAACGATATAACAAAACAGATACGAGACTGCAATACTGCAATTCTAATGCTTAAAAAATTAGATAATATTTATGGGACCAAAACTTCTGTTACAGCCAATATGGCAAAGGCAAAATGGTTAGAATTTAGGTTTCAGCCAGGTGGCAATATGAAAGGTTTTTTGAAAAAATGGGATGAACTTGTAACAGATGTGAGAGACAGTGGGAAAGAAGTTACAGAAGCCGAAGAATTAGAAAATTTACAATTGGCATTATGCTACGAGCAACAGATAGCTAAAATACAATACGAAAGCCTGCCTCCTAATGAAAAAAATTTGGATAATTTTAAAAGAATATTGAGAGAAGATTCAGACCAAAAGTATAGGGACCAAACCTTAAAGAAGCAAAATAATAATGGCAATAATCAAGCTAATAATACTTATAGGAATAATAATGGTAACGGAAATAATAATAGATATAATTATAGAGGAAGATTCAATAGTAATTATCGAGGTAGAAATAATTACAGAAACCAAAATAATAATTATAATAACTTTAGAAATGGAAATAGAAACGGTTTCAATAATAATGGTCAAAATAGTAATAATAATGGTAATTCATCAGAACAAAACCAAAATAATGGTAATACGAATAGTAATGGTAATAGTAATGGTAATGGTAACTATAGGGGAAATAATTACAGAGGAAACCCTAATTATAGAGGAAATAATTACAGAGGAAATGGTAGAAATAATAATAATAATCCTAAATGCTATAAGTGTGGGCAATTTGGACACATAGCCCAAAATTGTATGAACAATAATAATCAAGGAAACAATAGTAATGTAAGTACAAATAATAATAGTCAAGGAAATTACCCACCAAAAGCAAACGTAAATCCATCAAATAATAATAAAAAAGATAGTTCGGAGCAACAAGTAAAAATGTCCTGCATGGTAAAAAAATTTAATAATAATAGTGAGTGGTTGTTAAACGAATTGGCTAATAATAATAAACATAATAATGATGAAAATTACGAAGTATTAAAATATAGAGCAATTCTGGATGGAGCTGCGGAAGTACATTTAACTTCTGATCTTAATAAATTATCAGATATAAAAAAATTCGTAACACCAATTAAATTGCAATGCGCAGGAAGAAATACATTTTTATATGCCACACATACAGGGAGAATGGTGATCAAAGTCGAAAATTCCAATAAAATTCAATCATTAATAGAATTAAATGACGTCCATTATGTACCAGATCTGAATTTGGACATCATTTCAGCAATTAAAATAACAAATACGGGAATAATTAATATCGACCAACAAAAGGAAATTGCCAACATTTATTTTATTGAAACTGCGGAAATGTAATAACTGCGAAAAAAGAAGAGGGAATATTCTACATATACTATAATGTAGAGAATAAAAAAATAAAAAATAATAATAATACTGAAAAAAACATAATATGTGCCCCAGTTACTCAAGATACGAATGATGAATGGGACGACTTTACAGTAGAATTAGAAATCATTGAAGAAGATAATACTGAATCATCTCAGGGGGGTGAAGATAATGAAATACTCACAGAACCTAATAATAATAATGATAATAATAATAAATCCCAAATTAATAATAATAATACTAATAAAAAATTAATAATACATAGGAGACTAGGACATTTAAATGCTAGATATTTACAAAAATTAAAAAATTTAGCAATTGGAATACCGAAAACATCAATTTTAGAGATGAAGATTTCGTAAACTGTCAAATATGTTGTATAGCCAATAATTCAAAATTGGGTCATACAGGGACTAAGAACTAAACCCACTAGAAAACTCGAAATAGCTTCGTCTGACATTATGGGTACCATTTACGCCCTCGGTGGCCAATCAAAAATATATTCTAACATTCATAGACCATTTCTCGAAATATACATTTGTCATGCCTATAGCTAATAAAAGCCAAGTGACGAATGAATTTAAAAATATTATAGTATCTATGAAAAACAAATTTCCAGAATACCCCATAGGGACTATTAGGTGTGATAATGCCAAAGAATATACGGATATTAAATAATAAATTACTGTAATGAGGTTGGCATAACAATGGATTACGTGGTGCCATATTCTCCAGAGTTAAATGGTGTTGCCGAAAGGCAAAATCAAACTTTAATGAGGAGAGTACGGGCCATGTTAATTGATGCCAACCTTGACATAAAATATTGGTCTTATGCTGTTGTTACGGCAGCCTATTTAATTAACAGATCCCCCACTAAAGCTAATGAAGGATTTAAAACACCGTACGAGTTATTCTATGGAAAGAAACCGAATTAAAAAATTTAAAAGTTTTTGGCGCACTAGCTTATAGACACATACCCATAGAAGTTAGAAAACAGAATGCAACTAAAGCGAAATCTAAATCAAAAGAAAAAATAGACCCGAAATTGGCGCACAGGGCTGAGAAAAAACATAGTGATGGGTTATACGAATACAGGGTATTGTCTTGGAGATCCATATAATACAAAGTCGTACATTTCATGTGATGTCAAGGTAGACGAAAGTCAAAACATAAAATCATTATTAACTAATAAAAAACCTCTAATAATAAAATCAGTAGATTATGAGTATGATTTGGGAATAGTGAACCCTGTAATCTTGAATGTAAACGTAAGGTACAATAAAGCATACATAGAAGATAATGTCCCAAAAACTTTTATGAAATAGATACAAACCCCTTTAGGGAAGAATGGATAAAGGCAATAAATGACGAATTTAATTCCCTTGATGATTTGAAGGTATGGGAAATAGTAGACTATGATCGCCAAAAATTAATCGATACAAGATGGATTTTTACTATAAAGTTTGATGAATTCGGGAATCCAAAACCTAAAGCTAGACTTGTAGCACGTGGCTTTAAAGATCGAACGGAATATGGCATTGCTGAAACCCACGGACCTGTAGCATCTATAGGCACCATAAGATTATTATTATCAATCGTCAATAAAGAAAAATTAATAATGGTACAATACGACGTAAAAACTGCCTACTTGAATTCACCTATTATAAAGCCAATTTTTGTTAAAAGACCTGAAGGCATAAATATTAATAGAAACCAAGTACTGGAATTAAAAAAGTCAATTTATGGTTTAAAAACTTCGAGCAAATCATGGTACGACTTATTGGACATGAAAGTAAAAGAAATGGGATTTGAAAAAACCAAAAGTGATAGATGCTTATATATTATGAAAAACGAAAATGAAAAACATATTTTTTGAGTTATGTAGACGACATATTAATAGCATCAAATTCACAATCTGCCATTACGAAAATAAACGAAGAACTTCAAAAAGATTTTACAATCACAATTACGAATAATCCAAGATTTTTTGTAGGTTTAGAAATAGTCAGAGATGTAGAAAATAACACCATAACAATTTCACAGTATAAACATATAGAAAAATGATCAAAAAATTCGGAATCTCTGAACTCAAAAACACGAATACACCAATGGAGACGGGACTAAAAATTGATAAAATACAAAATGGCAGAGATGATACAGAGTATAGATCGATGATAGGGGGACTACTTTATTTAGCGAGACTTACGAGACCGGACATATTATTCCCAGTGAATTTCTTCTCCCATTTTCAGAACAACTCAAATGACACCTTAAAAATTATGTAAAAAGGATATTCAAATACGTCAATACAACTAAAAATTATAATCTAAAATATACTTCAAAAGGTGATGGAATACAAGCGTACATTGATGCATCTTACGCACCCAAAGTTGACGATAAAAATATAGAATTACAGAATCTCGATAAAGGGAAATCAATAACTGGATTTATGTTATTCGCCTATGGAGACTTAGTGGAGTGGAATTGTTGTAAACAAACGATTCACGCTTCATCGAGTACCGCGGCTGAAATAATTGCGGTTTTTGACACCCTTGATACGATTAAAGTAATGCAGCACATGAATTTTGAGATTTTTGGGGAAAAATTAATGGTAGATATTATGGAGGATAATATTTCGACGCAAAAAATATGTTCCGGGGGAAGTCAAAGAAAGTCAAGAGCCCTAATGATAAAATGCTACTCGATTTTGGAAGCCTATGAAGAAAAAATAATATTTTTTAGAACAGTCACCTCCGAAAATCAATTGGCAGATATATTAACAAAATCGTTAGATCGATCAAAATTCGAGAATATAATTGTGAAAATACTAAACGAAACCAACATATACACATAATATAATAATTAGTTCATGTTAAAGTCAGAATATGTCCAAAAATTTTCCCATTTCAAAATGCAAGTTATTCAATGTTCAAAATATAAGTCGTAACACGAAAATATTTGCTGAAAAATTGGCCTTCAATTATTGTGAAAAAGAATACCTAATAATACCATTTACTAGAAAATACATGCTTAAGATAAATCGAAGGTTTCTCGAATATTATGACAAAGAAAAAATTACAAAAATCGAGCAAGTAAAAACCCTACAAATCATATAATAAAACCCTATACACTTCCAACAAGCGTGAGAAAAATACACGAAATATTCCCACACGAATGTATGAAAGGAAAACTGTTCAACAATAAATACAATAATAGATTAAAACATATTACATGACCACAAATAAAGATAAACCGAAAAACGTTGCCTTATCTCAGAACATATTAAACGCCACTTCAAATACAATACAACGTACGAAAGATAGTATACGATGCAACAAATATTATTCTGCAATCTTTTTCATGTTATTTTTAAGATAAAATACGCAACGTACGCTCGAATTCATTGAACTCACAAATGGAAAAACCTTTTGTCATATTTTTTCTCTATCGTCTTCTTTTATTTTATTCATTCGTATATATGTTCGTGAATATTTTTTTCCTTGGAATTTTTTTTTCTTTCTTTCTCGAATAGAATATATACGAGCGGAAATTCAAATATTAGTCGAAATATTTTAATAATTATGCATGTTACCATTTTTTAACTTTTTATATTTTATTTTTTAAATTACATCACATATACCATATAATATTTACTAGACACGATAGTGTTCATTATTGCATGCATGTTACCATATTTATATACATATTTATTTATTTATTTTAATCAATTTTTGTTTACCAATTTTTTATTTTTCGAAGCACAGCGTCAATAAATTTTTTTTCTTAGCAACCCAAGTTACCAAAAATAATAAACATACAATTTTAATATTTTTTTCTCTCGAAAATTTTTATTATGCATATATTCTCTTTTTTACTTGTAATTTTTTTTGTATTTAATATTTTTTTTGAATAATAATGATTAATTTATTTTCAGGAAACATATGATGAAGAAATTATTCGGTAAAATTTCAGGGGGGTGTTGATACGAAATCCCACCTCATCTCATTCTTCATCATCATCATTACTGTCACACTATATATATATGTCATATGTACAGTCTAGTCACAAAGTGTTTCCCCTACTAACTTTCGATCGCATATCGCTGTTGCTTCGCCATTTACTTTTTCGTTTGTGAAATATATTTTAGTTGCGAAATAAATGTCTTAAAAGTTGTTGTAACGGAAATCCCACCTTCACTCATTCTTCATCATCATCATCACAATCACTATATATATATGTCATACGTACACTCTCACCACGAAGTGTTTCCCCTACTACTTTCGATCGTACATCGCTGTTGCTTCGCCATTTCATATTCTGTTAATAATGTATTATTCATTCGTGTAATAAACCTCAAGAATATTAGAAGTCTCAAGTTCTTTCGATCCTCGTTCTGTACGCCTCACATCATGGTAGCCATCGCTGTAGAACTATGAGGAGAGACAGAAATTTAAATCGATGGAATAATTTTTTTGAATTCATTTACTATTGCGCGAAAATTTTTCATGTTTTCTGTTGAATAATACACGAAGTAGTTACCGTGTTTTTCGAGAAGTTTTAACTCGAAATATAATACATTTCAATTTTTTGAAAAATTCAAAATTAAATAAAAATTTGAAGCTGAAGTTCCCGACTTAATAACGGCCGATCCTGGAAGTCATCGAACGCTAAATTCAGGAAGGACCGCCAAAGAGATCGAGTGAACAGCCCAAGGAAACCTGCTCCCGTTGTCGAGGACTCATCGTAGATCCACACATCGAGGACCCAATTTTTCGGCCAACTCCAAACTAAATTTAAGCAGGCAGTACAACGGTGAACAGCGGAGTGCAGAAAACTGAAATTATTCGTCGGCGCAACAGAAAAAAGTAAAGTACAATTTTTTATGTTTTGTAAAGGTAATATTCGTTGAAGTTAGTTATTTTTCGTGTTTGCATAATTTTATTTTGAACTGAGCCTGATAGAAAAATTGAGAATTATAAAAATTTTTTTATGCCCCCTATAATAAGTTTATGCGAAGGAAAATTAGGTGAATATAATATTGAAAAGGAGGAACTGAAGGAATTAATTAATAAATTTGAAGGCGAAAAAGTCATAGACATAAAAATTGAAACTTACGATTTACCCTACGTCACATATTTCACTGGAGAAATAGTATTGGAGTCCTTTGTAGTGGATATATCCGGAAGAATAGAAAACATTAGTAGCTTAAAATATATTAAAATTTTAGAATCCTCAGTAAATTATTTTTCAAGTAGAATTTACAGTTCAGAAAAATCAAAAGAAAAATTTATGAATAGATTTTTTAATTAATAAACAACAACAAAAACTGGAGGATATCGAAAGAAAGAAAGTTGAAAATAGCGAAAAAGAAAATATAATTAAAAAAATTGAAAAGAATCGATAGAAAATAAAAAATACATAGCTGTCATTAATATCGAAAAAAGTGTATTAGGTTTTTGAAAAATTAAAGAAAATATGGCATCCCAAAACGAAATTAAACCTATACAGGCGCCATTAGGAAAAGTGTTTAATGGAAAGTATTACTTGGACTGGCGCAGGATGATTATTTCGGCTATTAGGGGAGCCGGGTATTATGATATTTTCGGAGAACATGAATTCCTGCAATTATATATTAATCATATAGACGATTTAAATTTCCGTCCCGAAAAAGATATGATAAGTTATTGCAAAATGCAAGACAATGCAAAAGCCTTTATACTAGAAAGAGTGTCAAATGAAATAACAAAACAGATAAGAGACTGTAATACAGCGATATTAATGTTAAAAAAACTGGATAATATTTATGGTACGAAAACTTCCGTCACAGCTAATATGGCGAAAGCAAAATGGACAGAATTTAGATTTCAGCCAGGAGAAAATATGAAAGGTTTCTTAAAAAATGGGATGAATTAGTAACCGACGTAAGAGATAGCGGTAAAGAAGTTACTGAATCGGAGGAATTGGAGAATTTGCAATTAGCCTTATGCTATGAACAGGCAATTGCGAAAATTCAATATGAAAATTTACCTTCAAACGAAAAAAATTTAGATAATTTTAAAAGAATATTAAGAGAAGACTCTGACCAAAAATTCAGGGATCAAACTTTGAAAAAACAAAATGGTAATAATAACCAAATAGGTAATAATTATAAAAATAATAATAATAATTATAATAGGAATAATTACAGGGGAAGATATAATAATTATAGAGGAAATAATTTTAGAGGAAATGGTAATAATCGTAATAGTTATGCAAATAATAGATAGAAATAATAATAATGGTAATGGTAATAATACTGAATCAAACCATAACCAGAATAATAATTCGAATAGTAATGGAAACAATGGTAGTGGAAATTATAGAGGAAATAGTTACAGAGGTAACTCGAATTATAGAGGCAATAATTATAGAGGCAACAACTATAGAAGTAATAATAGAAATTATTATCAAAATAATAATCCAAAATGTTACAAGTGTGGGCAATTTGGCCATATAGCGCAAAATTGCAGTAATAATAATTCACGAGAAAATAGTAATAATAATAATTCTAATAATAATCAGGGAACTTATCCCCCAAAAGCTAATATAACTCAACCGAACTCTAATAAAAAGGAGAATTCGGAACACAGGTGAGATGTCTTGTATGGTAAAAAAGTTCAACGGAAATAATAATGAATGGTTGTTGAACGAATTAATAAATAATAATAAAGATAATAAAAATGAAAATTATGATATATTAAATCACAAAGCAATTTTGGATGGAGCTGCAGAAGTGCATTTGACATCTGACTTGGGCAAATTAGTCGATGTTAAAAAATTTGTAACTCCAATAAAATTGCAATGTGCTGGTAAAAATACTTTCTTATATGCTACTCATACAGGGAGAATGGTGATCAAAGTTGAGAACTATAACAGAGTCCAATCATTGATAGAATTAAATGATGTTCATTATGTGCTCGATTTAAATCTAGATATTATTTCAGCCATAAAAATTACAAACACAGGTATGATCAATATTGATCAACAGAAGAATATTGCTAATATATATTTTATTGAAAATGCTGAAATAATAATGACTGCGAAAAAAGAAGAGGGAATATTTTATATATATTATAATATAGAAAATAATAATAAAAAAACTAATAATAATACTAACAATAATGAAAATAATATAATATGTGCCCCCGTTACTCAAAATATAGATGATGAATGGGATGATTTTACAGAAGAATTAGAAATTCAGGAAGATGACGATAATAATGAATCACCTGAGGGGGGTGAAGAAGAAGAAATAAGAGATGATAATAATGAAATTGAGGGAGTACCCCATAACCCACAAATAAATAATAATATTAATAAAAAATTAACAATACATAGGAGACTAGGGCATTTGAATGCCAGATATCTGCAAAAGTTGAAAAATTTAGTGGTTGGCATTCCTGAAAATATAAATTTTAGAGATGAGGATTTTTTGAATTGTCAAATATGTTGTGTAGCAAATAATTCGAGGTTGGGCCATAATGGTATTAGAACTAAACCAACTCGAAAATTAGAAGTGGCATCCTCAGATATTATGGGTCCATTTACGCCCTCAGTGGCAAATCAGAAGTATATCTTACCTTTATAGATCATTTCTCCAAGTATACGTTTGTAATGCCCATAGTTAGCAAAAGTCAAGTCACAAATGAATTTAAAAATATTATAGTATCCATGAAAAATAAATTTCCAGAGTACCCCATAGGGACTATTAGGTGTGATAATGCCAAGGAATATACTGATATAAAAATACTAAATTATTGCAAAGAGGTTGGCATAACAATGGATTATGTGGTGCCATATTCTCCAGAATTAAATGGTGTTGCCGAAAGGCAAAATCAAACTTTAATGAGGAGAGTACGGGCCATGTTAATTGATGCCAACCTTGATATAAAATATTGGTCTTATGCTGTGGTAACGGCGGCCTACTTAATTAATAGATCACCCACAAAAGCAAATGAGAGATATAGAACACCCTATGAACTGTTTTATGGGATAAAACCAAACCTAAAAAATCTCGTCTTTGGGGCATTGACCTACAGACATATCCCTGTGGAAGTCAGAAAGCAAAACGCCACAAAAGCCAAAGCAAAATCAAAAAACAAAATTGACCCGAAGTTAGCACATAGAGCGGAAAAAAGTATAATGATGGGTTATACAAATACGGGATATTGTCTTAAAGACCCCTATAATACAAAGTCATATATCTCATGTGATGTTAAGGTAGACGAAACCCAAAATATTAAATCATTATTAATAAATAATAAACCATTAGTGATAAAGTCATCAGATTACAAGTATGATTTGGGGATAATTAACCCTGTAGTCATAAATATAAATGTAAGATATAATAAAATATATATAGAGGATAATATTCCAAAAAATTATTCTGAAATAGAATTAAACCCTTTTAGAGATGATTGGATCAGGGCCATAAATGATGAATTTAATTCTCTCGATGATATGAATGTGTGGGAAATAGTCGACTATGATCGCCAAAAACTTATAGATACAAGATGGATTTTCACAATTAAATTTGATGAATTTGGGAATCCAAAACCAAAGGCAAGACTTGTAGCAAGAGGTTTTAAGGATAGAACCGAGTATAATATTGCTGAAACCCATGGCCCCGTGGCATCAGTAGGAACGATAAGATCTTTGCTATCTATAATAAATAAAGAAAAATTAATTATGGTGCAGTATGATGTAAAAACTGCATATCTAAATTCACCAATTATTAAACCCATTTTTGTAAGGAAACCTGAGGTGTAAATATCAACACAAATCAGGTGTTGGAATTAAAAAAGTCTATTTATGGATTAAAGACATCCAGTAAGTCATGGTATGACCTGTTAGATACAAAGGTAAGGGAGATGGGCTTTACTAAGACCAAAAGCGATAGATGTTTATACACTATAATTAATAATAATGAAAAAATATATTTTTTAACTTATGTGGATGACATATTGATTGCATCAAACTCACAGTCATCAATTACAAAAATAAATGAGGAGCTACAAAAAGATTTTACGATTACTATAATAAATAACCCGAGATTTTTTGTGGATTAGAAATAACTAGAGATATAGAACATAACACAATAATACTTTCCCAATACAAGCATATAGACAAAATGTTGAAGAAATTTGGAATTTCGGAGTTAAAAAATACGAACACTCCAATGGAAACAGGATTGAAATTAGATAAATTGAAAATGGCATAGATGACACTGAATATAGGTCAATGATAGGTGGATTGCTATACTTAGCGAGACTTACAAGACCGGACATATTATTCCCGGTAAATTTTTATCCCGCTTTCAAAATAATTCTAACAACACACTAAAAAATTATGTAAAAAGAATTTTCAGATATATTAATACTACGAAAAATTACAATATAATATATAGATCGAAAGGGGATGGTATACAGGCCTATATTGATGCCTCGTATGCACCCCAGGTAGATGAACATAACATAGATATAAATAATTTGGGAAAAGGGAAGTCCATAACTGGATTTATGGTATTTTCTTATGAAGACTTGGTGGAATGGAATTGCGGCAAGCAGACCATTCATGCATCATCAAGCACAGCAGCTGAAATAATTGCAGTCTATGATGCACTCGATACCATAAAAGTCATACAATATATAAATTACGAAATTTTAGGTGAAAAATTAAGTGTAGATATAATGGAAGATAATATCTCAACACAAAAAATATGTTCGGGGGGTAGTCAGAAAAAGTCGAGAGCCCTAATGATCAAGTGCTACTCAATTTTGGAAGCATTTGAGGAAAAAGTAATATTTTTTAGAACTGTAAGCTCTGAGAATCAATTAGCAGATATTTTGACAAAATCATTGATCGTACAAAATTCGAAAATATAGTTGTCAAAATATTAAATGAAACGAACATCTATACATAATACAATATAAAAATAATTCATTTTATTTCAAGTCATAATATGTTTCGAAATTTACCATTCCAAAGTACAAGTCGTCCCAAGTCCAAAATATAGGTCGTAACATGAAAAAAGATGCTTAAAAGTTAACCTTCAATTACTGCAAAGTTAGTACGTAACAAAGCCATTTACCAGAAAATACTTGTAATAGATAAATACCCGACCTCTTAAAAATATTAACAAAGGAAAAAGCAGAAAAATCGAACAGGAATAAACCCTACAATTCGCATAATAAAAACCCTATACATTTTCAAGCAACCGTGAGAGAAATACACGTAATATTCCCACACGAAGTAATGAAAAGAAACTCTCCGACAATAAATACAATGAAGATTAAACCTATTACATGACCGCAAAGTAAGATAAGTCGAAAATGTTCCTTTATCACATCACATTTTAAGCGCCGGTTCAAATACAATAGCAACACACGAAAGATAATAAGCGATGCGATGAATATTATTCTACAATCTTTTTCATGTCACACGTTTAAGATAAAATACGAAACGTAACGTTCCTTTAAATTCAATGAACTCGTAATCGGAAATACCTTCGTATATTTTTTTTTCTTTCTTTTTCTTTAATGTAATATGTATACGTGAATATTTTTTTCTCTTTTTCGAATTCCTTTTCCGATCTTTTTCTAATCGAAAGATATAACAAATAAATTACACGTTACCTATAATAAATTAATATTTATAAAATGCGTGTTTTTATTAATTTATTTATTTTGAATGCAACTTCTTAGAGGTTATCCATATGTGGACTCCGTCCAGGCTTTGTTTGATATCGTTGAGTAATTTCATTTTCTCAAACAATTTGAATAATTAATCGATGAATTTATAAGTTTTAATATAAGGTGTTTATTGAGTTAGAAAGATTGAAGGCAATCAGTTATTATTGAATTTGAGGGCAGGGAGAAAATTGAGACGGTGATTTTCTCATGCGTAATTATCGTTACACTTATGCAGTATTTTGTTTTCACTTTTCCTATGTGTTTTTTAGACTTTTTATGCGAATCAAAGTGTAAAACAAGTAGATGTTCCATCTTTCAATGGTTCATTTGGTATTCTCCCCAATCACGTTCCAGTTCTAGCCGTTCTTAAACCTGGTGTGATAACAGTTTACGAAGATGATGGATCGACAAAAAAAGTCTTGGTTTCCAGTGGAACTGTAAGCCCTGTTACTTTCACTTTTTTTCCTATAAAATAGTTGATTGATTTTTTACCAAGTTGGTATTCATTAGGTTACAGTTAATGATGATTCGACCGTTCAGATTCTGGCTGAAGAAGCACACTTATTAGAAAGCTTTGATCTTCAAGCCGCTAATGAGGCCTTACGCGAAGCCGAACAAAAACTGAACTCAGCATCAACTGAAAAAGAAAAAGCCGAAGCTCAAATTGCTGTTGAAGCTGGGCAAGCTATTGTGGGAGCTATTAGTGCCCACTGAAATAACTGTTGTATTTTTTTAAATTTTAAATGTTGGTAATTATCTAGTTCAACTAAATTAAAAACATTCAAATAAATTTTTATCAACTTATTTTCATAAAAATTTAATGCAAAACTACTGCAACAGCATATGGTGAGAATGATCTAATAAATTTCTATAAAGTAGATTAAAAAAACCGAATTGAAGGTAGTATTCGTTATTAATTTGCTGTTAAAGGCACTGCCGAACACAATTTTTTAATTATAAAATTCAAAAACAAGATTAAAAGTGGTTGTGAAAGTGAGTAATATTAGACCAAAATCTTTCTGGAAAATCTTAAGATATTTCAAGAAAACTGATACAACAGTTCATCACGAGACGTGAATTTGCGCTTTATTCAAGTGATTGACGACAAATTGGACAACCAGGCTTCGTTTGATTAGTTCCAGATTGCTGAAAATTAAAATGCACCTGTGAATAATGATTCTTCCTCAAGCAACTTATTATGAAAATAGGATACTTACTGACTGTAAATACTCTTCCATGCATTTAGCGTGATAAGCATGTTTACATGATGTAATCTCGATTTCACCGAACAAATTTTCCATGCAAATCACACAAGAGTGATTCATCAGAGTCACCTTTCTGTAAAAATATATAACTAAACAAAAGTCCTCTGTGATCGCCAAAAGTAACAATTACAATTTTTCGGAATAGTAACTCAATAATATGCTCCTGAATGAAAAGTGTTTACTAACTTCTGCTTTTTACGATTTATGATGCTTTTTTTGGATCCATTGGTTCGATCAGATGAATGGTAATTACTGGTATTATTATTAGTACGGTTGTAATTGTAATTGGGTCCGTTATATGAATTAACATTCGGTTGCTCCTGAAAAACATAAAAAAGAGCAGCAGCAATGGCACCTACGACCACAACGGCTGCTGATACAATTCCTGGATTCATGCGGATGAATTTTCATACAGTGGCAACGACACGGAAAAGAACATTGGAGAATTTTACATTGAACATAATTCGCACTTCATAGTTCATAACCTCAGCATCAAACTTCAATTAAAATGTTTAGACAATTGACCTACATCTAATGATAAATAAGTAATATATTACTAATACTTTCGTCTGAAATTAAGACTGGACTGGAGTTGGTTTTGATTTGATCAGTTGTTTAACTAAAGCCCTATAGATATGAGTCCGGAAATACGCCATTTTGTATCCAACAGATCATAAGTGAATTAATTTAAACCTAAACCTTAAATTTGAGAAATTTTATAGATCTTTTTCATTGTTTCACTTGAAAATTTTGATATCTACATTTGCCCAATAGGCTTAAAGGCTAAAAAAACTGATGTGAGGTGTACAGAACGAGGATCAAAAGAACTTGAGACTTTCTACTTTTATGACTCTTTATTAGCGACTAAAATATATTTTACAAACGAAATATGAAATGGCGAAGCAACAGCGATATCGGATCGAAAGTAGAAGGGGAAACACTTCGTGATGAGAGTGTACGTGTGACATATATATAGTGTGATAGTGATGATGATGAAGAATGAGAGGGGTGGGATTTTCGTTACAACACCCCCCTGAAATTTTACCGTTCGAGTTCTTCATTATATTTGACACTGAAAGTAAAGGAATTATTTCAAAAAAAAATATTAAGTACAAAAATAAAAAATTAAAATTATTGACATTGTATTATTAAAATATTTTTGGTAACTTGGATTCGTAAAATAATTTTGTTACGCTGTGCTTCGAAAGAAAAAAAATAAAATAATTAATTAAAATAAATAAATAGGTAAATAAATATGGTAACATGCAAGTAATATTCAATATTATTATAATATATATGTAATGGTATATGCAATAGGTAAAAGTAAATTAAAAAAAATATATATAAAAATTGGTAAGATGCAAAAAAAAAAATATTAGAGTATTATGAGTAATAGATGATTTATCGCTCATATATTTCGAGTCGAAAAAAGTAGAGAAAGAAAAAGGGAGAAAAAAAATATTCACGAACATATGTTACACGAAGAAAAATAAAAGAAAAATTCACAAAGGTATATCTGATTATGGGTTCCATGAATTCAAAAGAACGTTACGTTTCATATTTTATATTAAGAGTATAACATGAAAAAGATTGTAGAATAATATACGTTGCATCGTTTATTATCTTTCGTATGTTGTATTGTATTTGAACTGGCGTCTAACATGTATTACGATAAGGCAACTTTTTCGGTTATTCTTAATTGCGGTCATGTAATAGGTTTTAATCTTCATTGTGTTTATTGTTGGAGAGTTTCTTTTCATAAAATTGTGTGGGAATATTTCGTGTATTTCTCTCACGCTAATTGGAAAATGTATAGGGTTTTCATTATACAAATTGTAGGGTTTTTTCTTGCTCGATTTTCATGATTTTTTCTTTGTTACTAATTTTAAGAAATCGAGTATCTATCTCTTGCATGTATTGCCACAATTTTGTGCTATATGCCCAAATTGCCCACATTTGTAACATTTCGTATTATTTTGATTATAATTTCTACCATTACCTCTATAGTTATTACCTCTATAATTTGAGTTACCCATATAATTGTTTCCTCTATAATTTCCATTATTATTACTATTCCCACTATTGTTCATATTATTATTTTGGTTTTGGTTTGTTTCATTACCATTACCATTATTACTACCACCATTATTATTAAAATTATTTCTATTACCATTCCTATAGTTATTATGACCATTGCCATTTCCTCTATAATTATTCCTACCTCTATAATTATTATATCTTCCCCTATAATTATATCTATTAATATTATAACCATTATTTCTATAATTATTCGATTGATTATTATTATTATTTTCCTTTTTTAAGGTCTGATCCCTAAATTTTTGGTCAGAGTCCTCTCTCAATATTCTTTTAAAATTATCTAAATTTTTTTCATCTGAAAGTAAATTTTCAAATTGCATTTTTGCAATTGCCTGTTCGTAGCATAAAGCTAATTGCAAATTCTCTAATTCTTCTGTTTCAGTAACTTCTTTGCCACTATCTCTTACGTCAGTTACCAATTCATCCCATTTTTTTTAAAAAACCTTTCATATTTCCACCAGGCTGAAATCGGAACTCCATCCATTTTGCCTTTGCCATAATTGCTGTGACCGAAGTTTTTGTGCCATAAATATTATCTAATTTTTTTAACATTAAGATTGCTGTATTACAGTCCCTTATTTGTTTGGTGATTTCATTTGATACTCTTTCTAATACAAATGCCTTAGCATTGTCTTGCATTTTGCAATAACTCACCATATCTTTTTCGGGTCAGAAATTTAAATCATTTATATGATTAATATACAATTGTAGGAATTCGTGTTCCCCAAAAATATCGTAATATCCGGCTTCCCTAATAGCTGAAATAATCATCCTGCGCCAGTCCAAGTAATATTTTCCATTAAATACCTTTCCCAATGGCGCCTGTATAGGTTTAATTTCATTTTGGGATGCCATATTTTCTTTAATTTTACAAAAACCTAACACACTTTTTTCTCTATTAATAACAGCTATATATTTCTTATTTTCTATGGATTCTTTTTCGATTTCCTTAATTAAATTTTCTTTTTCACTTCTTTCTTTTTTACCTTTTTCGATATTATCCAGTTTTATTATTTAATTAATTAAAGAATCTGTTCATAAATTTGTCTTTCGATTTATCAGAACTATAAATTCTGCTCGAAAAATAATTTACTGAAGATTCTAAAATTTTAATATATTTCAAACTGCTAATATATTTAATTCTTCCTGATATATCTATTACAAACGATTCTAATATTATCTCGCCTGTGAAGTATCTAACATAGGGTAAATTATAAGTTTCTATCTTTACATCAACAACTTTTTCACCTTCAAACTTTTTTATTAATTCCTTTAATTGTTCTTTCTCAATATTATACTCACCAATTTTTCCTTCAAACAATTTTATTGTAGGGGACATAAATAACTTTAAAAAAATTTAATTTAATAGCCTCAGTTCAAACACAATTGCATAAACACGAAAAATAATTTACTTCAACAAATATTACCTTTACAAAAAAAAATTTTACCTTATAATTTCCGCTGTGCTGATGAATAATTTATGTCCTCGATGCTTCGCTGTCTACCTCTGTACTTCCTGCTTAAATTTTGTTCTGAGTTGGCCGAAAAATTTGGGTCTTCGATTTGTGGATCTACGAAGAGTCCTCGATGACGGGAGCAGGTTTCCTTTGGCTGTTCACTCGATCTCTTTGGCGGTCCTTACTGGATTTAGTGTTCGATGACTTCCAGGATTGGCCGTTATTAAGTCTGGAACTTCAGCTTCTACTTTTTGATTTAATTTTTAATTTTTTTCAAAATTGAAAATAAATTAACATTCGAGTTAAAACCTCTCGAAAAACACGGTAATTACTTCGTGTATTATTCAACAGAAAACATAAAAAATTTCCGCACAGCAGCAAATTAATTTAAGAAAAAATTATTATTTCATCGATTTAAATTTTCTAAGTCTCTCCTCAAAGTTCTATCACAGCGATGGCTACAATGATGTGAGGTGTACAGAACGAGGATCGAAAGAACTTGAGACTTTTTACTTTAATGACATTTTATTAGTGACTAAATTATGTTTCACAAACGAAATACGAAATGGCGAAGCAACAGCGTTATCGGATCGAGAATAGTAGGGTAAGCACTTCGTGACGAGAGTGTACGTATGACATATATATATATAATGTGTTTGTGATGATGATGAAGAAAGAGAGAAGGTGGGATTTCCGTTACAACAGTATGTAACATAATATGACGTAGTAGATTCTTGAGGTTCTCGATGTCTTGTATCGATATGTACGTAATATATATATCGATAGTTATATCTATAACTATCGATAGGTGCCACACCTGTATTATATATCTGAAAGTTCATACTCTTGCTTATATGTTCTTTCTTATTTACTTTACGTAATACTCTTACGTAGATACCATTCTCACTGTTGATACGAAATCCCACCTCATCTCATTCTTCATCATCATCATCACTGTCACACTATATATATATATGTCATATGTACAGTCTAGTCACGAAGTGTTTCCCCTACTACTTTCGATCGCATATCGCTGTTGCTTCGACATTTACTTTTTCGTTTGTGAAATATATTTTAGTTGCGAAATAAACGTCTTAAAAGTCAAAAGTCTCAAGTTCTTTCGATCCTCGTTCTGCAAACCTCACATCATGGTAGCCATCGCTACGGTAGAACTTTGAGGAGAGACTTATAAAATTTAAATTAATGAATTAATTATTTGTTTTTTGAAATTTAATTTTCTGCTGTGCGTAAAATTTTTTATGTTTTTTATTAAGTAATACATGAAAAGTTATCGTGTTTTTCGAGAAAGTAACTCGAATTTTAATTTATTTTGAAAAAATCAAAATTTAAATTTGAAGAATAGCTGAAGTTCCAGACTCAATAACGGCCAATACTGGAAGTCATCGAACGCCAAATCCAGAGGGACCGCCAAAGAGATCGTGAGAACAGCCGAAGGAAACCTGCTCCCATTATCGTGGACTCATCATAGATCCATCATCGAAGACCCAACTTTTTCGGACAACCCACAACAAAATTTAGGCAGGAAGTACAGAGGTCAACAGCATAAAAAACGTAAATCATTCGCCAGCACAGCAGAAATTGAAAAGTAAAAATCATTGTAAAGGTAATATTTGATGAAATTAATTATTTTTCGTATTTCGTAATTGTATTTGAAGTGAGGCAAAAATAAGTAAATATAATTAAAAGTTATATGTCCCAAATTATAAACTTGTCTGAATGTAAGATTGGGGAATATAATATTAAAAAGGAAGACTTAGAAGAATTAGTAAAAAAGTTTGAAGGAGAAAAAGTAGTTGATCTAAAAATCGAAATTTATAATTTACCATACGTGAAATACTATACAGGTGAAATAATATTAGAGTCTTTTGTAATAGATATATCGGGTAGAATAGAGGAAATCAGTACTTTAAAATATATTGTAATTTCAGAATCTTCAGTAAATTATTTTTCGAACAGAATTTATAGTTCTGCTAAATCGAAAGAGAAATTTATGAACAGATTCTTTAATTGAATAAATTTGGAAAAACTGGATAAAAAGGAAAATCGTGAAGAAAAAAATTTGATAGAAAAATTAGAAAGAGAATCAATTGAAAATAAAAAATACACACCCGTTAGTAATAAAGAAAATAATTTGTTAGGTTTTTATAAAATAGAAGAAGAAATGGCATCCCCAAACGAAATTAAACCCATCCAAGCCCCACTCGGGAAAGTTTTCAATGGAAAATACTATTTAGATTGGCGTAGAATGATTATATCGGCCATCCGAGGTGCGGGATATTATGACATCTTTGGGGAACACGAATTTTTACAGCCATATATAAATAATATAGATGATTTAAATTTTCGACCAGACAAAAATATGATCAACTACTGTAAAATGCAGGATAACGCCAAAGCGTTTGTGTTCGAAAGAGTATCCAACGATATAACAAAACAGATACGAGACTGCAATACTGCAATTCTAATGCTTAAAAAATTAGATAATATTTATGGGACCAAAACTTCTGTTACAGCCAATATGGCAAAGGCAAAATGGTTAGAATATAGGTTTCAGCCAGGTGGCAATATGAAAGGTTTTTTGAAAAAATGGGATGAACTTGTAACAGATGTGAGAGACAGTGGGAAAGAAGTTACAGAAGCCGAAGAATTAGAAAATTTACAATTGGCATTATGCTACGAGCAACAGATAGCTAAAATACAATACGAAAGCCTGCCTCCTAATGAAAAAAATTTGGATAATTTTAAAAGAATATTGAGAGAAGATTCAGACCAAAAGTATAGGGACCAAACCTTAAAGAAGCAAAATAATAATGGCAATAATCAAGCTAATAATACTTATAGGAATAATAATGGTAACGGAAATAATAATAGATACAATTATAGAGGAAGATTCAATAGTAATTATCGAGGTAGAAATAATTACAGAAACCAAAATAATAATTATAATAACTTTAGAAATGGAAATAGAAACGGTTTCAATAATAATGGTCAAAATAGTAATAATAATGGTAATTCATCAGAACAAAACCAAAATAATGGTAATACGAATAGTAATGGTAATAGTAATGGTAATGGTAACTATAGGGGAAATAATTACAGAGGAAACCCTAATTATAGAGGAAATAATTACAGAGGAAATGGTAGAAATAATAATAGTAATAATCCTAAATGCTATAAGTGTGGGCAATTTGGACACATAGCCCAAAATTGTATGAACAATAATAATCAAGGAAACAATAATAATGTAAGTACAAATAATAATAATCAAGGAAATTACCCACCAAAAGCAAACGTAAATCTATCAAATAATAATAAAAAAGATAGTTCGGAGCAACAAGTAAAAATGTCCTGCATGGTAAAAAAATTTAATAATAATAGTGAATGGTTGTTAAACGAATTGGCTAATAATAATAAACATAATAATGATGAAAATTACGAAGTATTAAAATATAGAGCAATTCTGGATGGAGCTGCGGAAGTACATTTAACTTCTGATCTTAATAAATTATCAGATATAAAAAAATTCGTAACACCAATTAAATTACAATGCGCAGGAAGAAATACATTTTTATATGCCACACATACAGGGAGAATGGTGATCAAAGTCGAAAATTCCAATAAAATTCAATCATTAATAGAATTAAATGACGTCCATTATGTACCAGATCTGAATTTGGACATCATTTCAGCAATTAAAATAACAAATACGGGAATAATTAATATCGACCAACAAAAGGAAATTGCCAACATTTATTTTATTGAAACTGTGGAAATTGTAATAACTGCAAAAAAAGAAGAGGGAATATTCTACATATACTATAATGTAGAGAATAAAAAAATAAAAAATAATAATAATACTGAAAAAAACATAATATGTGCCCCAGTTACTCAAGATACGAATGATGAATGGGACGACTTTACAGTAGAATTAGAAATCATTGAAGAAGATAATACTGAATCATCTCAGGGGGGTGAAGATAATGAAATACTCACAGAACCTAATAATAATAATGATAATAATAATAAATCCCAAATTAATAATAATAATACTAATAAAAAATTAATAATACATAGGAGACTAGGACATTTAAATGCTAGATATTTACAAAAATTAAAAAATTTAGCAATTGGAATACCCGAAAACATCAATTTTAGAGATGAAGATTTCGTAAACTGTCAAATATGTTGTATAGCCAATAATTCAAAATTGGGTCATACAGGGACAAGAACTAAACCCACTAGAAAACTTGAAATAGCTTCGTCTGACATTATGGGACCATTTACGCCCTCGGTGGCCAATCAAAAATATATTCTAACATTCATAGACCATTTCTCGAAATATACATTTGTCATGCCTATAGCTAATAAAAGCCAAGTGACGAATGAATTTAAAAATATTATAGTATCTATGAAAAACAAATTTCCAGAATACCCCATTAGGACTATTAGGTGTGATAATGCCAAAGAATATACGGATATTAAAATAATAAATTACTGTAATGAGGTTGGCATAACAATGGATTACGTGGTGCCATATTCTCCAGAGTTAAATGGTGTTGCCGAAAGGCAAAATCAAACTTTAATGAGGAGAGTACGGGCCATGTTAATTGATGCCAACCTTGACATAAAATATTGGTCTTATGCTGTTGTTACGGCAGCCTATTTAATTAACAGATCCCCAACTAAAGCCAATGAAGGATTTAAAACACCGTACGAGTTATTCTATGGAAAGAAACCGAATTTAAAAAATTTAAAAGTTTTTGGCGCACTAGCTTATAGACACATACCCATAGAAGTTAGAAAACAGAATGCAACTAAAGCGAAATCTAAATCAAAAGAAAAAATAGACCCGAAATTGGCGCACAGGGCTGAGAAAAACATAGTGATGGGTTATACGAATACAGGGTATTGTCTGGGAGATCCATATAATTCAAAATCACATATATCATGCGACGTCAAGGTAGATGAAAGTCAAAACATAAAATCATTATTAACTAATAAAAAACCTCTAATAATAAAATCAGTAGATTATGAGTATGATTTGGGAATAGTGAACCCTGTAATCTTGAATGTAAACGTAAGGTACAATAAAGCATACATAGAAGATAATGTCCCAAAAACTTTTTATGAAATAGATACAAACCCCTTTAGGGAAGAATGGATAAAAGCAATAAATGACGAATTTAATTCCCTTGATGATTTGAAGGTATGGGAAATAGTAGACTATGATCGCCAAAAATTAATCGATACAAGATGGATTTTTACTATAATGTTTGATGAATTCGGGAATCCAAAACCTAAAGCTAGACTTGTAGCACGTGGCTTTAAAGATCGAACGGAATATGGCATTGCTGAAACCCACGGACCTGTAGCATCTATAGGCACCATAAGATTATTATTATCAATTGTTAATAAAGAAAAATTAATAATGGTACAGTACGACGTAAAAACTGCCTACTTGAATTCACCCATTATAAAGCCAATTTTTGTTAAAAGACCTGAAGGCATAAATATTAATAAAAACCAAGTACTGGAATTAAAAAAGTCAATTTATGGTTTAAAAACTTCTAGCAAATCGTGGTACGACTTATTGGACATGAAAGTAAAAGAAATGGGATTTGAAAAAACCAAAAGTGATAGATGCTTATATATTATGAAAAACGAAAATGAAAAAACATATTTTTTGAGTTATGTAGACGACATATTAATAGCATCAAACTCACAATCTGCCATTACAAAAATAAACGAAGAACTTCAAAAAGATTTTACAATCACAATTACGAATAATCCAAGATTTTTTGTAGGTTTAGAAATAGTCAGAGATGTAGAAAATAACACCATAACAATGTCACAGTATAAACATATAGAAAAAATGATCAAAAAATTCGGAATCTCTGAACTCAAAAACACGAATACACCAATGGAGACGGGACTAAAAATTGATAAAATACAAAATGGCAGAGACGATACAGAGTATAGATCGATGATAGGGGGACTACTTTCTTTAGCGAGACTTACGAGACCGGACATATTATTCCCAGTGAATTTCTTCTCCCATTTTCAGAACAACTCAAATGACACCTTAAAAAATTATGTAAAAAGGATATTCAAATACGTCAATACAACTAAAAATTATAATCTAAAATATACTTCAAAAGGTGATGGAATACAAGCGTACATTGATGCATCTTACGCACTCCAAATTGACGATAAAAATATAGAATTACAGAATCTCGATAAAGGGAAATCAATAACTGGATTTATGTTATTCGCCTATGGAGACTTAGTGGAGTGGAATTGTTGTAAACAAACGATTCACGCTACATCGAGTACCGCGGCTGAAATAATTGCGGTTTTTGACACCCTTGATACGATTAAAGTAATGCAGCACATGAATTTTGAGATTTTTGGGGAAAAATTAATGGTAGATATTATGGAGGATAATATTTCGACGCAAAAAATATGTTCCGGGGGAAGTCAAAGAAAGTCAAGAGCCCTAATGATAAAATGCTACTCGATTTTGGTAGCCTATGAAGAAAAAATAATATTTTTTAGAACAGTCACCTCCGAAAAACAATTGGCAGATATATTAACAAAATCGTTTGATCGATCAAAATTCGAGAATATAATTGTGAAAATACTAAACGAAACCAACATATACACATAATATAATAATTAGTTTATGTTAAAGTCAGAATATGTCCAAAAATTTTCCCATTTCAAAATACAAGTTATTCAATGTTCAAAATATAAGTCGTAACACGAAAATATTTGCTGAAAAATTGGCCTTCAATTATTGTGAAAAAGAATACCTAATAATACCATTTACTAGAAAATACATGCTTAAGATAAATCGAAGGTTTCTCGAATATTATGACAAAGAAAAAATTACGAAAATCGAGCAAGTAAAAACCCTACAAATCATATAATAAAAACCCTATACACTTTCCAACAAGCGTGAGAAAAATACACGAAATATTCCCACACGAATGTATGAAAGGAAACTGTTCAACAATAAATACAATAAGAGATTAAAACATATTACATGACCACAAATAAAGATAAACCGAAAAACGTTGCCTTATCTCAGAACATATTAAACGCCACTTCAAATACAATACAACGTACGAAAGATAGTATACGATGCAACAAATATTATTCTGCAATCTTGTTCATGTTATTTTTAAGATAAAATACGCAACGTACGCTCGAATTCATTGAACTCACAAATGGAAAAACCTTTTGTCATATTTTTTCTCTATCGTCTTCTTTTATTTTTATTCATTCGTATATATGTTCGTGAATATTTTTTTCCTTTGGAATTTTTTTTTTCTTTCTTTCTCGAATAGAATTATACGAGCGGAAATTCAAATATTAGTCGAAATATTTTAATAATTATGCATGTTACCAATTTTTTAAATTTTTATTTATTTTTATTATTACATACATATACCATATAATATTTATAGACACGATAGTGTTCATTATTGCATGCATGTTACCATATTTATATACATATTTATTTATTTTAATTAATTTTTGTTTACCAATTTTTTATTTTTCGAGGCACAGCGCAATAAATTTTTTTTACAAACCCAAGTTACCAAAAATAATAAACATACAATTTTAATATTTTTTATCTCGAAAATTTTTATTATGCATATATTTTTTCTGTACTTGTAATTTTTTGTGTATTTAATATTTTTTCAGGAATAATAATGAATTTATTTTCAGGAAACATAATGATGAAGAAATTATTCGGTAAAATTTCAGGGGGGTGTTGATACGAAATCCCACCTCATCTCATTCTTCATCATCATCATCACTGTCACACTATATATATATGTCATATGTACAGTCTAGTCACAAAGTGTTTCCCCTACTACTTTCGATCGCATATCGCTGTTGCTTCGCCATTTACTTTTTCGTTTGTGAAATATATTTTAGTTGCGAAATAAATGTCTTAAAAGTTGTTGTAACGGAAATCCCACCTTCACTCATTCTTCATCATCATCATCACAATCACTATATATATATGTCATACGTACACTCTCACCACGAAGTGTTTCCCCCTACTACTTTCGATCGTACATCGCTGTTGCTTCGCCATTTCATATTCTGTTAATAATGTATTATTCATTCGTGTAATAAACCTCAAGAATATTAGAAGTCTCAAGTTCTTTCGATCCTCGTTCTGTACGCCTCACATCATGGTAGCCATCGCTGTGGTAGAACTATGAGGAGAGACAGAAATTTAAATCGATGGAATAATTTTTTTTGAATTCATTTACTATTGCGCGAAAATTTTTTCATGTTTTCTGTTGAATAATACACGAAGTAGTTACCGTGTTTTTCGAGAAGTTTTAACTCGAAATATAATACAATTTCAATTTTTTAAATGAAAATTCAAAATTAAATAAAAATTTGAAGCTGAAGTTCCCGACTTAATAACGGCCGATCCTGGAAGTCATCGAACGCTAAATTCAGGAAGGACCGCCAAAGAGATCGAGTGAACAGCCCAAGGAAACCTGCTCCCGTCGTCGAGGACTCATCGTAGATCCACTCATCGAGGACCCAAACTTTTCGGCCAATTCCAAACCAAATTTAAGCAGGCAGTACAACGGTGAACAGTGGAGTGCAGAAAACTGAAATTATTCGTCGGCGCAACAGAAAAAAGTAAAGTACAATTTTTTATGTTTTGTAAAGGTAATATTCATTGAAGTTAGTTATTTTTCGTGTTTGCATAATTTTATTTTGAACTGAGCCTGATAGAAAAATTGAGAATTATAAAATTTTTTATGCCCCCTATAATAAGTTTGTGCGAAGGAAAATTAGGTGAATATAATATTGAAAAGGAGGAACTGAAGGAATTAATTAATAAATTTGAAGGCGAAAAAGTCATAGACATAAAAATTGAAACTTACAATTTACCCTACGTCACATATTTCACTGGAGAAATAGTATTGGAGTCCTTTGTAGTGGATATATCCAGAAGAATAGAAAACATTAGTAGCTTAAAATATATTAAAATTTTAGAATCCTCAGTAAATTATTTTTCAAGTAGAATTTACAGTTCAGAAAAATCAAAAGAAAAATTTATGAATAGATTTTTTAATTAATAAACAACAACAAAAACTGGAGGATATCGAAAGAAAGAAAGTTGAAAATAGCGAAAAAGAAAATATAATTAAAAAAATTGAAAAAGAATCGATAGAAAATAAAAAATACATAGCTGTCATTAATATCGAAAAAAGTATATTAGGTTTTCGAAAAATTAAAGAAAATATGGCATCCCAAAACGAAATTAAACCTATACAGGCGCCATTAGGAAAAGTGTTTAATGGAAAGTATTACTTGGACTGGCGCAGGATGATTATTTCGGCTATTAGGGGAGCCGGGTATTATGATATTTTCGGAGAACATGAATTCCTGCAATTATATATTAATCATATAGACGATTTAAATTTCCGTCCCGAAAAAGATATAAGTTATTGCAAAATGCAAGACAATGCTAAAGCCTTTATACTAGAAAGAGTGTCAAATGAAATAACAAAACAGATAAGAGACTGTAATACAGCGATATTAATGTTAAAAAAACTGGATAATATTTATGGTACAAAAACTTCCGTCACAGCTAATATGGCAAAAGCAAAATGGACAGAATTTAGATTTCAGCCAGGAGGAAATATGAAAGGTTTCTTAAAAAAATGGGATGAATTAGTAACCGACGTAAGAGATAGCGGTAAAGAAGTTACTGAATCTGAGGAATTGGAGAATTTGCAATTAGCCTTATGCTATGAACAGGCAATTGCGAAAATTCAATATGAAAATTTACCTTCAAACGAAAAAAATTTAGATAATTTTAAAAGAATATTAAGAGAAGACTCTGACCAAAAATTCAGGGATCAAACTTTGAAAAAACAAAATGGTAATAATAACCAAATAGGTAATAATTATAAAAATAATAATAATAATTATAATAGGAATAATTACAGGGGAAGATATAATAATTATAGAGGAAATAATTTTAGAGGAAATGGTAATAATTGTAATAGTTATGCAAATAATAGAAATAATAATAATGGTAATGGTAATAATACTGAATCAAACCATAACCATAATAATAATTCGAATAGTAATGGAAACAATGGTAATGGAAATTATATAGGAAATAGTTACAGAGGTAACTCGAATTATAGAGGCAATAATTATAGAGGCAACAACTATAGAGGTAATAATAGAAATTATTATCAAAATAATAATCCAAAATGTTACAAGTGTGGGCAATTTGGCCATATAGCGCAAAATTGCAGTAATAATAATTCACGAGAAAATAGTAATAATAATAATTCTAATAATAATCAGGGAACTTATCCCCCAAAAGCTAATGTAACTCAACCGAACTCTAGTAAAAAGGAGAATTCGGAGCAGCAGGTGAAGATGTCTTGTATGGTAAAAAAGTTCAACGGAAATAATAATGAATGGTTGTTGAACGAATTAATAAATAATAATAAAAATAATAAAAATGAAAATTATGATATATTAAATCACAAAGCAATTTTAGATGGAGCTGCAGAAGTGCATTTGACATCTGACTTGGGCAAATTAGTCGATGTTAAAAAATTTGTAACTCCAATAAAATTGCAATGTGCTGGTAAAAATACTTTCTTATATGCTACTCATACAGGGAGAATGGTGATCAAAGTTGAGAACTATAACAGAGTCCAATCATTGATAGAATTAAATGATGTTCATTATGTGCCCGATTTAAATATAGATATTATTTCAGCCATAAAAATTACAAACACAGGTTTGATCAATATTGATCAACAAAAGAATATTGCTAATATATATTTTATTGAAAATGCTGAAATAATAATGACTGCGAAAAAAGAAGAGGGAATATTTTATATATATTATAATATAGAAAATAATAACAAAAAAACTAATAATAATACTAACAATAATAAAAATAATATAATATGTGCCCCCGTTACTCAAAATATAGATAATGAATGGGATGATTTTACCGTAGAATTAGAAATTCAGGAAGATGACGATAATAATGAATCACCTGAGGGGGGTGAAGAAGAAGAAATAAGAGATGATAATAATGAAATTGAGGGAGTACCCCATAAAACACAAATAAATAATAATATTAATAAAAAATTAACAATACATAGGAGACTAGGGCATTTGAATGCCAGATATCTGCAAAAGTTAAAAAATTTAGCGGTTGGCATTCCTGAAAATATAAATTTTAGAGATGAGGATTTTTTGAATTGTCAAATATGTTGTGTAGCAAATAATTCGAGGTTGGGCCATAATGGTATTAGAACTAAACCAACTCGAAAATTAGAAGTGGCATCCTCAGATATTATGGGTCCATTTACGCCCTCAGTGGCAAATCAGAAGTATATCTTAACCTTTATAGATCATTTCTCCAAGTATACGTTTGTAATGCCCATAGTTAGCAAAAGTCAAGTCACAAATGAATTTAAAAATATTATAGTATCCATGAAAAATAAATTTCCAGAGTACCCCATAGGGACTATTAGGTGTGATAATGCCAAGGAATATACTGATATAAAAATACTAAATTATTGCAAAGAGGTTGGCATAACAATGGATTATGTGGTGCCATATTCTCCAGAATTAAATGGTGTTGCCGAAAGGCAAAATCAAACTTTAATGAGGAGAGTACGGGCCATGTTAATTGATGCCAACCTTGATATAAAATATTGGTCTTATGCTGTGGTAACGGCGGCCTACTTAATTAATAGATCACCCACAAAGGCAAATGAGGGATATAGAACACCCTATGAACTGTTTTATGGGATAAAACCAAACTTAAAAAATCTCAAAGTCTTTGGTGCATTGACCTACAGACATATCCCTGTGGAAGTCAGAAAACAAAACGCCACAAAAGCCAAAGCAAAATCAAAAAGCAAAATTGACCTGAAGTTAGCACACAGAGCGGAGAAAAGTATAATGATGGGTTATACAAATACGGGATATTGTCTTAAAGACCCCTATAATACAAAGTCATATATCTCATGTGATGTTAAGGTAGACGAAACCCAAAATATTAAATCATTATTAATAAATAATAAACCATTAGTGATAAAGTCATCAGATTACGAGTATGATTTGGGGATAATTAACCCTGTAGTCATGAATATAAATGTAAGATATAATAAAATATATATAGAGGATAATATTCCGAAAAATTATTCTGAAATAGAATTAAACCCTTTTAGAGATGATTGGATCAGGGCCATAAATGATGAATTTAATTCTCTCGATGATATGAATGTGTGGGAAATAGTCGACTATGATCGCCAAAAACTTATAGATACAAGATGGATTTTCACAATTAAATTTGATGAATTTGGGAATCCAAAACCAAAGGCAAGACTTGTAGCAAGAGGTTTTAAGGATAGAACCGAGTATTATATTACTGAAACCCATGGCCCCGTGGCATCAATAGGAACGATAAGATCTTTGCTATCTATAATAAAGAAAGAAAAATTAATTATGGTGCAGTATGATGTAAAAACTGCATATCTAAACTCACCAATTATTAAACCCATTTTTGTAAGGAAACCTGAGGGTGTAAATATCAACACAAATCAGGTGTTGGAATTAAAAAAGTCTATTTATGGATTAAAGACATCCAGTAAGTCATGGTATGACCTGTTAGATACAAAGGTAAGGGAGATGGGCTTTACTAAGACCAAAAGCGATAGATGTTTGTACACTATAATTAATAATAATGAAAAAATATATTTTTTAACTTATGTGGATGACATATTGATTGCATCAAACTCACAGTCATCAATTACAAAAATAAATGAGGAGCTACAAAAAGATTTTACGATTACTATAATAAATAACCCGAGATTTTTTGTGGGATTAGAAATAACTAGAGATATAGAACATAACACAATAATACTTTCCCAATACAAGCATATAGACAAAATGTTGAAGAAATTTGGAATTTCGGAGTTGAAAAATACGAATACTCCAATGGAAACAGGATTAAAATTAGATAAAATTGAAAATGGCACAGATGACACTGAATATAGGTCAATGATAGGTGGATTGCTATACTTAGCGAGACTTACAAGACCGGAAATATTATTCCCGGTAAATTTTTTATCCCGCTTTCAAAATAATTCTAACAACACACTAAAAAATTATGTAAAAAGAATTTTCAGATATATTAATACTACGAAAAATTACAATATAATATATAGATCGAAAGGGGATGGTATACAGGCCTATATTGATGCCTCGTATGCACCCCAGGTAGATGAACATAACATAGATATAAATAATTTGGGAAAAGGGAAGTCCATAACTGGATTTATGGTATTTTCTTATGAAGACTTGGTGGAATGGAATTGCGGCAAGCAAACCATTCATGCATCATCAAGCACAGCAGCTGAAATAATTGCAGTCTATGATGCATTCGATACCATAAAAGTCATACAATATATAAATTACGAAATTTTAGGTGAAAAATTAAGTGTAGATATAATGGAAGATAATATCTCAACACAAAAAATATGTTCGGGGGGTAGTCAGAAAAAGTCGGGAGCCCTAATGATCAAGTGCTACTCAATTTTGGAAGCATTTGAAGAAAAAGTAATATTTTTTAGAACTGTAAGCTCTGAAAATCAATTGGCAGATATTTTGACAAAATCATTGGATCGTTCAAAATTCGAAAATATAGTTGTCAAAATATTAAATGAAACGAACATTTATACATAATACAATATAAAAATAATTCATTTTATTTCAAAGTCATAATATGTTTCGAAATTTACCATTTCAAAGTACAAGTCGTCCCAAGTCCAAAGTATAGGTCATAACATGAAAAAAGATGCTTAAAAGTTAACCTTCAATTACTGCAAAGTTAGTACGTAACAAAGCCATTTACCAGAAAATACTTGTAATAGATAAATACCCGACCTCTTAAAAATATTAACAAAGGAAAAAGCAGAAAAATCGAACAAGAATAAACCCTACAATTCGCATAATAAAAACCCTATACATTTTCAAGCAACCGTGAGAGAAATACACGTAATATTCCCACACGAAGTAATGAAAAGAAACTCTCCGACAATAAATACAATGAAGATTAAACCTATTACATGACCGCAAAGTAAGATAAGTCGAAAATGTTCCTTTATCACATCACATTTTAAGCGCCGGTTCAAATACAATAGCAACACACGAAAGATAATAAGCGATGCGATGAATATTATTCTACAATCTTTTTCATGTCACACGTTTAAGATAAAATACGAAACGTAACGTTCCTTTGAATTCAATGAACTCGTAATCGAAAACACCTTCGTATATTTTTTTTTCTTTCTTTCTTTTTCTTTAATGTAATATGTATAGTGAATATTTTTTTCTCTTTTTTGAATTCCTTTTCCGATCCTTTTCTAATGAAAGATATAACAAATAAATTACACGTTACCTATAATAAATTAATATTTTATAAAATGCGTGTTTTTATTAATTTATTTATTTTGAATGCAACTTCTTAGAGGTTATCCATATGTGGACTCCGTCCAGGCTTTGTTTGATATCGTTGAGTAATTTCATTTTCTCAAACAATTTGAATAATTAATCGATGAATTTATAAGTTTTAATATAAGGTGTTTATTGAGTTAGAAAGATTGAAGGCAATCAGTTATTATTGAATTTGAGGGCAGGGAGAAAATTGAGACGGTGATTTTCTCATGCGTAATTATCGTTACACTTATGCAGTATTTTGTTTTCACTTTTCCTATGTGTTTTTTAGACTTTTTATGCGAATCAAAGTGTAAAATAAGTAGATGTTCCATCTTTCAATGGTTCATTTGGTATTCTCCCCAATCACGTTCCAGTTCTAGCCGTTCTTAAACCTGGTGTGATAACAGTTTACGAAGATGATGGATCGACAAAAAAAGTCTTGGTTTCCAGTGGAACTGTAAGCCCTGTTACTTTCACTTTTTTTCCTATAAAATAGTTGATTGATTTTTTACCAAGTTGGTATTCATTAGGTTACAGTTAATGATGATTCGACCGTTCAGATTCTGGCTGAAGAAGCACACTTATTAGAAAGCTTTGATCTTCAAGCCGCTAATGAGGCCTTACGCGAAGCCGAACAAAAACTGAACTCAGCATCAACTGAAAAAGAAAAAGCCGAAGCTCAAATTGCTGTTGAAGCTGGGCAAGCTATTGTGGGAGCTATTAGTGCCCACTGAAATAACTGTTGTATTTTTTAAATTTTAAATGTTGGTAATTATCTAGTTCAACTAAATTAAAAACATTCAAATAAATTTTTATCAACTTATTTTCATAAAAATTTAATGCAAAACTACTGCAACAGCATATGGTGAGAATGATCTAATAAATTTCTATAAAGTAGATTAAAAAAACCGAATTGAAGGTAGTATTCGTTATTAATTTGCTGTTAAAGGCACTGCCGAACACAATTTTTTAATTATAAAATTCAAAAACAAGATTAAAAGTGGTTGTGAAAGTGAGTAATATTAGACCAAAATCTTTCTGGAAAATCTTAAGATATTTCAAGAAAACTGATACAACAGTTCATCACGAGACGTGAATTTGCGCTTTATTCAAGTGATTGACGACAAATTGGACAACCAGGCTTCGTTTGATTAGTTCCAGATTGCTGAAAATTAAAATGCACCTGTGAATAATGATTCTTCCTCAAGCAACTTATTATGAAAATAGGATACTTACTGACTGTAAATACTCTTCCATGCATTTAGCGTGATAAGCATGTTTACATGATGTAATCTCGATTTCACCGAACAAATTTTCCATGCAAATCACACAAGAATGATTCATCAGAGTCACCTTTCTGTAAAAATATATAACTAAACAAAAGTCCTCTGTGATCGCCAAAAGTAACAATTACAATTTTTCGGAATAGTAACTCAATAATATGCTCCTGAATGAAAAGTGTTTACTAACTTCTGCTTTTTACGATTTATGATGCTTTTTTTGGATCCATTGGTTCGATCAGATGAATGGTAATTACTGGTATTATTATTAGTACGGTTGTAATTGTAATTGGGTCCGTTATATGAATTAACATTCGGTTGCTCCTGAAAAACATAAAAAAGAGCAGCAGCAATGGCACCTACGACCACAACGGCTGCTGATACAATTCCTGGATTCATGCGGATGAATTTTCATACAGTAGCAACGACACGGAAAAGAACATTGGAGAATTTTACATTGAACATAATTCGCACTTCATAGTTCATAACCTCAGCATCAAACTTCAATTAAAATGTTTAGACAATTGACCTACATCTAATGATAAATAAGTAATATATTACTAATACTTTAGTCTGAAATTAAGACTGGACTGGAGTTGGTTTTGATTTGATCAGTTGTTTAACTAAAGCCCTATAGATATGAGTCCGGAAATACGCCATTTTGTATCCAACAGATCATAAGTGAATTAATTTAAACCTAAACCTTAAATTTGAGAAATTTTATAGATCTTTTTCATTGTTTCACTTGAAAATTTTGATATCTACATTTGCCCAATAGGCTTAAAGGCTAAAAAAACTGATGTGAGGTGTACAGAACGAGGATCAAAAGAACTTGAGACTTTCTACTTTTATGACTCTTTATTAGCGACTAAAATATATTTTACAAACGAAATATGAAATGGCGAAGCAACAGCGATATCGGATCGAAAGTAGAAGGGGAAACACTTCGTGATGAGAGTGTACGTGTGACATATATATATAGTGTGATAGTGATGATGATGAAGAATGAGAGGGGTGGGATTTTCGTTACAACACCCCCCTGAAATTTTACCGTTCGAGTTCTTCATTATATTTGACACTGAAAGTAAAGGAATTATTTCAGAAAAAAATATTAAGTACAAAAATAAAAAATTAAAATTATTGACATCGTATTATTAAAATATTTTTGGTAACTTGGATTCGTAAAATAATTTTGTTACGCTGTGCTTCGAAAGAAAAAAAATAAAATAATTAATTAAAATAAATAAATAGGTAAATAAATATGGTAACATGCAAGTAATATTCAATATTATTATAATATATATGTAATGGTATATGCAATAGGTAAAAGTAAATTAAAAAAAATATATATAAAAATTGGTAAGATGCAAAAAAAAAAAATATTAGAGTATTATGAGTAATAGATGATTTATCGCTCATATATTTCGAGTCGAAAAAAGTAGAGAAAGAAAAAGGGAGAAAAAAAATATTCACAAACATATGTTACACGAAGAAAAATAAAAGAAAAATTCACAAAGGTATATCTGATTATGGGTTCCATGAATTCAAAAGAACGTTACGTTTCATATTTTATATTAAGAGTATAACATGAAAAAGATTGTAGAATAATATACGTTGCATCGTTTATTATCTTTCGTATGTTGTATTGTATTTGAACTGGCGTCTAACATGTTTTACGATAAGGCAACTTTTTCGGTTTATCTTAATTGCGGTCATGTAATAGGTTTTAATCTTCATTGTGTTTATTGTTGGAGAGTTTCTTTTCATAAAATTGTGTGGGAATATTTCGTGTATTTCTCTCACGCTAATTGGAAAATGTATAGGGTTTTCATTATACAAATTGTAGGGTTTTTTCTTGCTCAATTTTCATGATTTTTTCTTTGTTACTAATTTTAAGAAATCGAGTATCTATCTCTTGCATGTATTTTCTAGTAAATGGTATTGTTAAGTACTCTTTATGGTAATAATTGAAGGTTAATTTTTCAGCAATTATTTTCATGTTACGACTTATATTTTGGACTTTGAGACGACTTGTATTTTGAAATGGGAAAATTTTCGAACATATTATGACTTTTAAATAAAAGAATTATTATTTTATGTGTAAATGTTTGTTTCGTATAATATTTTGACAATTATATTTTCAAATTTTGAACGATCCAATGATTTCGTCAAAATATCTGCTAACTGATTTTCGGAGCTTACTGTTCTAAAAAATATTATTTTTTCTTCAAATGCTTCCAAAATCGAGTAGGATTTGATCATTAGGGTTCTTGACTTCTTTTGACTACCCCCGGAACATATTTTTTGGGTCGAAATATTATCTTCCATAATATCCACCATCAATTTTTCTCCAAAAATTTCGTAATTCATATATTGCATTACTTTTATTGTATCAAGGGTATCAAAAACTGCATTTATTTCGGTAGCAGTACTTGATGAGGCGTAAATTGTTTGCTTGTAGCAATTCCACTCCACCAAGTCTCCATAAGCGAATAGCATAAATCCAGTTATTGATTTCCCCTTTTTTAAATTTTCTAATTCTATATTTGTATCGTCGACCTGGAATATAGGCTTGCATGCCATCCCCTTTTGATGTATATATTATATTATATTTTTTAGTTGTATTAACTTATCTGAAGATTCTTTTTACATAATTTTTTAAAGTGTCATTAGAATTATTTTGGAAATGCTAGAAAAAATTGACCGGGAATAATATGTCCGGCCTTGTAAGTCTCGCTAAATACAGTAGTCCCCCTATCATCGATCTATACTCCGTATCATCCCTGCCATTTTCTATTCTATCTATTTTTAATCCCGTTTCCATTGGTGTATTGGTGTTTTTCAGTTCCGAAATTCCAAATTTTTTAAGCATTTTGTCTACGTGTTTATATTGCGATATTGTTATAGTATTATTTTCTATATTTCTGACTATTTCCAGACCTACAAAGAATCTAGGATTATTTATTATCGTAATTGTAAAATCCTTTTGTAGTTCCTCATTTATTTTTGTGATGGATGATTGCGAATTTGACGCAATTAATATGTCATCCACATAAGTCAGAAAATATGTTTTTTCATTATTATTTTTCATTATATAAAGACATCTATCACTTTTTGTTCTTTCAAATCCCATATCTTTTACTTTTGCATTCAATAAGTCGTACCACGATTTGCTGGATGTTTTCAATCCATAAATTGACTTTTTGAGTTCGAGTACTTGATTTTTATTAATATTTATGCCTTCTGGTCTTTTAACAAAAATGGGTTTTATTATGGGTGAATTTAAAAATAGGCAGTTTTTACATCGTACTGTACCATTATTAATTTCTCTTTATTGACTATAGATAATAATAGTCTTATTGTTCCTATAGATGCTACCGGGCCATGGGTTTCAGCAATACCATATTCTGTTCGGTCTTTAAAGCCTCGTGCCACAAGTCTAGCTTTAGGTTTTGGATTTCCAAATTCATCAAATTTTATAATAAAAATCCATCTTGAATCTATCAGTTTTTGGCGATCATAGTCTACTATTTCCCATACCTTCAAATCATCGAGGGAATTAAATTCATCATTTATGGCCTTGATCCATTCTTCCCTAAATGGGTTCGTATCTATTTCAGAAAATGTTTTTGGGATATTATCTTCTATGTATGCTTTATTGTATTTTATATTAATATTCATTATAACAGGGTTAATTATTCCCAAATCATATTCATAATCAGCTGATTTTATTATTAACGGTTTGTTATTTATTAATAGTGATTTTATGTTTTGACTTTCATCCATTTTGACATCACATGAAATATATGATTTTGTATTATAGGGATCTCCAAGACAATATCCAGTATTCGTATAGCCCATCATTATATGTTTCTCTGCCCTATGCGCTAGTTTCGGGTCAATTTTATCTTTTGATTTTGATTTTGCTTTTGTCGCATTTAGCTTTCTAACTTCCATGGGTATATGCCTATAAGTCAGTGCCCCGAAGACTTTTAGATCTTTTAAATTTGGTTTTACTCCATAAAATAATTCATACGGTGTTTTAAACCCCTCATTTGCCTTCGTGGGTGATCTGTTAATTAAGTAGGCTGCTGTAATAACAGCATAGGACCAATATTTTATATCGAGATTGGCATCAATCAACATGGCCCGTACTCTCCTCATTAAAGTTTGATTTTGCCTTTCGGTAACACCATTTAACTCTGGAGAATATGGTACCACATAATCCATTATTATGCCCATCTCATTACAATAATTTATTATTTTTGCATCAGTGTATTCCCTTGCATTGTCGCATCTTATAGTCCCTATGGGGTATTCAGGAAATTTATTTTTCATCGACAGTATATTTTTAAATTCATTTGTCACCTATCTTTTATTAGCTATAGGCATGACAAATGTGTACTTTGAAAAATGGTCTATGAAAGTTAAAATATATTTTTGATTCGCCACAGAGGGCGTGAACGGACCCATGATGTCTGATGACGCTATTTCTAATTTTCGAGTTGGTTTAGTTCTGATTCCCCTCGAATTATTGGCAATACAACATATCAGGCAGTTTACGACACTTCATCCCTAAAATTAAGGTTTTCTGGAATGCCAATTGCTAAAGTTTTTAATTTTTGCAAATATCTGGCATTTAAGTGTCCAAGTCTCCTATGTATTATTAATTTTTTATTCGTATTATTATTCGTTTGTGATTTATTATTGTTATTATTATTTTCGTTATTTTCAATTATTATTTCCTCATTTTCACCCCCCTGAGATGGTTCAGTATTAGTTTCTTCTTCAAGAATTTCCAATTCTACTGTAAAATCATCCCATTCATCGTTCATATCTTGAGTAATGGGGGCGCATATTATATTTTTTTCGGTACTATTATTATTTTCTATTTTTTTTATTATATTTTCTACATTATAATATATATAAAATATTCCCTCTTCTTTTTTTGCAGTTATGATTATTTCTGCAGTTTCAATAAAATAGATATTCGCAATCTCTTTTTGCTGATCAATATTAATTATTCCAGTATTTGTTATTTTAATAGCTGAAATAATATCTAAATTTAGATCCGGCACATAATGGACGTCATTTAACTCTATCAATGATTGAATTTTATTGGAATTTTCGACCTTGATCACCATTCTACCTGTATGTGTGGCATATAAAAAAGTATTTCTTCCTGCACATTGCAATTTGATTGGGGTTACGAATTTCTTAACATCTACTAATTTACCAAGATCGGACGTTAGATGTACCTCTGCAGCCCCATCTAAAATTGCTCTATGATTTAATATTTCATAATTTTCATCATTATTGTGTATATTATTATTAATTAATTCATTTAGTAACCATTCATTATTGTTACTATTAAATTTTTTTACCATGCATGACATTTTCACCTGCTGTTCTGAATTATCTTTTTTATTGTTATTTGCTTGACTTGTATTTATTTTTGGTGGCTAATTTCCTTGATTACTATTTGTATTATCGTTGCTATTATTCGTTTGAGGATTATTATTGGTACAATTTTGTGCTATGTGCCCAAATTGGCCACACTTGTAACATTTTAGATTATTTTGATTATTATTTTTGCCATTACTTCTATAGTTATTTCCTCTGTAATTTGTATTGCCTCTATAATTATTTCCCCTGTAATTACCATTACTATTATCATTATTATTTGTACCATTACTTTGGCTCTGGTCCGTTCCATTACTATTAGTATTACCATTCGGGCCATTACCATTGAAATTATTTATATTTCCATTTCTAAAGTTATTATAATTATTATTATTTCCCCTGTAATTATTTCTACCTCTATAATTATTATATCTTCCTCTATAATTATATCTATTATTATTATTATTTCCATTATTCCTATAATTGTTGTTGGATTGATTATTATTATTTTGTTTTTTCAAGGTCTGATCCCTAAATTTTTGGTCAGAGTCCTCTCAGTATTCTTTTAAAATTGTCTAAATTTTTTTCATTAGTAAGTAGATTTTCATATTGTATCTTTGCAATTGCTTGCTCGTAACATAATGCTAATTGCAAATTTTCCAACTCTTCTGTTTCAGTAACTTCTTTCCCACTATCTCTCACATCTGTTACTATTTCATCCCATTTCTTTAAAAAACCTTTCATGTTTCCGCCTGGTTGAAACCTGAATTCTAACCATTTTGCTTTCGCCATATTGGCTGTGACCGAAGTTTTCGTGCTATAAATATTATCCAATTATTTTAGCATTAATATTGCTGAATTACAGTCCCTTATCTGTTTTGTTATATCGTTTGATACTTTTTCTAACACAAATGCCTTAGCATTATCTTGCATTTTGCAATAGTTCATCATATTTCTATCAGGTCGAAAATTAAGATCATCTATATTATCGATATATGGTTTTAAAAATTCGTGTTCCCCAAAATATCGTAATATCCAGCTCCCCTGATGGCTGAAATAATCATCTTACGCCAGTCTAAGTAGTATTTTCCATTAAAAACTTTTCCCAGGGGTGCTTGTATGGGTTTAATTTCACTCGGGGATTCCATATTTTCCTCCGTTTTACGAAATCCTAATAGACTATTTTCCCTATTAATAACAGGTGTGTATTTTTTATTTTCTATCGAGTCTTTTTCAATTTTCTTAATTAAATCTTCTTTTTCACTATTTCCTTTTTTATCCAGTTTTTATTATTTAATTAATTAAAGAATCTATTCATAAATTTCTCTTTCGATTTTTCAGAACTATAAATTCTGCTCGAAAAATAATTTACTGAAGATTCTGAAATTTTAATATATTTTAAACTACTAATCTCCTCAATTCTCCCTGATATATCTATCACAAATGATTCTAATATTATCTCACCTGTAAAATATTTCACGTAGGGTAAATTATAAATTTCTATTTTGAGATCGACAACTTTTTCTCCTTCAAACTTTTTTACCAATTCTTCTAAATCCTCCTTTTCTATGTTATATTCACCAATTTTTCCTTCAGACAAATTTATTGTTTGGGACATAAAAAATTTTAATTAATTTTTACTGTTTTAGCCTCAGTTCAAATACAATTGCAAAATACGAAAAAATAATTAATTTCAACAAATATTACCTTTACAATAATTTTACCTTATAATTCCCGCTGCGCCGATGAATGATTTATGTCTTTGTTTACTTCGCTGTCTACCTCCGTACTTCCTGCCTGAATTTTGCTCTGTGTTGGCCGAAAAAATTGGGTCTTCGATGTGTGGATCTACGACGAGTCCTCGATGACGGGAGCAGGTTTCCTTTGGCTGTTCTCACGATCTCTTTGGCGGTCCTTCTGGATTTAGCATTCGATGACTTCCAGGATTGGCCGTTATTAAGTCTGGAACTTCAGTTTCTAGTTTCTCAATTTAATTTTAAATTTTCAAAATAAATTAAAATTCGAGTTAAAAAAATTCTCGAAAAACACGATAACTATTTCGTGTATTATTCAATAAAAAACATAAAAAATTTCACGCACAGCAGTAAATTAAATTCAAAAAAATAATTATTCCATCGATTTAAATTTTCTAAGTCTCTCCTCAAAGTTCTACCGCAGCGATGGCTACCATGATGTGAGGTGTACAGAACAAGGATCGAAAGAACTTGAGACTTTCTACTTTTATGACTCTTTATTAGCGACTAAAATATATTTTACAAACGAAATATGAAATGGCGAAGCAACAGTGATATCGGATCGAAAGTAGAAGGGGAAACACTTCGTGATGAGAGTGTACGTGTGACATATATATATAGTGTGATAGTGATGATGATGAAGAATGAGAGGAGGTGGGAGTTCTGTTACAACAAAAACAGCCCTTTTATCATACACAATTTTAAGGTATCAAAATAAGCAATCAAAGTTAACAAATGCGATTGTAGGAGAACCATTAGAGAAAGTTAAAATTATGGGGAAACATTAATATATGTTTGCTAAAAATTCTATGAAAATTTCGCTGAAATTGTATTATTAATTTTTGAGATAAAGCTGAAATTCTGAAAGATTTATGTAAATGAAACTGTGGATGCAAAATGGCGTAAAGTCATACTTTTATCTATAGGGCCCTAGTTTAACTTGTTTTCCATATCAAAATGTTATATTAGCTCTGTTTGATAGGACTACACCAACTTACATGGACCCACACCAGGAGGAGATTCTACAAAATGGGGAATGTTATGGGACTTTGCACCAAATTTTACTTGAATATTTGTGGAATTTCCCTACTGGTGTAGGTTGGTGTAAGTTAGTGTAATCCTATCAAACAGAGCTAATATAACATAATGGAAGGAGTACCTCCAGTAAACCAAATGTAAACTAGCTGGCAGGAATGTGTTAGAAAAAAAAAGAATGATAAAAAAGTACTGTTATCTCTCACTCTCATTGTTTATCAACTTAAATTGCTAAACTGAAAGTTCAGGTTGAAAATAATAATAGAAAAAATAATAATAAAAATAGTAATGAAAATAAAAACGGCCAATACCATTTCTACAATAGATCAAAATCTCGTTGTAAAAACTTTTCAAGATCATCCAGGTCCATAGGCCCAAAAACTAACAATAATAAAAATCAAGAGAGAAGTCAGGATGTACACCCCCAATTGATCCAGTTCCAAATCTCCTTCCCAGAAAAAGGATTGGGATAGTGGTAAATGCTTCTATCATAACAAATTTGGCAAAAATGCCGATTGTTACCATCAAATTTGTAGCAAATGGCAACTAAAGGCAATGAAAAACAAAATAACAATTTGTCAGACTAACCAGAAGGCTATATGAGTGGCAACTGTCCCCTCTGAGAAATTTTCTTATTGCCTGTTCATCAAGGACAAGACACCCAAAAGGTGGTTTCTTATTTTTAGTTGACTTTAAATTTTTATTTTTATATTATTTTCTTTTACTACCACACTTTTTTTTTTTACAATTATCAAGTTTTTTCTTCTGTTTCGTTAATATACGCTTGATTTTTTACAAGTGGAGAAATGAAAATTTATTACTTCTCTTTATCGCTTTCATATATACTACCCCCTTATGCCTTAAAAAAAATGCAGTGTTCTATAATTTATTCTTATTCATTCTCATTCTAAAGTAAGTAAGTATTAAAATCATCATTCATTACTGTGTTTTCCTGATTGTGAACAACTCCGCTTCCGCCCATCATCTCTCCTCCCTGGACTCCACTGGAACTGACTCAGACGACAGAACCCCCAAAGCCAGAGCCAAAGCCAACGGAGACCAGGGAACCGATGAAATTCCTGTTTACGGTGGAGAGGGCAACCAATGAAAAGGTGAAGATGGCTGCCTTGGTGTCAAGGAACTCAAACTCCCCAATGCTGAGACAGCCTCAGTTTAGACATCTGCTGCCCCCTCACTCCTGCCATCGCCCCTATGCCTACCCCAAAAACCAACCACCGAAGCATAGGGGAGAATGAAGTTGGGCCAACTATCAGGCCCAAATAGACGCTCGTAAGCAGTCTTATAAGTGTGTCAGGGCTGCGGTAGGCAGCGCCCTGGCAAAATGGGAGGCTGATCAGAAACGGCATTAAACTCGCACATCCCCCTAGGCCTGCGCATTTTTAATCATTTTTGCGGCGTAAAAACTGGGGAAGTAGCTATGGGGACTCTCCTGTATGAGGTATAGGGGCTCGGACTCCTCGACAACAGTTGCTGCCCCAAAGGGCAGGCAAATGTTCGTCTGTGTGACGTAAAACATACAAATTACGCTCAATCGTAATTACCTGTAAATACTTGCAGGTAATGTACGAGTACCAAATTGTGACACAATAGAATGATTTTACAATCCATACACGAACTGGCCAACCATCTCTTATCTCGATAGGGGATGATGTAACCGGGCCAATCTCACCAACGTACGTATTTTCTTACGTACGTTTGTTTGTGTGCGTGTAAATAAGCCGTATATAAACCACCCGAACTGGCTCTAAAATTGCCAGTGTTTGCCTTGATTTTGGCTTACCTATACTCATGTATGAAGTGGCTGAACAGGCTTAAATTCTGTAGAATTTACCTTCTGGTGAAAATATCTTTCACGACAAGGTATTCCACAAATGCCATAAAAGAGGAATTCTCAGCTTTATCTAAATTAAATGTATGAAAAATATTCCCCTCCCCAAAAAAATATGAATATAATAGATAAAAAATGGGTATTTACTACAAAACAAAAAGAAAATGGAGAATTCACAGCTAAAGCACAACTTGTAGCAAGGGGATTTAAAGATAAAACAAATTATAGTTCAAAAGAAGTCTTTGCACCAGTTGTACAATACTGGATATTACAGATGGCTGATATCCATTACAAATAAATACCAATTAAAATTAATACAATACAATGTAAAAACAGCATTTCGTAATTCAGAATTAAAAACACCTATTTATTTAACAAGACCTAAAGGATATGTAAAAGAAAATAAAAAATGTTTACAACTTCTAAAATCAATCTATGGATTAAAAACATCATCATAAAATTGGTTTGAATTACTAGACCAACATATAAAAAAGATAAATAATTATAAATCTATGAAATTTGATAGGTGAGTATATGAAAAAAAAAAAAAAAAAAAATGATAAAGGGAACCTGGCTTTTTTCATAATACATATGTGTAGACAAGATGTTGTTATCTACAAACAACGAAAAATTGATATAAGAAATAAATAATAGCTTCAGAAATAAATTCAATATGAAAATAAATTATGAACCAAAATTCTTTATAGGTTTTGAAATAGAAAGAGACATTAAGTGCAATATTATAAAACTTTCACAAAAAACAGAAATAGTAAAACAATTTAAAAAATATAACCTTTATGTAGCAAACCCTTCTCAAACACCAATGAAAACATCTTTCAAAATAAATAAACCCAAATTAGGTAAAGATAACAAGAATATAGAGGAATGATAGGAGACCTTTTACACATATCACTATTAACAAGATTGGATATTGTATTTTCTGTAAATTATCTATCAAGAATACAAAATTGCTCAGACATTACCACAAAAAATTATATAAAAAGAATATTTAGATATCGCAACTTAACTAAAGAACATAAATTGGTATTTAAAAGCAATGAAAATCATGCAAAAACCTACGTAGATGCATCTTATGCCCCTAGAGTGGATAACAAAGAAATAGACTCAAATGGTTTTGAAAAAGTACATTCCATAACAGGATACTTAATATATATTAATGGGGACTTAATTAATCGGGAGGTACACTATCAAAATACGATGGCTTCATCATCTACTGCAGTTGAAATAATAACTCTACGTGATGCACTTGAGGACATAAAAGTAACTTGGTACTTAACAAACTTGTTTAACAATTCTTTTAGTCCTGTACAAATATTTGAGGACAATATTTATGCCATAAAAATAGCAATGAGAGGTTGCCAAAAATGCGTTAGAAGTTTAATGATAAAATGTTATGATTTATTAGAAGCTTCGAAAGAAAAAATGATTGACTTGTCATATATCAGAACAAAAGATCAATTAGAGGATATAATGACAAAAGCACTAAATAAAAAGAAATTCGAAAACATAGTCAATAAAATATTAGAAACAAATATGACCACCACAAACAATGCAGAAGAAATTATTGATAACACAAATACCCAAATTCTAAAATTGTAATACATTCTAGTCACACGAAATTATATGTAATAATTGACTTTTTTTTATATATATTTATTATTGTTATCGTCATTTAGTATATTTACTGTAATTGTTTCTAGTCTATTTTTTCACAATATGAACGCAGGTTTGAGGGGAGGTGTTGATTTTGTGATTTTCATTTAGGCAAACCTGCTTGTTTACTAGTAAATATGTCAGTCTAAGTTGAAGTAATCTGGCTGTTACATGTATTTTTATATGCAGCCTGTTTTATCATTTAGTAAACTTTAATTGTGATTTTTCAGTTTTCACTGTTCAAATCCCAGTGCTATGATGAGTGTTTATAATAAAAGTTCCTCATAATTTTAAATTTGTTTTTCTTGATCTTATGTGAGTAATCATTCATTAGTCTCAAATAACTAACCCCATGATTTGGGAAAGAGTATGAACATCCAAATTATGTCTCAACTATTTGCCTGTGATTTCATATAATCTGTGATATTAATATGTGACTTGTTCTCTGCTTCGACCATATATATAATGGACTGCGCATACTGATAAAATGTTGAAGGCAACCAAATGAAATGTACATTCCATTCAAAAATTTCATCCCTTATCAAACTGCACTTTTCACAATATTAAAAGATCAGAATTCTCAAATTGAACGTATTTTTAACCAGGTTTTCTTCTTTGAAATAAATTTAGTTATGGCTATAATACTTTGGAAGATCAACAGTCATAAATTCGAGTTTATATGTTAACAGTTTGCGAATATAAATTGTTAAACTGTCATTTTATTCCTCAGAGGAAATGTATGATTATGCTCTTTTCTCACACATTACGCAAAAATTTGTTAAGCAAGCCCGTTTCAATGATAATAGGCTTCCATGTGTTACTCATTTTTGTGGTGAGGTTAATTTGTATTTGATAATCCGTATACTATGTGCCGACTTCAATTGTTTTCCGAATCGTTTTCTAAAAACAGAAGTTAATGGGTACAGTTTGATGGATTCAGGTGTTGGATTGTTCGTCATTGCACATTCTTTAGGAAGTTCTCACTTTCAGTCCAAGCGAGTTAGTCATTCAGGTTATTTAAAACCTTTAGTTTTACTGATTATCGGTATTGGAAAGTATTTTAGTGTTCCCTCAGTCAATTATCATCTACAAATTTTTGAATACGGTGTACATTGGAACTTTTTTATAACACTCGCTATTCTAGCCATTTTCAACGAATTATTATTCCATATCTTAACATATCTGAAATGTATCACCATATTTTCCATTGGTTTGCTTATTTTCTATGAATTTTCATTATGTGCTGGTTTGAAAGACTGGATTTTTGGGTCTTATCCTCTTACAAATTTCATTTCCGCTAATCGAGAAGGTATTTGTTCGATGGCTGGGTACAAAGTGCTGTATTTGTTAGGTGTTGTCATTAAAAGCTTTCTACCAAAGAAAGGGGATTCTTATCTAGCATATATAAAAGCCTTGTCGATTTATTCATGTGTGTTTCTAATTCTACTCGTTAATTGTTTTTGTGATGAATATTTTCTTGAGTCCAGGCCGTTTGCCAATTGTTTAATTTTCTGGATTTTGACTGTTACATTAATTACCTTGAGTGTTTTATTTTCAAACGAACTAAGCATTCTCATTTTCAGTTGTAGAATGAAAACATATGTTCACTATACAGTATCCTTCATTGTGGAATCTATTAATTTCAATGGGTTATTGTTTTTTTTAATTGGTAACCTATTGACGGGTTTGATTAATTTAAGTATGAATACATTATTAGTGAGCGATGCCTGGAGGCTTGTTGTAACAATGTTATATATGTTCATCTGTTGCTCTACATCATTATATTTGTACGTTTGTACGTCAATAATTTTTGAATTTCATAAAAAAAGTAATCATCTGACGAGATAAATATGAACTTCGTAATTTAAATTTAAAGTTATTTTATGGAGAATTATTTATTGATCAACATTTTTTTAAGGCTTTATATTTAATATTATATGATCGATAAATTTCCAGTAATCTGTCTGGTTTTTTATTAACATATAAATGAATATTAGCTGTACCTTGTATGCAGCTGAGCTGACTTCAATTTTGTAAAATGAAGTGCAAAATTATTTAATCAATTGACGTATAATATTGGATAAATCTTGAAAAAACAATAATTTTGAATGAAATGTACACCTTCATGGTGTCTCCATATAAGCCAATTTTAATTTTATCAGTATGTGCAATCCATTATGTATATAGTCGAAGGTTCTCTGTGACCATCTCATTTTCGATGAACTTCAGTTGATCTCCAGCTGTTGTGCTGTTCATGTGTTTTTATAATTGTTAGGTCAAGAATCTGGATCTCTGAATTTATGAAAGCAATAAAATGTATTTTCACTGTTCAGGTTTATTCTACAAATGTTGTAAGAATAAATTACAGAAATGTAAGTTGCTACAAGCATTAGTCAGTGTGACTAGATGCCACGACATAAAAGTTCCTCACAAGAGGGTTGAGTTAGACAGATACAGTATGCCAACATAGGTACTTAGGGAGTAGAAATGAGTTGTTCCACAACAATAATAAAGAGATCATGAAATACGAGAATTCCTGTCTTTTAATTTCAAGGATTACTAAACCTTTTAGTTGTAAATATTCAAAGTCTGTTCGTTGAAATATGATTCAGTTTGTTCATTGTTGTTAAATTTATTGCAACAAGCCTTCAAAATTCTTACAAAAACAGTGGCATAGTGTGTGAGAGTGAATCAGTGAATTCATATTCTTGTTAACCAGCTTTGTATTATTATTGCCATACCATTGACTATACATATATACTTGTCTGCTGAGATTATACTGTATGAGGTATTTAGGGGCTCCGACCCTTTGATGACAGTTACCACTGAAAGGCCAGCAAATTCAGTGTACTGCATGTTAACCTCACACTTTGCACAACCCATTCGTTAAATTCCATATGTAATTCATAACTATTGAACTGTGGCAAATCAGCTTATCACTAATTATGTTATGTTGACAAGTGCATTTGTCGTTCTTTGTTATCTCAAAAGTACAATTTAATTAGATCACCAATACACACAAAATATGTATATATTAAGGTAAATGTGCGGTTATAGAGTCGAGTATAAAAGGTGCCAGTAAACAGAAATCTTTAGTCAGTGTTTACTGAGGATGGCTCTCCCATGTACCCTCTGTTGTGTGAATTCCTTGTTTCACAATCCAATGTATTTTACACTGACAAATTAATGTTAAATTTTTTCCACCGAACTTGGATCCGAGAAATAGATCCCATCAACAGGTTTTGCTGCTGTTATGGGATCACAGTTTGAAAAAGAACAAAAATATATATGACCATCCACATTTATTTTTGTATGTGCAGTTAACAATCCTTTTTTAAAGGGTTTTGATTTCCGTGGAGCAACATTTTGTTAATGAGCCATTAGAAACCATGAAGAGATAAATGACAAATGATTCTGAAAACACTTGCTCATACAACAATAATTTTATTACTTGAAGCTACATTTTTAAAATATATGACGTCATAAGTTCGAAATGATATGGAACTCATAGTCTGTTTATGGAAAAATAACAATTTCTTCCAGTTTTTCGAACAGGTACATGAAAAACAAAAATGAAAATCGTATCTTTGATGAAGATATGTTGTGAATTTTTTTCTGCTAGGACTGTTTTTAAACTTAGTAAATCAAAATAAACCACAAAATGAATACTACTATAAATACATAAATGAACTATTGTACAATCAAGTTAAAACAACCAAACAAAGAAATAAAATTGTTGAAAAACGTTCGTAACTGCGAACACTAACAGAAGAAGGGAAAAAACATGTTACGTTAAAGTAAGTACAAAAAAGTTCTCAATATCCATAAGACTAAATTAGATGCAAAGTCAAAAATTCACTTGAGAGGAAATAAAAATCACGAGCCAAGTTTTGAGTTTTTTTTCGAAATTATATTGTGGGTACTGAGTTACCTGCAGGGGGTTCCAAATTTTTAAGTAATTGAACTAAAAAATGCTTAGTGGCATTATCTTCGGCCAGACAAGCTGAAAATGTATTATCTTTAAGTTGATCAGGCAAACATTGACGAAGAGCTTCTCTAGCCCTGTAAAAAGAGGTGAATGTTTTAGATTAAAAGTTGAATAATTGCAAAGAGAAATGAAGGATGAGAGCAAACTCATTTACCTGGCATTATCGGATAGTCTAAAATAACATCGGACAACGTGCTTCAGTAACCGGGCAGACTGTTCTTTCACAAGCCCTAACACCATTTTACCCTGAAAACATAAACAAAGAGTTGATGAAGAAAATGATTTTTTTTAAATTTCAATTTTCAGTCTATAATTATAAAATTTAATCCCACTTTGTGTATATTTATCCGCATTTTTTGCAACATTCACAACATTTTAATTTAGGAAAAATCTACTCTTGTCTCATTTAACGATTTCTTAGATACTATTTAAGCCACAAAGCTGAGGATCGTACTGTTGAAAAGAGGAGAAAATTTGCTTGAATTCTGCACCAAAATTAATTTATTTATCGCCATTAGTTTTTCACAAATCGGTCATAAAAAATCTGAAAATTAATGAAAAATAAGCAGTCTTTTAATTTTCATTTATTTCAAAAACTAATGATGGCAGAAAAAAATTTTCAGCGACGACCCTTATATTTTTTAACGACAAATTCATTTCCATTATCAGATTTCACATAAAACGAATTAATCACGAAATAAAGGCGAGAGAAAATAAAAAAACAAAAATAGGTGCTCTGTGTATTACTATGCATAGGTACGTATGTATATACAGGGTTTTCCCTAACCTTACGCAATCCTTTCAATGACATGCGTAGCAACATTATTTACATTGATGCATAATAGTTTGCCTACCCTCCTGGCCAAAGGAACTGAGATACAGATCAACATAAAAATTTTAACCTTCTGAATGAACTTTTTCATTTCTCTTGATAGAAAAATGCTACAAATCTGAAATTTTGGGTAGTAATAGTGACGGCATCAAGCAATGTTCTAAATTTTTTTATTGAGAAATCTCAATCATGGCCAGAGGAATGGGCATTAATTTATATTAGAGTGAAAAAAGTGCAGTATTTTTTAATTTTATGAAAAAACTTTCTCTATAAACCAACTAATTTAATGTTTGATTTACATAGTACTTTATGTCCTATGTATGGTTACTACCCCACCCACCCTTCAATATCATTTTCCTTAATAGTCAAATTTAAAAAAAAATTATTATTCCTCAAACTTAATTTTTTAAGAATGAAAGTATAGAAGATCAAAAGGTCAACTACTACATTAAAAAAAAAACTCTAGCGCAGCAATGCTTCACTAGAAAACCCAGTTTCTTCGATATTTATATCGATAGTGATCGCTATTTACATTGATAGCGATGGATATTTCATTGCTAGTTTCATGTTAAGAAATTACAAAAAACTATCGACAATTATCCATATCTTTAACAAAAATATCGATCTATCGATGTTTTATTGCTAAAAATCACTTTTCCAGATTTTTTATTTCCAGTTTTTTTGAGAACTACTAAACCCATGAGCACCAAACATCTTTCAGACCGACTCCCATACAATAGTTATCTTTCGTAAAAATTTCAGTCCAATCTGTTTGGTAGTTTTCTCAAAACTGAGAACACAAAACTTTTTTCAGAAATTTTTCTTCTCCAATTTTTTTGAAAACTCCTGAATTAATAGGCATCAAACTTCTAAGAAACTTGCATCAACATGAGGAAAGTTAATTGTAAAAATTTCAACCCGATCACACACACACACAAATATTTGGACAAAATGAAAAAATGGTATCATTTTCTTTTCTCATGAAACGGTTAATTTTCATCATCCCCACCCCTAACCATTCCATGAGGTTAGTTTCAGTACCTCGTTTGCAAGCAAAATGGGTAAAAAGGGTAAATTGAAAACTCGTTGTTTTTAGACTAATGCTGAGGATCAACTCCAAGCTAAAAGCACATATTTACAACTTTTCAACATTCTGCAAACGAAAAAATTTATGATTTAAGCTCATCGAGTTTTTTGCAAATTGTTGAACGCCCATTTAGGAAGAGTGAAGGAAGCCACATTTCTTATTTAAGATGAAAAACTTCAACTTTGTAGACACAAATTACCATTTTAATAAACGATATCAGGCCACGCGCTCAAATTTCAGTAAAAAGTTCAAAAACTTATAACATAAAAAATAGTGCTCAAGGGATGGCAGAAAAAAATAATTTGTGTTCATTGAAAATTTGAGTTGAAAAGTGGAAGCGGTTTTCAGAACTAATATTAACAATGGTTTTTAGAACTGTCATATTATAAACGTTTGTTAGACTCGAGGAATTTGTTAGGATTTTTTTTGTTTGAGTTTGTCAAGAGGTAAAACTTGACAAAAAGTTAACAAATGATCTGGCGGTGTAGTTAAGTCTTGTTCACAATTTTTAGTCAAATGACAACAAGAAAACAATCCATCTTATCATATCAGTTTTTAAGTAGAAGAGTTTGACTTTGCGATATCGTGTTTTGTGGGGAATTCTGACATTACCTCATCCCTATGCGAAGAAAACGATTCAGTATAATGAATGAATGTATCTTTGCGTATTTTGAAATTTTGTTTTGAAATGAAAATGCCTGCTTTGCCTCCTCCATTTTCAAAGAATAAAGTGTGGACACAATTTTTTATCTAATTGTATCTCCTAACTGTTGATTTTCTTGATGGGGAAAGAGGGGATTTGTATCACAAATGAAATTACATTAATTATTTATTTCATGCTATTGCATCAAAATTATAGATCGGAAGTCAGAGTTAGAGCAGTACCTATTTATCAACTATTTCTTATAGGTATTTGCGTGCAATGAACATGAAGTACCTATGATCCTAAAATATAATCAAAATTATCAAGAGGAATTCGGAGAAAACTACTGACAATAGAGAGCCAATTTTTTCCACCGACAACGATGAATGTTAGTTAAATATTCTATGAAAATTTGACTGATACTGCAGTTTCGGTTTTTGAGATATTGGTGAAATTTATTTGAATTCTTCACATCATTTGAATCGTTCAAACTGTAGAGATTTTTTTTTGCACAGTATCTCAAAAACCAAAGGTACGAATTTTGTTCAATTTTCACAGAAATTTAGACAAAATAACTCAATGTCTCTGTAAAATTTCAATTCAATCGTACGTTTGAAATTTGAGATATCACTGAAATTCTATTCAAATATATGAAAATTTTGAAGCGTAATTTCAACTACATCTTGGAAAACAAATATACAATTTTGGCCAAATTTTCAAAGAATCTTTAATCTTTTTAATAACTTTGAATTTCAAAATTTTTTAACACAATTTTAATGATTACTGTGCAGAAGGAGGCTACGCCTGCTCTCCAACCGCTCTAGTTACAAATCCTAGATGACCAAAATCATATACATATGCGTGTTACATTCAATGTCCGACAGGTGGCGAAATATTATACAGAAAGCATTTTGTATATATAATTATATAATATAATATAATATAATATAATATAGGTATCTGTATTTGTATGGTAATACGCAGAGCTCCAATTTTGTTCTTGTATTTTCTCTCCCGTTATCTCGTGACTAATTCGTTATCTCTTGATTAATTCGTTTTAGGTGAAATCTGATGTTTGAAATGAATTTGTGGTTAAAAAAAAAGAGGGGTTCAAAAATTTTTTTTCTCTAATCGTTAGTTTTTGAAATAAATAACAAATTAAAAAATGGCAAATTTCTCATTAATTTACAGTTTTTTTAAGGCCGATTTGTGAAAAACTAGTGGCGATTAAAAAATTGATTTTATTAGAAAACTCAAGCAAATTTTCTCCTCTTTTCAACAGTACAAATCCCAGCTTTGTAGCTTAAATAATAGCTGAAAAATCGTGAAGTGAGAAAAGAGCTGTTTTTTCCTAAATTAAAATGTTGCCGCAGATAAATATATAAAAATTGGAATTCAATTTTATTATAAGGATATTCGTATTTATTATTAAAAACAATAAATTAAGTTTTCAATTTTTATTTTACAACAGTCGATGATATAAATTAAATACTTAATTCTTTGAAAAATAATAATTATTCGATAAAAAAAAATGGAATTTGATGAACAGAATAACCACAGTAAAAAATACGAGCCAAGAAGTAGGCATTTAATATTTTCGTCTTGAATTGTGCAAGGATGAGTTCATTTTATCGAATCATTTGCAGAGCGATGACATAATGTTAGAATTCCTTAAAAAACATGATATCGATCTGATTTTTGAACTTCTTAATGATGGTTTTGTACAGGAGAAAGTTTTTAGAACCAACTTTTAGCCATAAAAGAATACGCCTTCTACCTCACTCGGTTTCATTTGGGTCCACAAAAACGGGATTAAAACAATAATTAGATACTTTGTAAGTGAAGCTATGAGTAACAGCTCGTTACTCCATAAAAAAGTCTAATTCCTTCCTAAACAATCTCAGTTATCCATACGCATTAGTTGTGGAGGACTGAAATTTTTCTGAGACATCAAATCTTATTTGCTGAAAATTTTTTATAAATTTTGGTGAGATATTGTTCAAATTTCCAAGTAAACTGAATTCACATCCTCTGATTCACAGTCTGAACAAAATTTCAGTGATATCTCTAAAATCAAAAGTTCAATTTCAACAAATTTTTAAAGAATCTTCATCTAACACATGCTGATATATCAAAAGTGTGCAAAATCCTCAAAAAATGATTTGCATCACAAATCACCAATCCTTTGCGGTAAAGTGATTTGAATCACAAATCACAAATAATTTCAGTCTAGAGGTTCAAAGCCAACTTCACTTGTCAAGTCATGAAATAGAATTAAAATTGGTTTTTCAATACAGTTGCTAGTTTCACTTTTTTAGAACATGGTTAAATAATTCTGTTAGACTTTGATATAGGAAAAAAGTTCTGCTTTTTGATAAAAAGAATGTTTTATTAAGTAAAGTAAAAGGAAGAAGTTCTCTGAAGCGGCTGTTTAATTTCAAAAGGATGAAATTCAAGAATTTTTTTCTCAATAAGTTCCCAATTTCCTAGGAATTTCCAGGAATTTCTCAGGAATTTCTTGACTTGAGAAATAAGATACATGATTCTTTGTTTCACACTTCCACTGATTCTACATAAATGATTCGAACCACAAATCCTCTATTGTGATTTGAATTACAAATTACAAATCACGCTGCTTTTTCCAAAGTGATTAAAACTGCTAATCACGAATCTTTACCTTTTCAGTCCCAAAAAATGATTCAAATCTCATTCAAATCTCAATTTTTTACTAATCCAGCCCACTCTTGAATATATATTATTTAAGTTTATGCTCAATCATACATTATTTTTAATACTGAGATATCGCTTTAATTCATTTCAAATTGACAGGCAGGATTGAAAAACACTATGTATTTTCATTTGGTTTCCATTAGTTGAGTTTTTGAAATTTTCTATGATGTTAGTTATTTTTTGTTTCTATTTGCATCATTTTGGTTTCCGTTTCCATTACATTTCCTGATTTTACCAAAATTTTTCATTCATTCTCCATTTCAGGTTCTAATTCCATTTCCATTAAAAAATTTTTTTTCCAAATCTTGTTGAAATATTGATATATCAATATTTTTTTGATATTTTTCTATTTCCCAAAAAATATCGATATTTTTTCCACATTTCTTCAAATTTTTTCTCCCAGATCAAAAATTAATCAGGTGAGAAGTGGAAACAGAAATGATTCATCATTTGGTTTCTATTACATTTCCATTATTGGTCTCGAGGCTAATTGGTTAATTGTTTCCAATTCAAAATTTTGGTATTTCCATTTGTTTCAGTTTCCAGTGCAAAAAAATATGGTTTCCATTTCCGTTTCTCAATCCCTGCTGACAGAATTCAAATGAAAGTAAAAACAAATGATAACACTGATAATGATAACCCAATATTCTAATGCCAACTCAACGCAAAATTAACAATTCGTTCACAATACCAGAAAATTCAATAAAATTCTAACAATTTTATCAACTTTTTGTTACATTAACTTTTTGTGAAGTCTAACAAATGTTCCTAAAAGGCTCTGAAACCCAAAAAATTTATTAGGAAGTAGAAGTAAAAGCGGAATTGAAATAAAATTTGAAGCGAAAGCAAAAATGGAAATGGAATTGAAAGCAAAATCATTTTTAATATGGCAGTGAAAATGAAACAGGAAGTGGAATCATTTGGGTTCCATACCCTTAATGGGAGATATCTGCATACACAAAACTTCTGCCGCTTTAGTCATGGGTTATATTTAATTATAAATCCCCGCCTTTGGCAGCTCACCTATCCTCATCTTTAACATAATATTCTCTTCGCAATTTGAGCTTATTTAAAAAAAAATTCAGAAAAAAAATCAATTAGAAAGTTAGTATCATCACAATTTGAACCTACCACCTTTAAGTCGAAAAGCAGTCGATACATGAGCGCACTGCAGCTCACACCAATTCTCATCTTGTTTACGCTTCATAATATGCTATCTGTATCAAACTATACGTCATATGCTAAAAAAGAACCTTCGATACACTGCAGTTACTAATTAGTCTGTATCCAAGAGTCAATAATAAAAAAAATTGGAAATTATGATTGGAGTGATATTTTACTTGAGAAATTATCTATGTGAAGATCTGAGATTGTTATGAGAGGATATTATTCACATAATTATGCAGCTTTTCAGTAATTTGCAACTTGACTACCATTACCAAAAATTAACTTCTTACTTGACAATTATTGATCTTAATCTAAAATAAAATTGAGGAATTAATAAGTTTCAAACGAAGAATTCCAGAAGAAAGGTATATAAACTGACATGAGAGATAAAAATTTTAAAATAAATAATAATGCATTTTCTTCAATTTTTGAGGATTTTAATGGTCATCAGATGGAAATAAATCTAATATGAAAGGTACTAAAGGTATAATATATACTTTCGGAGAAAACTGAAGCCGAATATTCCGAGAAGAGCGTAATTTTCAAACAAACAAAATGATAGAAAATCATTTTTGACAAACCAAGGAGATGCATAATCAAGAAGTAAAGATTTTCATCCCTAATTTGAATGAAATGCTATGAAAGAGTTTCATGTTATATAAATCATTGACTCCTAGCTATGAATTCTTAATCTTGAAAAAACATTACTACGTTCAAATTGAGCTCTCAATTTTCCATTCCACGAATACTGTGTTCTTTGACTGCAAACTTTTACCTTTGAACTTCCCTTTGAAAAAATAGAGAATAGATACTCGAAAATTTGTTGGCTCGATGAGCATAAGCCACTATCCATAAGACGGATTTTTCAATAAAAAAACTAAAAAAAAGTAATTCTTCTCATGTAGCATTTCATCTTCAAAGTAAATATTGAAAAATCATCTTCCAACACTTGATCTTTTCGGCTACTATATCTCGAGCCTCAATTCGCAGCAAATCCTAATGGAAAATAATTCTTTAAAATAAAACAAAAACTTACCAGTATCATCGCAACATGAGAAAATCGATCGTACGTCTGACAAATATAATTTAAACCACTATCATCCAATAGTATTTTCTGCAAAATGAAGGTCGCTACAGTCTTGGACAGGTCCGTACCCGACTCCATTATGCGAAGACAAAGTGGAATGATCTCGGTGGTCAGTAAGAAAGTAATAACTTCTTGCTCGTCCGTCTGAAATGGAGGAAAAACACATATACTAAAACAAAGAGAATACAATTTCAAGCTATAACAAAACGAAGATATATACCTTCACTAGGGCCCCAATAACACCCAAACTAGTCAACCTCAAGTACTCAAACGGTCTACTTTTTGATGTCGTGTGCAAAAATGGATACAAGAATAACGGGATATTGGCTTGCAGAAAAACCGAACGTGTTTCCGGATGACTAGCTAAACACTGGAGAAGAGCGAGCGCATTACAGACTCGATTAGATTGATATGCGGTCAGTGATGCAGGACTAATGGACGGGTAAATGTTAATAATCTCCTGAAGCAAAGCAGCAACGGTGCCGAATGTATTCCATAACATTGGAGCCAGATCTGAGACTGTTTCACGCTTTTTGCTGTGTTTGACATTCAACAATACATATTATTAGTTTATTACCATTTGTTCCAACGTAACTCATATGCTAACTCAAGCTTGACAAAATGCAACACTATATTATAATATACCTTAATTCCAATAAAGCTTTCTCACGTGTTTCTGGATTTGGAATATCTAAAACCCACTGATAAATCATCTCCTTCTCGTTCATTGTCATCACATTTTGTGACTGATTATTTTGATTTGGCTGCGCGGTCATGGATGAAATCTGCCGAAATATACAAACATCGTGAAGGTGGTAAATACTACACTGTGTCAATTACAATGAATAAAAAAACACAGTCAGGAAATAACCTACCATTTTGAGCGAATAATATCGATAAAATTATTCGATACTGAGTCAAGTTTTAAGGAACGTAGAAATTCAATACCTCCGGTTGAAAGCGAAGAATAAACTCTCAATAGTCAACAAAATAGACGTTACAAAAATGCTACATACAATACGAACTGAAGTTGTAAAACAAATTGCTGGTGTCATAATTTTCATCAAAAATATATAAGAGTGAATCCGACGAAGGAACTATAAAATCTAACATTTCAAGTTCGAAGACAGACGTTCATTAAATTATAAAAACCCAACTACATAATATGACAAAAGCAAAAATGATTAAGAACAATCTTGTTAAAGTGCTGGTAATCGAAGAAGGAGGATGGTGTTAATTACGGTATGATGTAGGATGCTTTGACTATATATATAGTCAAAGGTAGGATGAAATCCTTTGACTATATACATACTGGACTGCTAATACTGATAAAAAGCTGTGTTCAAAACAAACAGGCGTATCACTGTTCAAAATGTTAGTTCATTATCAAATTTATTAATACTTATTGTCTTTTCTTTTGACTAGGTCTCTTCTTACCACAATTATTGCTTTTAATTAGAATTAAATCGGTAATGTTGTAGTTTTATAAAACTCAGAAGTTCAAAAATTTCAGTTAAATCAATTTAAAATTTGATTTATTGATGCATAAAAATAATATTTTTTGTTGCTGTATGATGAATGTTTTTATCTACTTGCGAAATATTCTTACAAATATGTCTAATTCTAATTTTTACATAGAAATTTGTAATTAATTCGGTTAAATGCGGAACAGGTAACTCTATGTTTTTAAACAGCGATGTGAGGCGTACAGAACGAGGATCGAAAGAACTTGAGACTTTTTACTTTAATGACATTTTATTAGCGACTAAATTATGTTTCACAAATGAAATATGAAATGGCGAAGCAACAGCGTTATCAAATCGAAAGTAGTAGGAGAAGCACTTCGTGATGAGAGTGTACATATGACATATATATATATTGTGTTTGTGGTGATGATGATGAAGAAAGAGAGAAGGTGGGATTTACGTAACAACACCCCCCTGAAATTTTACCATTCGAGTTCTTCATCATGTTGTACGCTGAAAGTAAATGAATTATTATTTCTAAAAAAAATATTTTAAGTACAAAAATGATATATGCATAAAAAAATAAAAAATAAAAATATTTACATCGTATTATTCGAACATTATTGTGGTAATTTTGGTTCCTAAAATGATTTTGTTATGCTGTGCTTCGAGATGAAGAAGAAAAAAATAAATTGAATAAGATAAATAAATACAATAAATAAATAGTATGGTAACATGCATGGAATATTCAATATTAATATATGAAATAAAATATGGTAGTATATAAAACAACAAAAAATATTATTAACGTGTAAAAATTGGTAACATGCAAAAATATCAAAGTATTATGAGTAACGAATGATTCATTCATCGTATATTTCTAGTAGAGAAGAAAAAAAATTAGAAAAAGAGAAAAAAAAAATATTCACGAACATATATTACATTGAAGGGAAGAAAAAAAAAAGTTGACAAAGGTATTTCCGATTACGAGTTCGTTGAATTTGAAAGAACGTTACGTTTCATATCTTATCTAAATCGTATGACATGTAAAAGATTGTAGAATAATATACGTTGCATCGCTTATTATCTTTCCTGTGTAGCTATTGTATTTGAACTGGTGTCTAACATGTTTTATGATAAGGCAACCTTTTCGATTTATCTTAATTGTGGTCATGTAATGGGTTTTAATCTTTATTGTGTTTATTGTTGGTGGATTTTCTTTCATCATTTTTGTGGGAATATTTCGTGTATTTCTCTCACGCTTGTTTGAAAATGTATAGGGTTTTTATTGTGCGAATTGTAGGGTTTATTCTTGCTCGATTTTAATGCTGTTTTCTTTGTTGCAATTTTCGAGAAATCAAGTATCTATCTCTTGCAAGAATTTTCTAGCAAAATGGTTTTGTTAAGTATTATTTTTTGCAATAATTGAAGGTTAATTTTTCAGCAATTATTTTCATGTTACGACTTATATTTGGACTTGGGACAACCTGTACTTTGAAGCTAAAAATTTTGAACATATTATTACTTTGAAATAAATGAATTATTATTATATTATGTATATATATTTGTGTCGTTTAATATTTTGACAATTATATTCTCGAATTTTGAACGGTCCAAAGATTTGGTCAAAACGTCAGCTAATTGATTCTCAGAGCTCACAGTTCTAAAAAATATTATTTTTTCTTCTAATGCCTCTAATATCGAGTAGAATTTAATCATTAGGGCCCTCGATTTCTTCTGGCTACCCCCTGAACATATTTTTTGGTCGAAATATTGTCTTCCATTACATCCACCATTAATTTGTCTCCAAAAATTTCATAATTCATATACTGTATTACTTTTATAGTATCAAGGGTGTCGAAAACTGCAATTATCTCTGCTGCAGTACTCGATGATGCGTGAATAGTTTGCTTAGAGCAATTCCACTCCACCAAGTCTCCATAAGCAAATAACATAAATCCAGTTATTGACTTTCCCTTTTTTAGATTATTTATATCTATGTTTGTTTCATCAACTTGGGGTGCATATGAGGCATCAACATAAGCTTGTATACCATCCCCTTCCAATTTATATATTATATTATAATTTTTTGTTGTATTAACATATTTAAAAATTCTTTTTACGTAATTTTTGAGTGTATCATTGGAATTATTTTGAAAATGGGAGAAAAAATTTACTGGGAACAATATGTCCGGCCTTGTGAGTCTTGCCAAATATAATAGCCCTCCTATCATTGACCTGTATTCCATATCGTCTCTTCCATTTTCTATTTTATCAATTTTTAAGTCCGTTTCCATGGGCGTATTAGTATTTTTTAATTCTGAAATTCCAAATTTCTTTAGCATTTTGTCTATATGTTTATATTGTGAGAGTATTATGGTATTATTTTTGATATTTCTTACTATTTCTAGACCTACAAAGAATCTTGGGTTATTAATTATGGTGATTGTGAAGTCTTTCTGCAATTCTTCATTTATTTTAGTAATGGATAATTGTGAGTTCGATGCAATTAATATGTCATCCACATATGTTAAAAAATAAATTTTTTCATCATTATTTATTATTGTATAAAGACACCTATCACTTTTAGTTCTAGCAAAGCCCATATCCTTTACTTTTGTGTCTAATAAGTCATACCACGACTTGCTGGTTGTTTTCAATCCATATATCGATTTTTTTAATTCAAGTACCTGATTGGTGTTTATATTTATTCCCTCAGGTTTCCTTACAAAAATGGGTTTTATAATTGGTGAATTTAAATATGCGGTCTTTACGTCATATTGTACCATTATTAATTTTTCCTTATTAACTATAGATAATAGTAATCTTATTGTTCCTATTGATGCTACCGGGCCATGGGTTTTGGCAATACCATATTCGGTTCGATCATTAAAACCTCTTGCCACAAGTCTCGCTTTTTGGTTTAGGATTTCCAAATTCATCAAATTTTACTGTGAAAATCCATCTCGTATCTATAAGTTTTTGGCGATTGTAATATACTATTTCCCATACCTTCATGTCATCAAGAGAATTAAATTCGTCTTTTATGGCCTTAATCCAGTCTTCCCTAAAAGGGTTTGTATTTATTTCAGAAAAGGTTTTCGGAATGTTATCCTCTGTAACGAATATGTTCGTCATATTTTTATATAGACGTACATATTTCATTCACAGAAAAATACATTTTTCTTACTAAGCAAATTCTTTCCCTAACATGTATTGTCAACTGGCGAAAGTACCGTTACTTCCTGCCAACAACCACTACACATTTTCTAATGGAATATTTGAGTACCTGAACATTCTGGTACCCGAATATTCTAGAAATAATTAAATATCTAAATCAGCAAATCCCTACTCTACACTCAACACCATAGAAAACCATATACCTTGACAGGTATATAAACTCTGGTTTTCATTAAAATAATTGTATTGTATAGTATTGTAATTGTAATCTTGACACTGCGTAATAGTGTAATATATTTTATTGTAAATAAACTGGTCAGTCGTATACTGTACCAGCAATATTCATCCAGTCTTAGACTGTGAATGAATACTTGTAAATTTAATATTGTGTTTTAAAAGTAAAGTGATAAAATTTATTGTGTTTCAATTTGATTAAAGTCTTTCATTTAGTTAAGGTCCACAATAGTTGTGGATAATAAAATTCAATTAGTTAAAATAATTCTCGAATATTATAATATTCCTGTGAATATTATCGTATATTGAAGGAAGTGTAATTGCCCCAAAAGAGGTTAGTTTCCAGTACTAAACCACCTCTTTTGGCCGTTACATGGTTGGCGCCCAACTGTTTTGCTTTTGCGATATCGAATCCTCGCTCATATACTAAAAAAGAAATTTTAAAATTTTCTAAAAAAATTTTTTTTTTCTTCCGAAATTTTTTTAAAAATAAAATAAAAATTGTTCCTGTCCATTCAACAACGCGGATCCAAGGCTGCTGCTTCAAAGGTATTTTCTTCTTTTTCTGTGTCCGAAGTACTTCAATCGGTTACCTTGAAAACTCTAGTAAAGTACTTAGAGAAAAGAGTAAGGCGCGCTCTAAGGAATAGGAAGTAGAGGTATACCACGAGTGGAAAAATACCAGAAAAGAGAAAATAAATGCGTCGTGGGACTACAATACCTGGAGAAAAATTATATTTACAAAAAAATAATTCAAACAATTGTAAATATATTCCCCGCCCATTGACATCCAGTTGCAGTTACCACATCCGGATCTTCAAGTTGCTGTAAAAAACAAAGAAAAGTAAAGAATTAACATTAATTATAATTCGCGTTTCCCCTTATTTTTTAAGAGTGTTTTTTATAATTAATTTTTCAAAAAAATATTTTTTATGAACAAAAATTGGGAAAACTTAACGGAGCCCAATTCCCCTAAAATTAAATTTGATTGGCTCTTAAAAGCGACTAATCAAGAAATTTTAAATGTATGTAAAAATTTGAATATAAAGATTAACATTGAAACATTCTCTCGACAAAAAATTCAAGAGGATATTGTATTAACCATAAAAAATAATATTGAAATAAAAAAGCTCCTAACTCCCGAAAATATTAAAATAATTTTGGAAACTCCCCACGGATCTTCACAAAAAAAGATCCCTGAAATTGAAAAACCTATCGAAAGAAAATATTTCAACCCTCCAATTTCATCAACTCCTGTTTTAGAAAGTAGTGAAAATCCTATTCCTCTTCCTAGAACAAAATCTGTAACAAATTTAGATATTTCAAATATTTCAGAAAATTCTGAAGAAAATTATCGAAGTCCAGATACTGAACTTCTACGAGAATCTTATTTCCCAGTAGAAATTCAACCTACTGTTGTAGCAGAAACTGCTCAACAAAATAAAAATTTAAATTTCCCTATAAATACAAATTTAGAAAACAATATGTCTAACGCAGTTGCAATCAACGTAAGACCTACTATTTATGGTCATACACCAGGCGAAGACATAATTTCGTTTTTGAAAGGCTTTGAAAATGAAGCTGACTCTTTCAACTGGGATGCAACATTAAAATTCAAAAAAATAAAAACAGCTTTCACTTGAATTGCTAAACAAATTTTCGAAGATAAAATCCAAGATAATCCGGAATTTAATACGTGAGAAGTATGAAAATGTCTTTTATCGTATGTCAGGTACAGGGTCACGTCCTAAAAAACGCCCATTTTCCATATATCACCAGTCAATTTTGAGGAAATGCCTATGTCTGACCATATTAGGCCTACTCGGACCATATGTCAGGTTCAGACCTTACACACACTCTTAGAATACCATTGTCGTATTTTTCTATTATTAACCACTACTTCTTTGTTATATTGCTATTGTTCTAGACCGGACATACGCTCTAGGAAGGCCATTGTTTGAGTTGGCTATTGTTTTTCGTGTCCTTCGCCATTATTTTTTTCGTCTATTGTATTATGCTCGAATATTGACCAAGTTATATTGTATACGAGCACAAAATTGTTCTCTCTCTCTGGATATATTTTGAAATTTTTCTAAGTCCAGAATTATATATTCACCCCCCCCTTCCGACGCATCTCTCCATATGATATTTTATTTTGAAATTTTTACAAGTCCAGATATCTGTGACGTCAGAAATACTTTTGAAAATTTTACAAATCCAGAAATATATATCCCCCCTCTCCCCTTTCCATTGGATGTAGGTTACCTATATATTAGCGCTATCTATATTATTTATTCATTAAAGTTTTTATTAAATTTTCTGCTGCTACTGGGATTTGAACCAGTGACATCCAGGTAGCCAAAACCGCGACGTAGACAACTGAGCTATGAGAGAGATTATATTGAATACCAAATGAGAAGTGGTTATAAAGTGAAAGTCGTTAATGTAGTATTATTGTATTTCTTTGTTTTTTTTTTTGATGAGTATGATAAAGTATAGTACAATCGCGGAGTAAGTAACTAATTGTTATGGAGGATACATTGTCAGAAGTGCGGAAGAGGAAGGGAGATGAAGTTCTAGTATAAAAGACATGGAAAAAGATTAATAAAATGTACATATAAATGATGTGTTGTTGAAGTAAGTTTATTGTTATTTTTAGTTTAAATGAAAATGACCGAGTTGGTTACATATTTAGAAGACCTTCGAAGGTCGTGTGAAAATGTTGCACATAAAATTTGTGAAAACGAGTATAATTTTTTAGCCCCAAATTCGTCTATGTTATTAATGAAGATGGAAACATTACAATCCGGACAATTAGCTTGTATGGAATTGTTACACAAATTTGTTGAACTTGAATTATTTTTAAAACGGAATGAAGTAGCCACCAGTAAACACGAAGAAATGGAGAAAATTAATGAAGAAGAAGAAGAAGCATTGGAGGAAGGATACGATACTGTTGATGAATGTTAGCGAAGTGTGAGAGTAGGAAGAAAGTGATGTAAAAAATGGTTGTAATATAATGGAATAAAAGAAATGGTTTCACAAAATAAAGTTTATTATTTATGTATATAGTTTATATCAAGCCATGGAAGAGTAAGTGAAATTAAAAGATTCGTAATACTTCTTCACTTAGCGGTTTATATGTGAACAATTTTTCATAAACAAGTAACGCATATGCAGTTGTGTTTTTCGGGATACTCTTATTCATTTTAGCCATAATTTTTAAATCGGAAACTCCAGCTTTTAACGATGTGTCGCAATACTGTAGGTTTATAACGAAGAAAGGCCAAATAGATTTATAATCATCTTTCGAATAATGTGGATTTGGAAACCATGTGAGGTGTTGACTGCGATTATATGAAGATTCAAATTGAGAAAATTCCTCGTAAAAGTAGGAATAATCATTAGCATCGAAGTCCGCATTATACGAATCATACGGGTAATACTGGGCATCGAGATAGGGTTTAATATCACGCATGTGACAATGTTCGTAGTTACCCATGGAATGTGTAATATCATTTTTTCGACCAGTTTGAAAGGCAACGACGACATATAAAAGTCTATCAGCATTATTAACCATTTTTAAACTACAATTGAAATCTGTAGTTTCCGAAACGGAAGGATTTTCATATAGGTCTGTGAGAATAATAGCAAATTATATTATACGTCGACTTATTATTCTCGCACATCATATGTTGTGGCAACACTGTTTTGTTATTATTTGTAATCTGTGATTTTTGTGTTTGAAACCCAACTGTGATTATATGTTTTGTATGCCTTCTCGTCGTTCATCAACCGTCAGTGATATAACATGTCCGATAAAATTATGTGGAATAAAATTTGTGAAATAGTGAATATTTAATGTCTTATTTATGTGTTTGTAATGTGTGTGTCTAGTCTCTGCTCAGTGTCTTCGTTAGTTTATGTTTCATCGTTGTATTTTTGTGTAGTTCGATCCGTTGGCAGTTCGTATTTTCTCACAGGTTATGGGCCCAGTTACCTGGATGTCAACGTGGTCGCCATTGTTCTGAGTCTTCAAAGTTGTGCTGTCGAATCCTGATCGTCACTCCCAAGTAGTACCATGCCCTCTAATTTATTTTTCTTTGATATGTTCGCTTCTCGATGTTCCTGTGATCTCGTTCAAGTTGAATCGTTGGTCGACGTATCTGATAGTTGCTGAAATTGCTGATTTACGGTGCAACTGATCGTCGTTACCTGTTATCGAGATGGACGTGAGAAAGCAGAATACGATTGAGCCGTTCAATGGGCAGAATGGCCGAACATGGAAGTTTAGGATGGAGCTGCTGTTGGCAAAGGAGTTGTTAAGTAATATAATTGTCGATTCTTTGCCTACTGTTTGTAATAGGGGAGATGCCTGATCCAAGGAGAATGCCAAAGCTATGTTCCTGATTGCAAACAACATGACCGATGAATACTTGAAGATGCTTCAGACTTACACCACCGCCAAGGAGATGTTCAACGTGCTGACAAATCTGATTGACAACGGCAACGACCAAACCCTGATGGATTTACAAGGTGAATTGTACACAAAACGGTATGTTTCTGGTTCTGATTTGCAGAAGTATCTGCTTGATTTTTGTGCTCATTGTAGACGATTAACCGAATTGGGAGACCTGACAACCACAAAACAATTTATATTGGTATTGCTGCGATTGCTGCCTGCAGAGTTTCATCCGATCAAAGTGGTGATAGAGGATGCAAAAGTCGTCACCTGGGATGGTGTGTTTATGAAGCTAAACAACTTCCAGCGTGAACTATCTTCTGATAGTAAATTGACGGTGAGAGGTAACTCTCTGAATCCTGCATCTCAAAAACCTCCATCAGTGGTTGTCACTGGTGAAGAGAACGTGTTTATCGGGAATCATAACAATGTCGGACAAAATTCTGGTAATAATAATAGTAATAGTAATCGTTTTAATCGTGGTAGGTCCCAAAATCGAAATAATAATCGTGGTTTCAATCGAGGTAGAAACAATAATCACAATAATAATAATTTTTATAATTCATCTTCCAATAATGAAGGTCGTAACTATAATAATAATCACAATTCTAACTCACAAAGCAATAATAATAATAATTTTAATGGAAATGGTCGTAGTTCTGGTAATGACAATGGACATTCGAATATTAAATGTAACTTTTGTAATAAGATCGGACATATAGCACGAAATTGCTATGTTAAAAAACGAAATAATAATAACGATAATTGTAGTAGTAATAGTAATAATGGAAATCGTTCTAATCACCATGTTACCAATAATAATAATAATAATAATAGGAGCTCTGCACAGATGTGCAATGACAATTTTAATAATAATGACGATTGCTCAGAAGTGGGTTATAGTTTCACAGTAAATAATAATAGTAATAATAAAATTGATGATTCCTGTAATGCAAAGGAAGATACGAATTTGATGCCCCGAACCACATTCGTAGTAGACAGTGGATGCATAATTCACATAATTAACGATATAAGCTTGTTCAGTGACTACATAGACTTGATTAAACCCCATAGTATCTGTGTTGCGAAGAAGGGAGTCTCGCTTTCCATCACGTCTGTAGGTACAGTGAAATTGAAATTGATGAATGGAATAATAATTGAATTGAAAAATGTTAGGTATGCTCGGGAGCTGCCGCAGAATCTGCTTTTGGTAAAACGAATGAGCAAGTCCGGTTTTGATACCCTGTTTAAAGAGGAATCTGTCGATGTCATCCAACGCTGCAGTGGAAAAATAGTGACCACTGGTGTTAGCATGAACTCAGATCTTTACACGATTGATTTTTTTTAAATGTCAAGTCAATTGTGTAATCTGACATTGGAGGATGAGTCGAGCCCACTGACTGTGTGGCATAGACGACTTGCTCATCTGAATGTGAACGATGTTAAGTTGTTGTCAAACAGAGGTTTAATACCGAACGTTGACTCCAACCGCAGATTATTATGCGAGCCCTGTGTGATGGGGAAACAGAGCCGGAAACCGTTCCTGAGGCATGAACAAAAAACTAGTAAGCCTCTGGAATTGGTACATACCGATCTCTGTGGTCCTATAAATCCTCCTGCATATAAAGGAGCAAAATATTTTATGACATTCATAGATGATTATTCCAACTTTTGTTGTGTATACCTGTTGACGAGTAAGACGGAAGCTTTTGCTAAACTTAGGGAATATAATGAAATGGTCGCAAACAAATTTGGTTATAATGTAAAAAGACTCCGATGTGATCGTGACACAGAATACTTGAACACAACCTTCCAGTCATATTGTACTGAGAAAGGAATTGTTGTCGAACCTACAGTTGGTGGCTGTCCTCAGCAAAATGGAAAAGCTGTAAGGATGAACAGGACGCTATGTGAGAGGGCAAGGGCGCTGTTATTTGAGAGTGGTCTTGGTAAGATATTTTGGTCGGAAGCCATATTGTGCTCTGCCTATATCGTGTGCAGATGCCCCACAAATAAGGATTTTGTCCCTTTTGAAAGGTGGTTCAACGAACAATATGACTATAAAAAATTAAAAACGTTTGGATGCAACGCATATATGATTCAAACATGACTGTAATAAGTTTAAAAATAAGAGTGAATATATGATTATGGTAGGTTACTCTCCATGTGGTTATAGATTATTAGATATAAATACTAAGGAAATACGTCTATCACGTGATGTTGAGTTTTTCAAAAGTATAATAGGTAGTACAAATAGGAATAGATATACAAAAGATGATGATATTTTTACGGAGGTTACAGAATCAAACTTGGAAAATATTGAAGTTGATGGTGACCTGAATTTGGATTGTCTTCCGGAGGAAACGACAGGACGTGATGAGACAGCAGGCAATATATATCTTGCTGAGGATGGCATCCCTTTGACATTTGAGGAGGCGAGTGCTGCACCGGACAGTCTGATGTGGAGGGAGGCTATTTCTTCCAAAATATCTGCCCTGAATTCCAATCAGACTTGGCAGGTGACCAAACGTCCAAAGGAAGCCCCCACCATCACGTGTCGTTGGATTTTCAATAAAAAATATGATGTCAATAATGAGGTTTTATATAAGGCCAGATTAGTTGCCAGAGGATGTCAACAGAAGAAAGGCTTCAATTTTAATGAAGTGTATGCGCTGGTGGCGAAACTTTCGACTGTCAGGACCCTCTTGGCTGTGAGTAATAAATTAAAATTTCATATTGAACAAATTGATATATGTAGTGCCTTCCTGAATGGAATTCTCTTGGAAGATGTGTACCTTGAAATACCTGAAGGGATAGAAACTAAAACTAATAGACACGATAATGTTTTAAAATTAAATAGGTCTATCTACGGTCTAAAACAGTCGCCCAAGGTGTGGAACAAATTGTTCAACGAGTTCCTTGTTGCTCTTGGCTTTGTACAGAGTACGGCAGATGACTGTTTATATATATATAAAAATAAAAATGACGGTACTGTAGTCTATTTACTCACGTACGTTGACGATGTCCTAATTAGCTCAAATAATAAAACACAAATTACATTTAAAAAAAAGAAATTAACAAAAGATTTAAGTGTAAGGATCTTGGGAAGGTCAATAAATATCTAGGTTTAAATATTAATCACAATCGTGAAGATGGCATACTGGAGATTGAGCAGAGGAGTCTCATTGAGTCTGTTGCTAGGCGTTTTGGCGTTGAAAATTGCGCACCAACCTATACACCCATTGACTCCAAACTCCAGTTGGACAGGGATCTCAATGCGTGTGATAGTGTACTCAACAACAACTATCAACAGCTCGTGGGATGCCTAATGTATCTGATGCTAGGATCACGGCCCGATATTTGCTTTGCAATATCGTATTTCAGCAAATTCTCCAGTTGTGCCACTGACGAACATCACAAATACCTATTAAGAGTCCTTAAATATTTAGTTACCACAAAGGATAAAAAATTAATATTTTCAAACGAATGTGATAAAAACGGCAATATTTTAGAAACTTATTCTGATGCCGATTGGGGTAACTATGTCACCACAAGACGGTCTATCTCTGGTTACTGTGTCTTTGTTTATGGATCACTGGTGTCCTGGTCCAGCAAGAAGCAGCCAACTGTAGCTCTATCTAGCACTGAGAGTGAGTTGATTGCAATATGCGATGCTACCACTGAGTCGATCTGGTTGAAGTATCTGTTAAGTGACTTTTGCATTCAGACTAATGACAGAGCTGTGATTTACAAAGATAACCAGGGTTGTCTGGGTCTTCTGCACTCTGGAAAGTGGAATACTCGCAGATCCAAACATATAGACGTAAAGTACCATTTTGTGTGCAATCACGTAGATATAGATTTTAAGTATTCGTACGTACCGACTTCGCGACAGTTGGGGGACGTCTTCACGAAGGGCTGCCCGAAGCCCAAATTTGATATGTTTTGTAAACTGTTAAAATTAATGTAACTTTTTGTATATGTTTACCATTTGTGTTAATATTTTTTGTGTTGTAATTCTTTTCGTGTTATTGTTGACTTTTGTCATTTTTTGTTTTAATGACTTTATTAATTTAGAAAATTTGTCTATCAGTATTTGACATAACCGTATAATTATAATTTGAGGAAGCGTGTGAGAATAATAGCAAATTATATTATACGTCGACTTATTATTCTCGCACATCATATGTTGTGGCAACACTGTTTTGTTATTATTTGTAATCTGTGATTTTTATGTTTGAAACCCAACTGTGATTATATGTTTTGTATGCCTTCTCGTCGCTCATCAACCGTCGGTGATATAACATGTCCGCTAATATTATGTGGAATAAAATTCGTGAAATAGTGAATATTTAATGTCTTATTTATGTGTTTGTAATGTGTGTGTCTAGTCTCTGCTCAGTGTCTTTGTTAGTTTAGGTTTCATCGTTGTATTTTCGTGTAGTTCGATCTGTTGGCAGTTCGTATTTTCTCACAATGTCCCATGCTCGGAAAGGTAACGATAATGCCGTATCATTTTTTAAAGAGTTCAAGTACCAAACAAGTATTTGATCATTAACTTTAATATATGGTATACACCAAGAGATGGACGTTAATGTTACGGTTGGTTCAGGTTTACCCATATCCAAGGGGGGATAGATGTATGTCGTACAAAAATATTTTTATCGTGCGTTGCTCGTTTCAAAACGAGTTCATGTCAAGCGTTTAAAATTGGTTTTTTATAGTCGGCAAAAAAGCCAAAAATTAGGTTTAATGGCATAAGAAAACAAATTTTATCATTAGCTGTGGATGTGCTGTAAGGCTGAACAATATTTGTACCTTGTCTGTAGCCGTGATTATCGTAACAAACATTATTATGAGAATTATGGAGTAATACAGTTTTCATTGTTGAAGTTATACCGACATTATTAATATACTCAATTTCTTGACCATTTAACATATAAGA
>WOFM01000037.1:41923-258623 GCA_011428145.1 Ericerus pela | reverse complement strand
ATTCAAACATCGATATGTTTTGCGATGTATTGATGTTCTTCACCAGATCGATGCAATATTTTCTTTCGATATATCGATATTGAATAAAATACATATTTTGGGAAATTTTTTGACAACTGTTTGAAATTTTCTTTCATATTATGCCAGAAACCTTCGCTGGAGTATACTCAACAACTTCCAAAAGTTTCATGGTCATCAGATGAATGGTGTGTAGTAATGCATAAAGACAAACAGACCTACATTCTCTTTTATATATATAGATAACACTGGCCAAAGTAATCTTAAAAATTCCCCATAGATAACCCAAAAATATTTTTCAAAATTTGGGAATTTTTTTCATCAAAAAAGTCAGATTATGGAATAACGCATCGTGATTGGATCACCCAAAAGTGTCTAGGATACGGTATTTCTTGTAGTTATATAAATATTTCAGATAACACCATTCTGTCAGTACTATATTAGCCTTCCTTAGAGATGTATGTCTGAATATTCCTCTAGCAAAATTATCGAGTTTTGACATTTTACTGTGTGATACATTAGAAAATAAGTTTTTTGAGGCACCGTGTCCAAATTTGGTGTTCATTTCTCCATTTGACCCAATCTTCATCCCCAAATGTGCCCCAAAAGAGGGCCAATTTTGAGTTTCATATTTTATTGTGTGATACATCACCAAATATGGTTTCTGAGGCGCCAAATCCAAATTTTGTGTTGATTTCTCAATTTGACCCATTCTTCATTGCCAAATGGGCCCCAAAAAGGGGTAAATTTTGAGTTTTCACCTTTTATTGTGTGATACATCACCAAATATGATTTTGAGGCGCCGAGTCAGAATTTGGTGTTCATTTCTCCATTTGACCCATTCTTCATCCTTAAATGGGCCCTAAACGGGGGCCAATTCTGAATTTTCACTTTTATTGTGTGATACATCACCAAATATGGTTTTTGAGGCGCCGAATCCAAATTTTATGTTGATTTCTCAATTTCACCCATTCTTTATCGCCAAATGGGCCCTAAAAAGGGGTTAATTTTGAGTTTTCACCTTTTATTGTGTGATACATCACCAAATATGGTTTTTGAGGGGCCAAGTCAGAATTTGGTGTTCATTTCTCCATTTGACCCATTCTTCATCCTTAAATGGGCCCTAAAAGGGGGCCAATTTTGAGTTTTCACTTTAATTGTGTGATACATCACCAAATAGGGTTTTTGAGGCGCCAAGTCCAAATTTCGTGTTCATTTCTCTATTTGACCAATTCTTCATCCCCAAATGGGCCCCAAAAGGGGGTTAATCTGTAGTTTCCACTTTTTATTGTGTGATACATCACCAAATATGTTTTTTGAGGCGCCCAGACCAAATTTGCTGTTCTTTTCTCAATTGGACCTATTCTTCATCCTCAAACGGGCCCCTAAAGGGGCCAATATTGAGTTTTTACATTTTATTGTGTGATACATCACCAAATGTATTTTCTAAATTATTAAGTATATAAAACCAAAATTAGCATAAATACCTACTTAATAATTTATACACATATGACCATAAAAATTTGTTTTTTTCTTTCTATTCAATTCACATAGAAGATTTTTATGATAATATTTTTAATTTGGCAACTTAAATGGAAAAAACTGTCAATAGAGAATGATCAATGGAAAAATTTACATGTACTTACAAAGTTTTTTAGCAACACCCAGAAAATACAAAATTAAGAAAATCTGACATACTGCTAAGTATGGGTTAAGTATAGTTCCCTCAAAATACCAATGTAAAAATTTGTTACAAACTGTCATAAAAATTGTAATAAAATTTAACTCCTATTTAAAATGGAAGGCTTGAATTTTCTTGACCCTACTGAAAATTTTGTTATAAATGACTATTATTTAGGCTACAGCAGAAATGGGTGATTGTTATTAGTTGGTTGAAATTGCAACTTTAAAATTTCAAAAAGAAAGTTGGCACAAATAAGCACAATTTAAGATAAAATAATGGGAAAAGTTTCAGCTCAAAATTCCAAAAGGGGGGGGCTAAGACAAAACCTTCCTCACCCCTTATTTCAGTTAATAATTGAGCACAAATTATAAAATTGTTGGCACAAATCAGCACAAATTGAGCACAATCAGTTTGCAAAATTTCAAATCAAAATTTGAAATGGGTGGGGCTGCATTTCCCCAGCCCCACCCAAATTTGTTTTGCAAATAACTAAAGATTTGAATGTACAGGAATTATAAGCTTGTTGGCACAATTAAGCACAAATCAAAAAAGAGTAGTGGGCAAAGTTTTGTATAAAAATTCAAAAAGGGGGGGGCTGAGGGGAAATCTTTCATCCTCCCTATCTGAGTTGGGAAGTGAGCACAAATTTTAAAATGGTTGGCACAAATTGGCACAAATTGAGCACAATTAGTATGCCAAGTTTTGAGTCAAAATTCAAAATGGGTGGGGCTAGCATTTCCCCAGCCCCACCCACAAACTTTTTTTTATATATTAAGAAGGGGGTGATAACAAATTCCGAAATTGGTAGCAAAATTTAGCACTATTTGAATCCAGTTGATATGAAAAATTTTGGGTCAAAATTCAAAATGGGGGGGGCTGAGGGGAGACATAAAACCACAAATATTTTTGAAAGGGAATGAGTATAAAATTTTTAATTTGCAGCACAAATTAGCACAAATTAAGCACAATTAGCATGCAAAGTTTCAACTCAAAATTCCAAATGGGGGGGCTGACACATAAATTTCTGAGGCCCCTATATTTGAAAATAAATGAGCACAAATTCTAAAATTAACGGCACAAATTAGCACAAATGAAGCACAATTAGCATACAAAGTTTAGAGTCAAAATTCGAAATGGGTGGGGCTAGCATTTCTCCAGCCCCACCCAGACTCTTTTGTTTATATCTAAGGAAGGGGGTGAGCACAAATTCTAAAATTGATGGCACACATTAGCACAAACTGAGCACAATTTGGCCAAAAATTTTCAGGTCAAAATTTGAAATGGGGGGGCCGAAGAAATGGACCTCATTATGATCTTGATATTATGGGCTTCAATACCAAGAAGGTTTTTAATTTTTCATTATGGAATTGCAATTATTATTATTTTTATGAACATTTTATCACTCGTAAGTATGTATGCTTAACCATGTCCTTACACAACCAGAAATTCATTATTTTTTATCATACTGATCTTTGTATCTGTCAATAATGATGATTTACAGAATATGACTACAAGAAAAGTAGTGAATAGGGAAGCAATGGTGTAACCAAGGATGGCCCATTAAAAAAAACTTTTTGTTCATATACTGGCCCACCATTAATTTCAGCCTCTAAAGATTGCTACCATATCTTTGCAGAAAATTTTCTCTATTAATTGGAGTTTAATTTATAAAAGGTTTTATTTTTATTCCCACTCCACCTCCTCCTAGAATTAGAAAATTCATCTCACATCTTAGGTCTAGTTTTACAATAGCACTTTAAACCAAGTTCGGAGTTTAAACTGGGTTCAGAGGTAAAAGATCATTTTACAATCTGTTAAACCAAGTTCAACCATTATGAACCACAATTTAACTTTTCCCTTGGATTTTTGTGAGTTAACTAATGGTTCAAGTTTTTCATTGGCTAGTTTATGACGAGATTTTTTTTCTTGATCAACTGCAAATTTATATGGTTGCTAACCACCATCCAATTCTCAAATATCATTAAAATATTTTGCATGGTAATGTCACAAATCAAATTTCCACCAATGAAAGGTAATATTTATAGAACTTAAAGGAGGTAGTTTCGATGTAATTAAAGAAAAGTAAAAAATGTTCACGAAGTTACGTCTCTGAGTCAGAAGTGTATAATTGTAGCAAAGAAAATATGTGAAGTACAGAATAGAAATATATGTATATGGAGGAGATGCACGAAGGTAAATGAATGAATGGTGGAAGGAGTATCAGTGTAATTGCAAATATAACCGTATAAAAGTGTTAAAAGTGTTCGCATGATTAGAGTCGAGGGTTCGCAGTTGTGTAAAGAGAAGAAAATAGGTGGTCCCTACACCTTCTACAATCCTTTAAACTGAGCGCAAATGCAAGAGATTAAAACAAAGGTTAATGACATATACATTACATACTGATGTTGAATGGAGAGGTAGCATTGCGAAAACGTAAATAATCATTCGAAAAATAAATAAACATTTGTAAATAAATATGAAATTGATAAAAATGAAATATGTAAAATGAAATTAAAAATAAAAATGATAAAATTGACATAAAATGGTAATTGAAATGAATAAAGCTTAGATGTAATTGAAGAAAAATTAAAAATGTTCACGAAGTTACATCTTAGAAGTGTGTAATTGCAGAAAAGAAAATATGTCAAATACAAAGTATGAAATGTATGTACAAGGCAGAGATGCATTAAGGTAAATAAATGAGTGGCAGGAGAAGTATCAGCGTAGCCGCAAGTAAAACTGTATAAAAGTGTATGATTAGAGTCGAATGTTTGCAGGAGTGTGAGGAGTAGTCCCAACAATATTTTGTGAAACATCGCAAAAGTTGATAAAAACAGATTTAATTAAACCATAACTGATGAGTTACTGTAAAACCAAACCAACTTTGAATGAGAGTTTAAACCTCTATTATAAAACTACCCCTTAGACGCATTTGATGGCCTTCTTGGCCAACGTAAAAAAAAGGCTGGTTATTCCACATGAGGAAAGAAATGACAAAAAAAATTAGAGCAATTAATAGCTCTGTTTGATAGGACTACACCAACTTACACCAACCTACACCAGGAGGGCGATTCCACACAATGTAGGAATGTTACGAGACTTTGCGCCAAGTTTTACTTGAATATTTGTGGAATATCCCTACTGGTGTAGGTTGGTATAAGTTAGTGTAATCCTATCAAAGAGAGCTAATATACAGTATACGAAGGGCAGAAGAGCATCTAAAACAAGACCAGTGTTGGGCCATTAAGAAAGTTAAAATCAACCACCAATTGACTGCAAACGATAAAACAAAATTAATTATTAGTCTCACAGATTAAATTATTAGATCAAGTATATTTATTCATTAAAATAAAGTACCTTGCACTATTCTGTCAGAATTACTCTGAAAAACATTCCAAACTTGAGCACGGCTGAGCTCCTTCGTCTTATAGGGTCACTCCAAAGCCAAAAGGTGAGTTCATGAGTTTTCTCATTTTATGGAGTAAAAATAATCAAAACAGAAAATATTTCGAACACACTTTAGTCAATCAAAATTATCAGAGGAATTCCAATCAGTCACATAAAGCTACAGATAAAGAAAAATTCGGCTAAATTTTATAAGCTGAAATCAGTTTACTCACTGTTTAGAGAAGATATCCCCACAAAATAAACATTGCCAAAATATTTTCTCACAAAAACCGCTAGTATAATCATAAAAAAAAAAAAAATCAGTAATAAAATAGATTTTGACCGACTAATTCACAACTTTTTGATGCGGTCAATCATTCCTTTATATAATTCAACCAACATTTTCATAGTTGTTTCACTTTGAGCCAAATGTAGAAGTTTTTTAGCGGGGATCAAAGTACCAGGTATAATTTTCGGAATATCCAAAAATTTGTTCACTTATTTTTGATGAAATGTACGACGAATAGTGAGTCAAACTGATACGAAAAAAAAAAACTATTCGAAACAGAAATTCGACTAATTCAGGAGTCACGGTTTAGAGTTAAAGTCAGAGCACATTCGAACTAATCATACGAAACTTATCACTTAAGAAACAGATTTTCACATGATACCAAGACTTCAAATTTTTTATCACACTGTAAGTTACGTCACCAAATTTGGTCCGAATTGGTTCTCTTCAACGTAAATAGGAATTTTACTGAAAATAAAATAAAAGACATCAAATTATAAAATGTACTATTTTTTTTTATTGCAAACACACGACATACAACAAATAAAAAAATGAAGAAAAAAAAAGAGGAAATAAAATTGAATTAACCTTACAATTTTTTTTGGTTTTTTTTTTTCTCAATATAAATATTTATACGAAATTGAAAATATTCATGACAAGATCATCAAATCCAACTATAAAAAATAAAATAATAAAAAGTTAGGATAACAAAGTCATTCAAGAATTAATTATTTGTTTAGAGGAAAAACGAGAAGAAAAAATGTTAAGTACACCATCCCATAGTTTTTAATTAACACGAGTAGGAAGGAGGCAACGGTTTGGTAAATACAATTCAAATGATGGCACAATCAAGGAGTATAGGTAGTAAATGTTTTCCAAATCGCTTTCTAATCGTTTTAATTACAAGGACGAGAAACGATATTTCGCTCAAAAATTAGGAAAATGACACACTTTTCCTAAAAACTGAAAGACTCATTGAAATTTACACATAATCAGCGTAGGAATATTTTGACGTCGCATTTCAGTCAGCGTACAAATATTTCAACATCGAATTTTTCTGAAACAAGACAATTATTGCTGGAAAAACTTGACCACTGGCTAGATTATATTTTTTCGATTAAGGATTTTTGATTTTTCTTTGGAAGAGTTAATTCACCGTAACTGGGATTCAAAAAAACAAATATAGATATACAAAGTGGAAAAGAAAAGAAAAAAATAGGAATCAAGCACAGACAAAAAGAATTTGGAAGCAGTCACATTATTAAATGCCAATAACATTCAACGGTTTCACAATTCCACCGGGACATAAAAAATTAAAGAGAAAAAAAAGTCACACAAAAATTAAATTACCTAAAACAAGCTTAACGGTATTTCTAAAACAATTTATGACTAGGTTCAAACTAACAGTTCAGAAAAATTTCATATTTTTCCCCACTTTACGAAATTATTTACAAATTAAATAAATTATGTTTAGGGTAATGCTGTTTTGCCTTCTATTCAAATATCGCGTTAGAACAGAAAATCGAAAATTAAGAAATGATTGGGGGAAAAAGTTTAAAAAAAAAACAATTCAAAAAGAAATTGAGGTGAAAATTTTTTGTCTACGTAGTTAACGAAAAAAAAAAAACAGTAAATTCAAAAAAATTTTTACACAAAAAAAATTTAAAAAAAGTTTTACATATTGCACGTTTTTTTTTTTTTTTTAATTGTAAAATAGTTTTTACTTTTTAAAATATCCATATGTAAACAATAACAACGTAATTCATACTTCACAGTGAAGAAAACAAAAAAATAAAAAATAAAAATAATAGTTACTTACAGTCTAATGACTTTCTAAATTCAGAAACAGAAAAAAAAATTACTAAGAGAAATTCAAAAACAAAAAGGTTACGATAAAATAAATGCGCAAATGTAGATTTCCGTACGATGGTTACCTTAGTAAGGGGACATTATTTTATCAATAAATTTGGCGAGATAGGTAGTGCAATGACAAAAAACTGGAGAATAGATGACTTAGAATTTGTACCTTCAATAAATTCGAGAATTTTATTAATAGAAATAATTGAAATGACGCGCGAAAAAGTGGTATAATTTACATACATAATTCAATAACTTCTTCCGTTATTTTTTAAAAATTAAATTTTCGAAGCTCTCAGTCATTCAAATATCCTACGAAATTTCTTCGCTCAAAATAACTTTTCTGCGAAATCGCCCATTCCAACGTTTTTCGCATTTACACCAATGTAAAAAAACGAAATTTTAAATGTGTTTCATCCAAAATAATGTTTTATTTTATTCTCGAGGAATTTTTTTTCTAAACGTCAATTACATCACAAAATTTTCACGTAACACTGAAATTAGTTTTATAAAAAGAATCGCGAAATTAATTAGGTTAACAACTTAGTAACATCAACGAAAATTAAAATTTCATCTTTTCATCGTCGATCCAACTTTAATTCAGCGTTCGCACCATAAAAAAAAAGAACACCTAATATTCATGTTTTTTTTTGTTTTTTTTTAATATTACTTGAAATGAAAAAAGAAACAACTATAAACCAAAACTATTGAAGTGCTACCACACGCATTAATTAATGCTCAAATATGCTGTGGATCAATATCGCGAATAAATAAATTCAAAAAACTCATATAATTTACCACAGCCTCCAAGAATTCGGTTCTGAAGATAATCATATTTTAGAACCTTAACATTTTCACTATTAGAGAGAATAGGCGCAGTGAAAGACAACGAATTTTGTCAGTAAAACATAAGCAAACTGATGGAAAACGGCCCAGATAAATTGCCGGAGATAGCAACAACGATATTTCGCAAACAGCTGACGATTAAATTGATTTTATTGCTCAGCAAATAATACGATAATTTCGACAAGATTAGCCAAAAAGGGAAAATCAAACGCAAGTTTCCTCAATACCGAAAATATTCGAAAATGGTACCATAAGAATTATTCTGCTCATTCATATCATGATGTAACGGTGGCCTAAAGAATTTCGCTTATAATTTTTCTGTCACAATTTAATGGTACTATGCGTAAAATTAATTTGTTGGGCAAACCTATTACAAATTTTTTTTTCTTTTGTCGAACAATCCGTTCAACTAAGCATTCAGCTCATTCTGTGATATTTGAAATCCACTTTCTGTAATTACTAAAAAGACTTCCTGTACAATGACCACTGTATCACGTTCTAATTTTCAAAACTGACTCTTTTGCTTACGATTAAATTGCGAAATACTGCCTACAGGACAACAAAGGGCTTTTAACTGAGAAATTTGTAACTGATAAAATAAACGACGACCCGAAACTATGAGAAAATAAAATGGAGCTTTAATTTTAATCAAAGAAATTTATTCATTTGAGTATAGGTAGATCTGCTATGTTCAATCACGGTTCATAAAAAAAATTTAATTTTGCTCAACATTTGCACTTTCACAGGCTTATCTACGCAAAAATTCCTTTCAATTTGGCTACGACTTCCAGCAACAGAAAAAATTTAAAGTAATGTTTTCTCCAGTAACTTAGAAACAATGTTGTACACCAAAAGTAATAGTACATCAGGGATATATTTACTTTAAGCCTTTCAGGAAGCCAGGCAAAAGTCCAATAAAAACCTGGTCGCGCAATTTGATTTAGACATGAGGTTATTTGATAAGACAGAAAGTGCGATACTTCAATTTTTCTTTAAACTTGCTATTTGATATACGAAAGTAAAAAAACTGTTAAATTTACAAAATAAAACAAAAAATTTTTTTTCTGGAAAATTACAATAAATCTCAACCCGACTCGGAGAGCAGGTTTCGATAAAAAGTTTTATTTTAAGCATATGAGTATGTATGTATCACATGCTCTTTTTACCAAAAAAAAAATTGTTTTATTAGAGAAACATAAATTTTGAGTTTTTCCATTTCACAGAGCTAGAACTGCACTAAACCCTGTAGCGTATCAATTTTCGGCCATAAAGAACACAGCTATTGTAAAAAAAAAAAAAAAAAAAAAACTTGATGCACATATACTGATAATAAGACGTACATGGGTATAAGTCTCCATTTCAAGCCAGGACAAGTAAGGAGTTAAAATGAGGAATAAAATATACATTCAGGCATTTAATCAATACAGATTTACATGCGCAAGACGTCGATTACCAGAACTTGGCTTATAGGAATCTTTTATTTCAATAGGCTCCATCGAGCAAATTGTGGAGGAGTATGTCGAAGTGACAAAGCTAAAGTGCCACAAGATAAATCTCCACATACACATAACGCTACCGCAAACTTTACAATATTGGAATTTAAGACGGAAAGAGAAAGCGCAACGAAAGTGCTGTGAAAGGGTGATTATGGAGATAAGAGCCAGTTTTCTTATTGGTTGAAAATGTGATAATAGATATCTTAATTAGTTTTTTTTTTTGGTAAATTCTAAGGTAAAAAACGTCTACATACATCTGAAAAAAAATTATTACAGTTAATGTACTGAAAATACCTTAATTTCGGCTTCGAAATTGCATAGGATCAAATGCATTTTCGTACATGATCACCCATTCACTGATTCAACAAATTTTCGTCCGACGTTAAGTCACTTTAGTCTTAAATCCCAAGTAGATACAAGACACCTACAAGGAGGGGTTTGATAATAAGCGCGTCATATTAATTAAATTCTGACTTATCATTAAGTAACATGAAACTCAACAATGAAGGAAACAAATACCATGTCATATGAAAGGTATTACTGCCAAAAAGTTACTTTTCCTATTTATGATTCCATATTTTACGACACTGCAAATCGTTGATTTTTGAGATCATTTGCATTCGTCGATCCATATTTATCACAAAAACAATGTGAATTCTTCGAAGAGACTTTGAAGAAGGAACTGAAATTATAACGAAAACTATGCGCAGCATTAAGCAATTCGAGAGGAACACACAAATTAATGCGTCCCGATACGATATTTTGGTTGAATAAAATATGTATCTTAAAAAATAATATTATCGACTAGTTTTATGATGACAACGAAGAAATACAAACGAAGGAGGCATCAAAAAGTGGTGGATCTATGTTTCAATACTATTGATCACCGGTAATTGTCTGCGGCTCGTCGGTTTTGATTTCACTACTCACCGATACACTAGCCAACGCTTTCAGCGTATTCGCGTCCTTTATTGAGATGACTTGCAGAACTTGTTGCTCACCATTGCTACCTGCCATAATCACTTGATGAGGAGCCACGGTTATCGTTTCTACTTCGTTGTTGCCATTACCACCGTTCATACCGTTTCCGTCTAAACCGCCAGTGCCTGGTTCTATTTTCGGGACGTGCATGATCGGTGTTACCTATCAACCCAGACATGGTACATTACTACGATTTGAAAACAACATTCAACGAAGAAAAAATCAAGTAAATTGTTATTTCCATACATGCACGGTGCCATCGTTGTTAATCTGTTGAATATTGGCAACGACCGTCTGATACATGGAAGCAGAAACTGGAACTGTCAACATCCCGGAAACAGATACTGGATAACCTACGAATGAGATTCAAGTAATGTTACACGAGGAAAAAATAAATGGAACCGAGAGAAAAACACCAAATGGCGTTTTGGGATTTTCGTTTTAAAACACCGATTAAATCTTTGATCAATTTCTCTCCTACCGTATTCAACGCTACCACTCTCTAATACAAACAAAACAATTTTTTTCAATGTCTGCAGGTAATACATCTGTAATGATATTTTCATACATATTATTTCAAAATATTCTTGTACTTTATTAATTCGTATTTTCCCACATTATTCTTTATATTTCCATCTATTTACACTTCCTTTCTTTCACGTCATTTAAGACTAGTTCAAACTTGTCTTTCAAGTCTTGACTTGTCTGATGACATCACCTCTGGTACACCATAAACTGTTTTCGTCTATATTCCATGATGTCATCTTTTCTACGAATATATTTCGATACCTTGCAATAATTCCAATTCTTATTAATTTCTTAAACACTCCTACTTTTTGTCATTTCCTTTTAATTTTATTGGTTTTACCTAAAATACGTTTTCCTCAAACAACCAATCATATTCATATCTCCCACAATACCCAATTCAAATCACTCGAACTTCACCCTTATAAATAGTCTAATGTTCTGTATATTACTCACTTAATTTTACTTCACTTATTAATTCATTTATACTCTTACGTTGTTCATACTTTGTAATAATCTGTTCACCTTTTTATAATAATATACTCTTAAACTACTATTGTGTTTATTTGTAACAACTACACCGTTACAACATCATAAGACATATTTTGGAAATTCTCTTCAGTTCAACGTCGAAAGGATATAAATGTTATTTCAATTCTTACAGCATTATGGGTCAATTAGTATTTTTCAGCAGCAAAAACAAAAAATAATGACTTTCGGTTGAATTTGACAAAAACAAGATACCGTTTACATGAAGGGATACACAATTAGTCGACGTTTATTCCACATTAACGACTTTCACACCATTTATTGTCGTCAAGTTTTTTAGATTAGCAGAAGTAACTTCCTTTTCTCATTCTGGAACATTTATACTGTTTTAACATTTCAAGACCTGACGAACAATCACTTATCACCATTCGAAATAATTTCCACAAGATTCGAAGTTTTTAGAGTATTTTTACGCACAAACTGGAGCAGAGGTTTTAAAATATCAAAAGGAAATATAGTCCCGATTTGACCAGCATTAGTAAAATGTAAATGAAATTAAACTAACAACATTTAAACTGTGAACGAGGCATTCAAAAAACTTAATACAAGTTGAAACGGAAAACTAACAGGAAAATTATGTATTAAAAACGAATTACGAAAATTCGTAAATTTTCCGTTTACGTGGCACTAATAAAAATGAAGACGTTTCGTCAAAATAAATACTTCTGAATTTAAAAAAATAAGAGTAATAAATTTCATCGGAACAAGTTCAATGATTGCACAAAAAAATACCTCTTAGTTAGTAAAGTACATTTTTCAAGTAAGTTAAAATGAAAGTCAAGGGTCCTTTTGAAAAAGTGAGAAAAGAAAAGAAAAATTTCACGACACTAGATTATATTAATAGAAATTTGATTTTAAGATTACAATTTACACATCTTTCGTCAAACATCAATGAAGAATTAAAACAACAATTCTCTCAGAATCTCCATAACTTCCAGTTTAAATTTGAAAATTTGAAATACATTTACGGCCAACACTATTCAGGGCAGTAACTCATTGGCTTTTTATCCAGGTTTTCGAAAAATATCTATGAATTAAAATTGATTTGATATCAAGACTCTGGGGTAAGGGGGTGAGGGTAGGTTCATTTTTCGTCTCATTTGGCACTGTTAGCTGAAATTCATATGTTTATGAGTATATATATAGCAAATAACAGGTAAAGTGGCGGGCTTTTTTTTTACTGTCTATATTCATTCAACTATGTTAGAAGGGGAGTATATCTTGCTTATTTGTTTCCTAACGTTGATATTTTTTCATTGAGAACAGTTTACGTTTTTACTTTTAGGTCGCTATATCATCTGTAGACTTGAAAGAGAAAAAATTTTGTTTACAACATTTTTGGAAACTATTATGCAGAGTTTATATATTGGGTAGCAGACATCATTCAACATAAACGTTTCTGCCCTTCAAGTTGATTTCACCACCTTCTACAGCTCTCTAAAAACAAAACTTTGTGCAAAAACATGTTAGAACAACTTCCAACTCCAAAACAAGTAGGCCAATGAAAAATGTGTACATTTTCCAATTTGTAGAAAATGTTATGAGAAAACTTTTTACTAAGTAATCATAAAAGTTTCTGCACGATTGACCTTTCAACGAGAAAATCACAAAAATAACTGCGAAGTATGGTTTAAAACATCTTGGGTGTCAGAGGGGCGAGTATCAACTTGGGAGGTTTCATTTTTGGGGGCTCAAATATGGTTATAAAATGCCTAAGTTTTCAAGAAATAGGTAAGAAATTTGGAACTGACATTGAATATATTATATTCTAAGATTCAACAAAATTCAGTTTCAATCGGCTAAACGGTTAATCGGTAGAAGTGATTTGAAAAAATTTCAAATTATTGCTAAGAGAAGACAAATTCCAGATAAACCAAAGAAGCTGGTCGGAAAGCAGGCTTGCTATTATTTCACGTTCGTATTTTAAAATTTCACAATACAATTCATTATAAATTTCCTCAATACTTCATTAAAACGTAATTTTCATTCGGCATTCTGCCAAATAATTTTGATACTTCAATTTTTCTTTTTGCGTTCATTTCATCAACTTACTTTACTTAGTTTTTTTTTTTTTTTTGTTTGTTTGTTTGTTAGGAACCTACATTTTTAGCGTGTCTTGTTGCGCTAGTTTTTTTAATAATTCAGATCATTTCGGCTAAATTTACGACTTTCGGTCTGACCATATTTTTGCATTAAAAGAATTTCCCTTTTCCATAATTAAGTAATATTTGTTTACGAACATTACCATGGCCATCATCGCTGGTTAAAATGAGTTGACCATCTTGATTCAGAGAAGCTTCGGTGACATTGTTGAAATCGACTGAAGAGACGTCTCCCTGCGAAGCTGCAACATCTGCAAGGCTCTGTACCGAGTGCACAGTAGGTCCATTTTCACCTTGGCTTGCGTGTAACTACAAATACGATCATTATTTTTTTTTCCCTTTCTTTTCAAAAAAAATATCGACAAATTTCTCTAATACAATAATCAAACTTACGGTGGCTACACCTTGAACGTGAGCCGTTGTCCCATCCGGTAATGTAATGATTGGATTATTAGGATCGACTTGAATAATTGAGACAGTACCATCCGGATTACTGATGGTCTGTAAAACAGCGGGAGTGTACTGAGTAGATACCTGCACAAATTCCTTCAATATATCATCTTTATTGCTCTGGGGAAAAATTGTTAGTACCATACAAGCAGAATTTTAGTATTAGAGTTACCCACAACCGGAGACCGATACAGTACATTAAACAAACCTGGGAGGTATGGGAAGGAGAATTATTTAGTTCTCGCGAATTAGTTTTTATATTTGACGTATATTTTAAAACGGATGTAGAATTCGATGTTGGAGAAGTACTTTGAGGTGAATTAACATTAACACTTTTTGGTTGATCCTCATCTTCGGTAAAAACTGGTAACAAATCCTCTCGCCCATGATACTTATAACAATTAATTACGATCTGTCTCAAAGCTTTGGTCCAGGATATCTAAAATGAAGAAACACTAGTGAGACACTGAACGTCGTAACACTAACGATCGATTATCTCGTATTATTTCTCACTTTTTGTTTTTCTTGCTCAGTTCTAGCATCCATACGCACATTTGCCCAAGGTAACTCTTTTGGCCACCAAACCGGTCGCGTTGATTCGCGACCCCAGCCAGGTTTTCCTCTGCCTAAAAACAAATTAAATGTAAATATAATCTTTAGAGCTCTGTTTTGACTGAACTACGCTGGGAGTGCTATTGCTGTTCTACAAATATTCAAGTAGAGCTAAGCGCAAAATCACATAATATTCTTACATTTGTGGAATAGCCCTCCCGGTGTAGATAGATTCAAGCCAGTATAGTTTCATCAAATAGAGCTTGGATGTGAGCGAAGACAGTACAGAATAATTTCATTGAGAATATGAAAAACTAGGGGCGAAAAACCTCAAAACTATTAAAACGAGGAAAAAATTAACAAAAAACTATCCTTCATCTCGAATTTTCAATGAAATATTTCCGTCAATAGAAAAAATTGAAATGAAGTAAAAACAAATCCAATAATCGAAAATGCGATCCTTCAAAAATTACTTCAGAGTTTTCAATCATCACACAAGTCTCTCTTAGCATGTATTTGCACAAATGACGATATATATATATACACACACATACGGGACGATTCAAATCGGCGTACTTCTGATCTTACCTGTGGAATACTTCAGCATTAAAGGAATAAATGCGCGCAATTGTGCTTGGGTCATTTTCTCCACAGGCGTAGGAATTCCATCAAGAATCAAAGGAGGTAACTCATATAAACTAGGATCATCAGGAACTGGAGGTGGAGCATGCTGAGATAGGGCGTGTTCTAATTCTTCCATGATCATGCTCTTCAAATTTTTCATCTGAAAAATATCTCATGTTGACGAGGACACAATAGTTTCATACGAAAGGACAAAAAAAAAGTGCTGCACTAGAAGTTCGAAGGTGGTTTTAGTGCGGGTCTAGTTCTTTCAATTTTCGGTTCTTGTGGTTTTAGTTCCGTGAACTGTAAAGCCTAATTTCAATCAATTCTCATTTATTCTCTTTAAAATTAGATAGATTCAAAGTTATCGAACATAACTGCGACAAAACACTTTGTGATGGAAATCTGAAATTTTTACGAGATATCGCGGTATGTTAACTGAAGATTCTACGAAAATTTCATTGAAATCGTACATTTGGTTATGAACATGTAGCTGAAATGCTGAAATTCCGCAACTAGATCATTCTATCATTTTAACCACATAACCCGTTACTCAAAAAGAATTTTCGCAATATCTCGACAAACAAACGCATGATTTCAAGCGAATTTTCAAACAGCTTTCAGCAAACTTACTACAAAATTTCGTAAAATTTCAACTCAATCCAACTCTTCATTCCCGAGATACCACAGAAATTCTGTACGGGTATGGGTTGTAAAGATGAATCTCAAATAAGTGCCGCACTTTTTGATATGTCAAACATAGCTACCAGGAATGGCGTGATCCAGATCATGATCTGGATCAAAAGAAAATGATCTTTATCCGTAATTCGAATCCTTTTTTATACTCGGGATCAGTGATCGGTGATTAGAATAAATTCATAAATGATTCAATGTTTTTGGATTATTGCTGTTAAAGTGATAGTAGTCATAATTTATGCTTTTCAAATTGACCTTTTTCAGTTTGGACTCTGATTCTCCATTTACTTTTCACTTTTGCCAACAAAAATTTCGCATACAAACATATACTGACATACTAAGATACCTCATACAATACGTATGAATCGTAAAATACGCTTTACATTTTAACAACTATTCGAAAAAAATTAGAATCACTTTTTAAGCAGAAATCAGTTATCTGCGACTCTAATCAAATTTTAAATCTTATCTATGATCCATTATCCGAATCAAAAATTTGGTGATTTTGACCATTCCTGATAGCTACTATAAAAAAAGAGATTCAAAAAATCGAACAATCGAGCTTACTACGTCTTCAAGAGGTTTAGCTCCGAAACATCTGAAACCGCTATTCTCTTTTCCAGGGGTAGCGACCAGAACTACAGCTTGTTGCCCAACTCTAGTAGAAAATTCATCGATAGTTTGCTGCAAATACAATAAAAATTGAATTAGTCACTGTTTCTAAAGTATTCGAAATGACTTGCAAAAACTGAGGCGACAAATACTAACTCGAAGTTTCCTCAGTAGCCTGTTTTGCTGCCTTTTTCTAATTGATGGATTCGTTTCAAACGAGTGAGGCCTTTTGCGTTTCTTAGCCGAAACTATGGCTGCAGCAGCTGCCATACCAACCGGACCTAAATTGAGAAAAACATCAAAACGGAAGATAACATCGCAAAAGAATTAAGTAAAGAAACTGCAAATAATTTCAACGAAGACGAGGCACTGCAATGGCTTTCACAAGAGCATTAACGGACCAAAAATAAAAGCAAGTTTGATATAAAAACAGGAAACTCAATTCTTGACAAGAACCAATTAACTTCACAGTAAGAAAAATAAGTTTAAAAGGGCATGAATACTAATAATAAATACATCGATGATATTTTCAGTAAAACTCAACATAAAATGAGACTGGGTAATTGAAAATTAAAAATCTCATGTTGAAGAAAAAGAATTTTCGAACAAACCAAAGTTGGTTTATATAACTGTTTTTAGATAATAATTCTATTAAAAAAAAAAAAAAAAAACAACAGAATTTCCGATATTTACCTATTCCACGACTTGAAATAAAACCTGTTTTACGCTTTAGAATGATGCTTATCCAAAATTAAAACATCCTTAAACATCAGTTTATTTTCGCTTCGACAAGTCAATTCGCATGGTTTTTCGGAAGTTTGGAAAGATTAATTAAAATTAGAAGTTAAAACGTCACTGTAGGTATTGATTATTTCTCAATAACACAACAATTTTTCATTGGCACAGCACAGGCAGAAGCATCGTCTTCATATCAGTTAGTAGACAACACTAAATGCGATGGAAAATTTACAAGAACACAATTCGCAAAAAATAATACGTGACTGATCAATATAATTTCAAAATGATAATTCATTATTGCGTTAAGTAAGTGGAATCAAAAGTGACTTCATTGTGTATAATAACAAGGCATAAATACAATATGTACATAAAAGTAAATAAAGTCACACAAAAACCATCCATGAAAATCTGAATTCTAACATTACTACGAGCAAAAATAATAAAAAAGCGATTTCAGGCAAGAATCAATATTATTACAAGGAAACAAATATTTTTACGTGCAAAACTGAAGAACAAAAAATTTTGCGCTAAATAAAAAATTCTAATGTAAAGAACGTAAGAAAACATACCCATTTTGACGAAGATCAATAGCATATTTTATTTTTTAAATTCTTATGAAAAGGAAAAAATTGATTTCTCAACTAAAAATAACACTGCGAACGAGGTTGAGTTTTCAAAATTAATACGGAACAATATTTGACAATTAATGACAATATATCAACCACGAATGTAGTTTTTCAACTAACCAAAAAGTAACAAGAATGAAGCTTTCTATTTTCCATTTTATTTTTATTAGAAAAGTTTCAGGATTTTCGTGAACTGCCTAGTAGCCACGCTTCTAACATTAATACCAGCATGTCAGGGTTTGAAAATCTGTCAATTTCACAAACAATATTACATAACTAGAGAAAGGATTTCTCAGAATTTATGAACTCATTTTGCTAATAGCTAGACGAGTGCTGATAAAAGCGAAGAATGATTCAGGCTGTAGGGGGCTGGAGAACGAAATTTCGCTTTGCCAAAAATGGAGTAAATGTAAAAAATGAAGTTAATGTGGAAAAAGTGCCAAATTCCACACTTTAATAGAAAGCCAAATTTTTTGTAATAAAATCATACAATAATGCAAAATGAATTTCTCAAAACCATGTATTATCAAGAACGCAAATATATGTCACTAATGTCAGTGAATATACACAGAACGTCCCTTTTCTGAATATAAATACATTTTGAAGCATAGACGACATCGTTTTACGCAAGAAAATGTAGATAAATATTTAATGACAATACATAAACAGAAATATTTGTAAAATTCATTTAGTTACTTGATATTCAAATTTCTCATTTTTGTAGATCCTTCATATGCCAAAAAATGTTAAAACGGAGTTCTCAGCGCCCAATTTTACATTTTTTGATACCGAAAAATTCATTTTCTACAAATAACGATAGTGTATTAAATATAATAGAGGACGTATGTGAAACGAAAACTGGCATCACTTTCATGATTAAAATATTCTGGCCTTCTAAGGTATCGACAATTTTTTCTCATTTTTATCCACGAAATTCGTGTTCATTGATATCTAAATCAATAATTATTCATTCGTTTAATTAAAATATAATTTGGAAAAAAGTTTTTGATTACTGCCATAGGGCCTAAATGAGGGAAGAGCAAATTCGAATTCGGTATCGTAGGAGCGGTGACAATAGCTTCAAAAGTGGAATCGTTTCTCGTTGCAGAGTTTAGATGGGTGTGTGTCCTCTTTTATATTTAATATTCCGTGCATATAACAACCAGTCACTAAAATTGAGGCGGAGGTATTATTACGAAATATAACCACCGAATTACTGAGAATACCTTCGTTCGTAATTAGTATATTTAGTTATAACTACTCACAGAGCACCTGTCCTGAAAAATTCTTTTGAAACCTGTACATGAAATTAAGTAAAAACATAAGGAAAATTAAAAGCCATCATTAATTTCATAATTTTACAATTCGAAATTTGAATTAAATATTCATTATCAAGACATTATAGCGAATCATCCACAACGCTAGTATCAATCTACAAATATAAACATCACACACTTGCCATTCAAATTCGGCTCTTCCTTCTCATTCTCAACTCTTTGCACAAGCAGTTTGAAAAGTTACGAAACTTCGCATATTTCAAAGGAAACTTGAAAGAAAATTGAAAATGAGAGAATGATTCCGAAGTTCTTCAGCCCTTTAAACAAAAAACAGCAACGGAGTCTTCCAGTCACAGTAATTGAGTTTTTGAAGAATGTTGCCATTCAATTTTTCATTACATAAATAAGTCAGTGTCCCTAACTAGGCAAGTTATTACACTCATCAACAAAAAAAACTTCACACCAATAACAAACAATTATCATAAACAGTAAAATTATCAAATAAATACAAATTCTAGATCTCATATTAGATTCTCTAAATTCAAAATTATACTCGCAGCCTTCAAATCAAAACATTCCAAGCTTTCAGCTTGCTTACAAGAATTTTTCTCCAGCTAAACTAGACACAAAACACTTTCCTCATTCCAATAGAACATAGAAAATTGATCTTTGCGACAACCTTGAAAAAAAAACAATATCACACGAGTCACATGACTTGCGAAAAAAAAAAAATTATATGAGCAGATGACCATAACATGAGGCATGTAACGAATATCAAGGAGAGATTCTAATAATATCGTGGCTACTAGGGTCAGCACTTGAATACTCTCGTTAGTAATAAATGTAAAAGCAATAAATAAAAATAAAGAAGCAAAATAAAGAACACAAACCATGTAAGTGGGGTTTTTGCCAACCTGCAGCTGCCAGTTGAGCTGTAACATCATCACCCATTGCTGCAGCCATAAGGTCGGCAGAGTTTCCCGAATAATTATCATGACTTTGAGTGGAACACTCAGACGAAATACCACAATCATCATCGTCGTCTGACTGCGGTATAACAGTCAAGCTAATTTCAGCTTCCATATCACTACTACCGTTGACTGTCAGACGACGGCCGTCATTACTTTGAATACCAACATTGCCAGATACTTCCATCATCGTAACCATGGGTTCTGTGGAAACGATAGCATAATATGTTAACTTATAATTTGGAAAAAAAATGCAATGAAATACTTTTCATTTGACTCTTTTACCTTCTTCTTCTTTCATAATATCAGCCTTTTTCAACACTTATTTGGTCAATGAAAAAATAAGCATAACAAATTTGAAGCAAATATAACAGCTTCATATGTACATGGTACATATGGGAAAATAATTCAAAAAAAGATGGATACTGCAAGAGTGAACAGATCTGAAATGATAAGGATATTTATCAAGTTATTGAAATAAAAATTAAAAATCACTCAAAAACGTAGAGTAAGCTAGTTTTCAACACTCAACAATGCTGAAGTTTTGCCATGACTTGTACCATTCAGATTATCAGATCAGACGAAAATACTGGGAAATCGAACGCCGGCTAAAAAGTATAACGATCACTGATCTACAAGCCAAAGTATTTTTTTTCACACGTTTCAAAAGATAATTAACATAGCACTTATTGCGGCGATTTGGACTTCGTACGTCAAGTGCGTAACGAAGCCTCGACCGAACATTATCGTGATAAGAGACACTTTTCATGGATTCGAATTGGAAGGCCATTACAGTCACAAATTAATTGAAATAGGCATACGATTTCAATGTTTAATGTAAGACGGGCTCAACACAATGAGCGCAACGCAAATATTATAGTTGATATGTGATAAGTATCAGGCTCGGACTTGAAAAGAGAAGTAATTGAGCATGAGAAGAAACGCGCGACTCATTCTACTAAATCTGAGCAAGCCCAGTTTAAAAAACGAATGTAGTGACAGCTGCGTACGCACCTAGTTGCAGCATAGTCCATTTTAATTAGAAAACAAGCTACGAAGCGCAGTTAACTGGACAATTAAGTTAGTAAAAATATTCAAATTAAATACAACATTACAACTGATGAAACTTCAGAGGCGATACGTTAAACTAACACTAACTTTGCGATCATGTCGCCATTATACATTATTGATCGGCTGTTCAGATTCAAAGGGAGTAAAATCAATAATTAGAGGCGTCGCCATTTTATTCGCGTCTGCGCAAAAGCACATTTTCAAACGAATGATACTAAGGATACGACACTTCGGAAATGGCTTACGTAATTATTAAAATAAGGAATTACACATTTCTTTCAACTTATTCTTAAATATGAATTTAGGATGCGAATAGAATACTACTTACCTTTACTGTTTCAATACCAAATACGCCATTACCTTTGAAAAAAGAAAAATAAGTATTGAAGAATTGGTTTGTCATGATTTGTGATTGGCTGGACGGTGTTTTCATTTATGACGTTAAATATCAGTGTTGTCGATACTCATATACAAAGTATTTATTTTGAAACGGAGATAATTTAATTTATTAACTTATCCGTTTTGTTTTATTCTTCCTGTTGAATGAAAATATGACATAGAAAAATCTCAAAACATTTTTTAAATATTATAACAACTAGTTTTGAATTAGTTGAACTTCCAAAATTTTTAATTAGATTGAGTTATTCAACCCTTTTATTTTTTTATTTTAGACACTTTTAGACAAGTCTAAATGGTTCATAAGCAGAGGATAAATTTGCACCATCGAAGCCTCTCTTATTTTAATTCGCAGATGTGTTTACAAGTCCTATCACAGTCATTAGTTTGGTTTAGGCCTTCGAGGATATAGTACATACTATGAAGCAGGCATGAATCTGTAAAAACAACATCTAAAGTTGGCAAAATCTGAGATATTTATACTATTCACATATTGTTACCCTAGAATAAAGAGAAGGAATCAGGTACTGAAAGTCAAATGATAGAACTTTCATTTTTGGGTTTTTGCTTGTAACTTTAACAATAAAGCTATTGCATTTACCTATCAGCTACCAGCTTTTCAAATTTCTTTCAACTTCTACTTTACAAGAGCTACAATAACTACTGAGCATATTCCTTAGAACCCAGTATCTGTGACATCATTATTTTTATCTTTTATTATTAATTTATTTTTAAAATTTTGCATGTGCGTATAATTTTTGTTTTTAGCATAATGTAAAGGATTTTGTATAGGTGACCACTATGCCTTTTCAATGTTATCCAAATTTTGTAAAACCCTATAAAAAATACAACAAATTATGTACAAGCAAAATGAAAAAATTGAAATTTATAATTAAATCATAGAAGACATAATCTGAAAGCAATGAAACATCTATATAGTAGTATAGTCTTTGTTTGCAGTACCTTAATTGAGAAAAAAGATAGCTGGAAAAATTTAAGTTTTAGATTTTTTCAAAATTTTTAAGTAATGAGTGACAACTTTTCTACCCCTGGTAGGTACAGACATTTCATTCTCACTGCTGTATGATGAAAATAAGTTTCCTAGAACATTAAATGAGAATTTTGATGTATTGTCATTTGTTACTTTGAGTAAAATATAAGGTTCTTAAGCTGAAAAAATCCCAAAGCCTTCAAAGGGTGGTATGGAACTAACTGTACCTCCTTATCATTCTGTAGACAACCCATCATGTTCTTTTTTAAAAAAGAAAAGTTATGAGTATACCATATTTGAAAAAGCTCCATAGCCTTCAATTATTGTTGAGGTGAGTTTCGATCTTTTCATCCAAGAAAAACAAAGTACGGACGTTAATCTTTAAAAAAGGTTTATTGATAACGTTAGTACAACGACTGACGAGCGGAGAACATTCTCCGTCGAGCAGTGGCGGGAAGAATATTGTGTTGGCGATCAGTGTCGCCACATGTAGAAAGAATAAATGTAATAATGTGTTACATGCAGTGTTGATTAATGTACAGTAACGTGTTTGTGAGGTAGTGAGGGAATCGTATCCCAACACCCCCCTGCGATTCAAAATGGACGAACGAACATATAAGTGAAAATGTGTCACATATCGCATGTATTTAAAACAAACATATAACAAGAAATAAGCAATAGCAGTCAAAAATTATTACATATAGGTGTCATATAAAATTGCTATATATATATAAAAATGGTAAAAGTAAAAAATAAAAAAAATTAGGTGTGTCGTTGACTAGTATAATGTTATATAATAAAATGTGTATGAGTTCATATATTGTCATATTGTTTTATCTTAAATATATCGTGTAAGTGTTAACATGAGGTATATATTTAACCTTATGTTTTAGTGCCACGTCTTATAAATATTGTGTGATTTTTAATTTAACATAGGTATATAAAAAACCCGTCAGAGAGATCAATATCTCCTCATCGTCAGCTGTAGAGAGATAATATTATTATATGTATATATATCCTTATAATTAATCGTGTGTGTTTTCAATCTAAATTTGCTATTGTGGGAATCAATGGTATATATTAGGGAATGCTGATACTAATAAGAGAGGCAGAGCAGTGACGGGGAACCTATTGAACTTTGTGAAATGAATTGTGAAACGACATATGGACCACTCGGTTTACGATAGGCGCTAAAAGATCGACGCCCATCCGCAGTCCAATACCAAATATCAAAAAATTTTGCGGGTTGAGTCATTTAAGACTATTGGCCGAAAGGTTGACTTGTTCGGAGTATTCTCATAACAATATTTTGGTACGTTTTTCGATCAAGTGCTTTTGTTAAAATATCAACGACATGATCGGAAGACCTAATATCATTAAACATAATTAGTTTATTTTGAAAAGCTTCCAAAACTGCATAACATTTGATCGCTAGAGACCTGGAGCATTTCTGGCCTCCCCCAGATGCAATGCGTGACGCGGATATATTATCCTCATACACCTGCACTGAGTCGGTTACAGAGAAAACGCTCTCAGTGAGTCTCCAGATCACGTATATATCGTCCAGTGCGTCATTCAACGCAATTAATTCGGCTGCAGTTGACGATGTTGCGACCAAGTTCTGCCGATGAACGGCCCAATTTAACAAGTCTCCGTTAACGAAAATCATAAAGCCTGTTGTGGAGCACCCTTTCTCCAAATTTTCTATTTCTATGGGTGAATCGTCTACATCGGGTGCATACGACACATCGACAAATGCCTTAATCTGAGTTTGGTCAGAGTGAAATACAAGAGAGAAGTCCCTTGTTGTTTTAAGGTACCTAATAATGCGACGAACATAGTTCTTAATTTCGCTATTTGAGGATGCCTGAAACCGTGATAGGTAATTGACGGCGAAGGCAATGTCTGGGCGAGTCAGTCTTGCCACATATAGCAGATTCCCAATCATGGCCCTATATTCAGTGTCGTCTATTCCATTAGGAATACCTCTTGAGACTTTAGTTAAAAATCTTAAATTCTTTCCAGATAAGTGTCCTAGTCTTCTGTGCCATATCATTTTTTTGTCTATTTTTAACTCCCCAATATTTTCATTAGTTTCTTGATTATTGTTTATTATGTCATTATCTATTGTGTTATTATTAGTGTTTGTACCTACATCCTCATTCGTTTCTTTACCATCTTCGCTGGTTTCCCTATTTTGGGTTTGGTTATTATTTTGTTCGTCATTATGAATTATTATTATATTGTCATTTTCATTATTATTAATTGTGTTCTCTCTATTATCTTCACTTTCCTCCTGACTATCCTCAACAATTTCCTCTTCTATTTCATATTCCATCCATTCGTCTTGGGAATTTACGTTAGGCATGCATGCCAATTTATTCGATTCATTTTTATAAGGACATATTTTGTTTAATTCATCTTCATCTTCTATTATATTGACTGTGGATTCCGGCACAATCTCGTATTTGACCATGTATACCCCCTTATTTTTGGGGCTGAGAAGACCACTTCATTCGTTCCTCTGACATATATATGTGCTGCAGAGAAATTTTGATCTATACCTAGTGCCCTATTTTCTGTTATTTTAATTCCTGACATCAGGTCTACGTTGAGGGATGGTACATAGTGTACGTTTTTTAGTCTTATGACTTTCTGGTTACATTCTGAGTTTTCCACTCTAATAAACATTGTACCAATATGGGTCGCTATCAAGAGTGTGTCTTGAATAGCGCATTCCAGTTCAATGGGTTTTTCTAACATTATTGGATTGGACAATTTTGACAGGTCTGATATGACGTGGGCAACAGCTCCACCATCTAACATAATTCTTTTAGTTAGGGGGATATAATTAGGATCTAACTCCTGTTTTGTATCTTTCGCTGTTATTAGGTTTATTAATTTATTGTGTGTATTATTATTCGGTCTTTGATCCCTATATCTGATCATCATTGACCACTGAACGTCATTTTCTTTTTTGTTTTTATTATTGTTATTATTAGTATTGTTTCATCCGTATCTCGTATTTTGTGCAGGACCATCTACTTTATTCTGGGGTCTTGCACCCTCTTTATTTGACGGACATACCTTTGCTATGTGCCCTTTGCCATGACACTTAAAACAAACTAGTGTACTCGAATTTGGCAAAGTATTTTGATTTTGGTTGTTATCATATTTTTTATTTTCATAGCTATTATTATTATATTGAGACGTTTCTGTTTGTTGCTTATTATCATATTTTGTTTTCCCCTGATCTAGGTTTTGACTATGATTTTAATTTCTATTTATATAGTTATATCTATTGTAATTTCCTCCATATTGAAATCTCTGATTTTTATTATTATTGGTGAAATTACGAAATCTATTATTATTATTAGTTCTTGACTTTTTCTCGTCATATAACCTATCCGATCTTTCGATTAACATGGCATGGAGTGTTTCAATTGTTTTCTGGTCCTGACTTAAAGTATTAAACTCCAGCCTAGTCATATCGTAGTCCATGTTTAATGAGATTAGGAGCTGTTCTATCTCCTCCTGCTTGTCCAAATTTTTTCCACAGTCCCTTATTTTCTGGGCTGACCTCGAGAAGACATCTAAGTAACTCCTCATATTCCCTTCACTGTTGAATTTCAACCTTTGGAATGCCAGTTTTACATTAATGTACGTGACCTGTGTACAGCTTTTATATCTCTCATCGAGTACTTTTAAAATTTGGTTTATTGTTTTGAGGTCTTTAACTCTCTCGATTAGTTCGTTGTTCAATCCCTGATATATGAGTGCCTTTCCCTTTTCCTGATTTTGGAAATATGTCATTCGAGTCGCTGGGTTGGCGTTACTAGACTCAGGGTTCAAAAAATTGTTTAAATCTAATCCCAAAAATAGTATCTCTGTTTCTGTATCCTGCATAATTGGGTATAATCCCTCTGCATAAAGTGTGGAGACCATCATGGTCCTCCAGGCGTCATAATTCCTCCCATCAAATACCTTCTTAGTGTCAAATCGTGACATATTATTAAATTTTTGTCTATCCGGGGCTTATTAGTCCTACCTCAGAAACACGAGAACTTAATTCTAGGGGATAACACGGTCTCAACCGCACGATTATGCACAACACGGTCTTAGCCACTCAATTGGGAATACAAGTCAAATATTATATTACAATTCTTAATAATTAATTAACGTTTTAATTAGATCTCACAAAATCTGCCGCTGACGATGATTTGATCTCTCCGCCGTTGTTTCTACTTCTTTTCGGTTGATCGAATTTCTAATACTTTATCACCAAAATGTTTTTGAATCGAATTGGTCTAAGCTTTTGATCTTGTTCCAGAACGAAAATGATTCTGTTGAACACGTTAAAACATAAATTAAATCTCAAGGTAAAAATTATTCAACAGAAATACAAAAGGTTAATGCTGAAAGGAATATAATTCATTATCTTTTATCAATTGAAAATACTCTTTGCAGATCCTGAGCAGGAAAAATATGTCACTCAAGTCAATAGTTATACAATTATTTTTCTTTTGTTAAACAAGATGTATCTCATTCAACAAATATTTCCCTTTTTCAACCAGTCTCGACAAACGAGATAAAGTTTGAAAGGTTACCACTGATACCTTTCAAGTTTCGACTTTCCTCTAATTTTGGTTGAGTGTTAACATGAAAATATTTCGAACGTTTTACTTTATTTCACTGAAATTTCAGACTTTTACTATTAATTTTGAATAAAATCACACCAATTATTTACTAATTATTTTAAATTTTTACTTATCTTGATTTCCTTTTCGTATTTTTTGTTCTTCTACTGCTTCTCTACAAAGTTGACTTGGACTTTCGACGCTGCAACTTTCAGACTTTCGACTTTTTGACTTCGATTTCCTTTTCGGAACACAGTACGAACAACTGCCAGCCGTTTTTGACTCTGCAAGCTGGTTTTCCAAACCACAGGATTCTCTCGTATCTGATCTGCTTACACCAAACTCTCAATTTCGACGTTTTCACCAGCGCCCAAGATTTCACTGATGTTTTCATTAAATTTAACTTTTACTTTTGATTTGCTTGGTTTGAGATTTTTTCAACTTTTCCAGGATAATTACTTGATCACTGGAACCGAACTTTACGTTCACAAACTTTTAACTATTCTTCCACTTTGCGTGGAGGTATCGCACAACACTAAGTTTTTCACTTTGCGTGAAACACAAACTTTTTTACATTTAACAAATTACACAATTAACACGAACACATTTCGATTTCCGCACTTATTTATGTTGGTACGCAGCTCTGGCTACCATGTTGAGGTGAGTTTTGATCTTTTCATCCAAGAAAAACTAAGTACGGACGTTCATCTTTAAAAAAGGTTTATTGATAACGTTAGTACAACGACTGATGAGCGGAGAACATTCTCTGTCGAGCAGTGGCGGAAAGAATATTATGTTGGCGATCAGTGTCGCCACATGTAGAAAGAATAAATGTAATAATGTGTTACATGCAGTGTTGATTAATGTACAGTTACGTGTTTGTGAGGTAGTGAGGGAATCGTATCCCAACAATTATTGCAGGGGTGATGAAAAATCATGAGAATGGCATTAATTATACATATCTATATACAAAACTAGAAGCATTATTTCAATCTCTTTAGGAACTTCCAGTAGAAAAATTGAGATTTTCAGTGAGAAAATAAGGAAGTGGATTGTAGTGATTCACAAAAGGATTCACATTCAATAAGTTTCATTTGTTTTTTATCAAGTTGTTGTGAGGATAATATTTAACCTAAAATCGTATTTTTCAAGTAATAACAGAAACGGATTTAACTGAACAACATTTAATGGACAATTAACTAATGGACAAAATATGAGTGAAGGAACAACGAATTCCCCACTACAGCGTAACAGTGTATGTAAGAGTATGAATACAAATAATGTACGTTAAGAGTTCAGTGTTGCCAGGTAGTGGACAAGATATGTAAGAGTTACATGGAATCCACTCGACAGTTGTAAAAGATTTTGACTGTGTACATCCCCTGATGCTATCAAAACTTCATAATTATTTAGTTAATTTAATGTACCGAATGAAATAAAAATACAAATTCTAAAAAAGAAATGAAATTTTCTTAAGCACTCTATAAGGCACTAAAACTTGGTTAAATAAGAAAGAAGGGATAAAGACTTGTAAAATTTTAAATTTTAAATGACCAGCAATGTAGATGTGAAACTTGAAAACAAAAGAAGATGTCAAAAACAATAAAAAAAAACAATGAAACAATGATGTCACAGGTACAGGGTCCTAAGGAATCTATTCGGTATCGAAGTTCTCATTCTACTTTTAGCTTTTGGTTTCAAAAAATTGATAAACTTTTAGATTTCACTTTCAGCTTTCAGCTTTCAGCTTTTATTTATGTTTATAATTATGGTACTAGCAACTTAGCTCTTAAAGATTCTCAATTCTTGACTCTTAGGCTCATATTCACAAATGTCACTTTAACCTCCCTTCACTTAAGCTTCACTTGAAAATGACTTTTGGCACAATTTTTTAGTTAAGAGTGTGGTAATATTTTATTTTTACGTTAGAACTCTCATAAGAGATCCAATGTTCCCACATTTTTAAGTACAGAATTGTGTAAAAAAAATTTTTAAAGTGTAATTTAAGTGAAGGGAGGTTAAAGTGATGTTTGTGAATATGGGCCTTACAGATACTATGTAGTGATGTTGAACTCACCCACTCTATCGGATAGTTGTCGTAAAATTTGTTTTGAACTGGGAATGATGGGGTGAGTTATTTGAGTTGAATGAGTTGCATGAGTCAAAATGAGTCAAAATGAGTCAACTCACTGAACTAACTCCCAGAAGTAAACAACTCGCCATGAGTTGACTCGAGTTGTTGAGTGAAAATTTGCATCTCTAATGTTACATTTCTACTTTGATTGACAGAGACAGTTCTCTGTTTTTTTAGTCATTGTTACAATATTTCTGTTTGATAGGATTACACTAACTTACACCAACCTACACTGGTAGGGATATTCCACAAATATTTTTAAAAAACTTGGCACAAAGTCACATAACATTTCTACATTCCTGGTGTAGGTTAGTGTAAGTTGGTGTAGTCCTATCAAACAGAGCTAATGTCGTCAAATTAATATTTATGAGTTTGTATTTCTTTAACTGTGTTTGATTTCAAAAGATCTTCACTCACCTCAACACAAAGTACCTCACTTTTACACCAATTTTCAATTCTGGTTGGTTGGGGTGTTCAGTCTGGGATACTTCGTATTGGTTTAAAGGAATGAACTAATACAGAAAATTCACACTTATTGGAATTTTCCATCCAAGTGGCTGACATCTGGTGGATTTTTGTCAAACTAAAGTAGAGGTGATGATGTATGTTATCATATCAACAATGTAAATCTTATGTAAGTTTCAGTTTTTTCTTGAAGGAATAAGTATTACAACTTATTTATCCACAAATTGTTGAATATATTGTTGTGGAAGCAGACACATGTCCTTTTAGAGTTGCAGAAATAATATTAAAACAGCAAAACACCAAGAATTCATTTAAAAATTTGGAGAGGTCTGTTTGTTTGTAATAGATTCTGTGAATGGCTCATTAACAAAATCTATTATAAACAAACAGAACTATTGTTGATGACATACACCATTACCTCTATTTTTTGTTGACTATAGTGCTCCCAGCGGCTATGGAAACTCCCAATTTCTCTCTTATTTTGATCAAAAAACCTCAGGCTGCGAGATTTTCCTCTAATCAGATATTTAGTTGGAAGTATACGTGTTTGTAGAAGCGCTCTCTATAGATAGGACATCAAAACTGTCCATGTGTCATCTCCATCATATATATACCCTCAAAGAACTTTACAATCTGGGCATTTCTTTGACTATATACATACTGGACTGCTAATACTGATAAGAATAACACGGAGTCTAATGAACAACCGGTGAAGTTTAGTCAGACACCCGTATCCCCGTTCAAAATGTTAGTTTACTGGTAGGCTCAAAATGTTCCCGACCATTTGGAAAATGTTCTAGGTTATTCATATTTGAAAATTGAAAAATTAGAAGGTGTAATTAAAGAAAATGGGAATTTAAAGATTGAAAAAATTGTTGGCATAAATTTAGGCATATCCACCAATAAGAGCTATGCATCAATAAATCAAATTTTAAATTGATTTAACTGAAATTTTTGAACTTCTGAACCGATTTAATTCGTAATTAAAAGCAATAATTGTGGTAAGAAGAGACCTAGTCGAAGGAAAAGACAATAAGTGTTGATACGAAATCCCACCTCATCTCATTCTTCATCATCATCATCACAACATTCTATATATATATGTCATATGTACAGTCTAGTCACGAAGTGTTTCCCCTACTACTTTCGATCGCATATCGCTGTTGCTTCACCATTTACTTTTTCATTTGTCAAATATATTTTAGTTGCGAAATAAACGTCTTAAAAGTCAAAAGTCTCGAGTTCTTTCGATCCTTGTTCTGCATACCTCACATCATGGTAGCCATCGCTATGGTAGAACTTTGAGGAGAGACTTATAAAATTTAAATTAATGAACTAATTATTTTTTTGAAATTCAATTTGCTGCTGTGCGTAAAATTTTTTATGTTTTTTGTTAAGTAATACACGAAAAGTTATCGTGTTTTTCGAGAAAGTAACTCGAATTTTAATTTATTTTGAAAAAATCAAAATTTAAGTTTGAAGAATAGCTGAAGTTCCAGACTCAAATAACGGCCAATACTGGAAGTCATCGAACGCCAAATCCAGAGGGACCGCCAAAGAGATTGTGAGAACAACCAAAGGAAACCTGCTCCCGTCATCGAGGACTCATCGCAGATCCATCATCGAAGACCCAACTTTTTCGGACAACCCACAACAAAAATTTAGGCAGGAAGTACAGAGGTCAACAGCAGAAAAAACGTAAATCATTCATCAGCGCAGCAGAAATTGAAAAGTAAAAATCATTGTAAAGGTAATATTTGATGAAATTAATTATTTTTCGTATTTCGTAATTGTATTTGAAGTGAGGCAAAAATAAGTAAATATAGTTAAAAATCATATGTCCCAAATTATAAACGTGTCTGAGTGTAAAATTGGAGAATACAATATTAAAAAGGAAGACTTAGAAGAATTAGTAAAAAAGTTTGAAGGAGAGAAAGTAGTTGATCTGAAAATTGAAATTTACAATTTACCACACGTAAAATACTATACAGGTGAAATAATATTGGAATCTTTTGTAATAGACATATCGGGTAGAATAGAGGAAATCAGTACTCTAAAATATATTGTGATTTCAGAATCTTCAGTAAATTATTTTTCGAACAGAATTTACAGTTCTGCTAAATCGAAAGAAAAATTTAGGAACAGATTCTTTAATTGAATAAATTTAGAAAACTGGATAAAAAAGAAAATCGTGAGGAAAAAAGTTTGATAAAAAAATTAGAGAAAGAATTAATCGAAAATAAAAAATACACACCTGTTTGTAATAAAGAAAATAATTTATTAGGTTTTTATAAAATAGAAGAAGAAATGGCATCCCCGAACGAAATTAAACCCATCCAAGCCCCACTCGGAAAAGTTTTTAATGGAAAATACTATTTAGATTGGCGCAGAATGATTATATCTGCCATCCGAGGTGCGGGATATTACGACATCTTTGGGGAACATGAATTTTTACAACCATATATAAATAATATTGATGATTTAAATTTTCGGCCAGACAAAAATATGATAAACTACTGTAAAATGCAGGACAACGCCAAAGCGTTTTTGTTAGAAAGAGTATCCAACGACATAACAAAACAAATATGAGATTGCAATACTGCAATTCTAATGCTTAAGAAATTGGATAATATTTATGGGACTAAAACTTCTGTTACAGCCAACATGGCAAAAGCAAAATGGTTGGAATTTAGGTTTCAGCCAGGTGGCAATATGAAGGGTTTTTTGAAAAAATGGGATGAACTCGTAACAGATGTGAGAGACAGTGGGAAAGAGGTTACAGAAGCCGAAGAACTAGAAAATTTACAATTGGCATTATGTTACGAACAACAAATCGCAAAAATACAATATGAAAGTCTACCCCTAAACGAAAAGAATTTAGATAATTTCAAAAGGATATTGAGAGAGGACTCAGACCAAAAATACAGGGACCAAACGTTAAAGAAACAAAATAATAATGGTAATAACCAAAATAATAATACATATCGGAACAATAATAATAATAATGGTAACAATAGATATAATTATAGAGGAAGATTTAATAGTAATTATCGAGGTAGAAATAATTATAGAAACCAAAATAATAATTATAATAATTATAGAAATGGGAATAGAAATGGTTTCAATAATAATGGTCAAAATGGTAATAATAATGGTAATTCGACGGAACAAAACCAAAATAATGGTAATACAAATAATAATGGTAATAATGGTAATGGTAACTACAGGGGAAATGGTTATAAAGGCAATCCCAATTATAGAGGAAATAATTATAGAGGCAGTGGTAGAAATAATAACCAAAACAACCCTAAATGTTATAGGTGTGGGCAATTTGGCCATATAGCACAGAACTGCGTGAGTAATAATTCCCAAACGAATAATAATGATAGTACAAATAATAGTCAGGGGAATTATCCACCAAAAACAAATCCAAATTCATCCAATAATAGTAAAAAGGAGAATTCGGACCAACAGGTGAAAATGTCCTGTATGGTAAAAAAATTTTATAGTAATGGAGATTGGTTATTGAATGAATTAACTAAAGAAAAGAAACAAAATTTAGAGGAAAATTACGAAACATTAAATAACAGAGCAATTCTTGATGGAGCCGCGGAAGTCCACTTAACTTCCGATCTTAGTAAATTAATGGATGTAAAAAAATTCATAACCCCTATTAAATTACAATGTGCGGGTAGAAATACTTTTTTATATGCTACACATACAGGGTAGAATGATCATAAAAATCGAAAATTCCAAAAAAAATCAATCATTGATAGAACTAAACGACGTTCATTATGTGCCGGATTTAAATTTGGATATTATCTCGGCCATAAAAATAACAAATACAGGTATAATTAACATCGACCAACAAAAGGAAATTGCAAACATTTATTTTATTGAAACAGCGGAAATCATAATAACCGCCAAAAAAGAAGAGGGTATATTTTACATATACTATAACGTCGAAAATAATGATATAAAAAAAAAAAAGATAAAGAGGATTATATAGATAAAAAAAAAACAATATAATATGTGCCCCAGTCACCCAAGATACCAATGATGAATGGGATGATTTCACAGTTGAAATGGAAATTATTGAGGAAAACGAAAATACCCAACAATCTCAGGGGGGTGACGAAATTGAAATTAAAAATGAACCCAATAAAGAAAATGAAATAGATGAACCTAAAAATAATAATAATATAAATAAAAAATTAGTAATGCTCAGGAGATTGGGACATTTAAACGCCAGATATTTACAGAAATTAAAAAATTTAGCAATAGGAATACCCGAAAACATTAATTTTAGAGATGAAGATTTCGTTAACTGTCAAATATGTTGTATAGCCAATAATTCGAAACTGGGACATACAGGAATAAGAACTAAACCAACCCGAAAATTGGAATTAACATCGTCGGATATCATGGGTCCATTCACGCCCTCTGTGGCTAATCAAAAATATATCCTAACCTTCATAGACCATTTTTCGAAATATACATTTGTCATGCCCATAACCAATAAAAATCAGGTAACAAACGAATTTAAAAATATCATAATGTCTATGAAAAACAAATTTCCGGAACACCCCATAGGGACAATAAGGTGCGATAACGCAAAAGAGTATACCGATACAAAAATAATAAATTATTGTAGAGAAATAGGACATAACAATGGATTATGTGGTTCCATATTCTCCTGAATTGAATGGTGTTGCCGAAAGGCAAAATCAAACATTAATGAGGAGAGTAAGGGCCATGTTAATTGATGCTTCTCTCGATATAAAATACTGGTCTTATGCTGTAGTAACAGCAGCTTATTTAATCAATAGATCCCCAACTAAAGCGAATGAAGGATACAAAACACCATATGAATTATTTTATGGAAGAAAACCAAATCTAAAAAATCTAAAAGTATTCGGTGCACTAACATACAGACATATACCCATGGAGGTAAGGAAACAAAATGCCACAAAAGCGAAATCCAAATCAAAAGATAAAATCGACCCAAAATTGGCGCACAGGGCTGAAAAAAACATATTAATGGGCTACACGAACACAGGGTATTGTCTGGGAGATCCATATAATTCAAAATCACATATATCATGCGACGTTAAAGTAGATGAAACCCAAAATATAAAATCACTCTTAATTAATAAAAAACCTCTTACAATAAAATCGGCAGACTATGAGTATGATTTAGGAATAATAAATCCTGTAGTTATGAATGTCAGAATGAAATACAATAAGGCCTACATAGAAGATAATATACCAAAATCATTCTCGGAAATTGAAACTAACCCCTTTAGAGAAGAATGGATAAAGGCCATTAATGACGAATTTGGTTCTCTCGATGATTTGAAAGTATGGAAAGTGGTAGATTATGATCGCCAAAAATTAATAGATACGAGGTGGATATTTACGATAAAATTTGACGAATTCGGGAACCCAAAACCTAAAGCCAGACTTGTGGCACGTGGCTTTAAGGATCGGACAGAATATGGCATTGCAGAAACACATGGACCTGTAGCATCCATAGGAACAATAAGGCTATTATTATCAATCGTAAATAAAGAAAAATTAATAATGATACAATACGACGTAAAAACTGCCTACCTAAATTCACCCATTATAAAACCAATTTTTGTTAAAAGGCCAGAAGGAATTAATATAAATAAAAATCAAGTATTAGAACTTCAGAAATCAATTTACGGCCTAAAAACTTCTAGCAAATCGTGGTATGACTTATTAGACATTAAAGTAAAAGAAATGGGATTTGAAAAAACCAAAAGCGACAGATGCTTCTACATAATGAAAAATAAGGAAGAAAAAACATATTTCTTAAGTTATGTAGACGATATATTAATAGCATCAAATTCACAATCGGCCATTACGAGAATAAATGAAGAATTGCAAAAAGATTTTACCATTACGATAACAAATAATCCAAAATTTTTTGTAGGTCTGGAAATAATGAGAGACATTGAAAATAACACAATAACAATTTCGCAATACAAACACATAGAAAAAATGATCAAAAAATTTGGAATCTCTGAACTCAAAAATACAAATACACCCATGGAAACGGGGTTAAAAATTGACAAAATACAAAATGGAAGAGATGACACGGAGTATAGATCCATGATAGGGGGACTACTTTATTTGGCAAGACTCACAAGACCGGACATATTATTCCCAGTAAATTTCTTTTCCCATTTTCAGAACAATTCAAATGATACTTTAAAAAATTATGTAAAAAGGATATTCAGATACGTCAATACAACCAAAAATTATAATCTAAAATTTACATCAAAGGGGGATGGAATACAGGCATACATTGATGCATCTTACGCACCCCAAGTTGACGACAAAAATATAGAATTACACAATCTGGATAAAGGGAAGTCAATAACTGGATTTATGCTATTCGCCTATGGAGACTTGGTGGAGTGGAATTGCTGTAAACAGACTATTCACGCCTCATCAAGTACCGCGGCTGAAATAATTGCAGTTTTTGACACCCTTGATACTATAAAAGTGATACAATATTTAAATTTCGAAATTTTTGGAGAAAAATTAATCGTCGATATTATGGAAGACAATATCTCGACGCAAAAAATATGTTCCGGGGGAAGTCAGAAAAAATCACGAGCCCTTATGATCAAGTGTTACTCCATTTTAGAAGCTATTGAAGAAAAAATAATATTTTTTAGAACAGTTACCTCCGAAAATCAATTAGCAGATATATTAACAAAATCGCTGGATCGGTCAAAATTCGAGAATATAATTGTGAAAATTTTGAACGAAACCAACATATACACATAATATAATAATTAATTCATGTCAAAGTCAGAATATGTCCAAAAAGAATTTCGTCCTATTCCAAGTATAAGTCGTAAAACGTTCAAAAATAAGTCATAACACGAAAATATTTGCTGAAAAATTAACCTTCAATCATTGTCAAAAATAAAACTTAATAAGGCCATATACCAGAAAATACCTGTAACAGATAAATGCTCGACATCTAGAATATTGTAACAAAGAAAAAATTAGGAAAATCGAGCAAGTAAAAACCCTACAAATCGTATAATAAAAACCCTATACAATTTCCAACAAGGGTGAGAGAAATACACGTAATATTCCCACACAAATTTTTATGAAAGGAAAATCTCCGACAATAAACACAATAGAGATAAAAACCCATTACATGACCGCAAATTAAGATAAATCGAAAACGTTGCCTTATCTGAGAACATATTAGGCGCCACTTCAAATACAATACAACGTACGAAAGATAGTATACGATGCAGCGAATATTATTCTACAATCTTTTTCATGTTTATTTTTAAGATAAAATACGCAACGTACGTTCTAATTCATTGAACCTTACAAATGGAAAAACCTTTTATCATATTTTTTCTCTCGCCTTCTTTTATTTTTATTTATTCGTATATATGTTCGTGAATATTTTATTCGAATTTTTTTTGACTCGAATGATACGAGCGAAAAACTTATATATTACTCGAAATATTTCAATAATTATGCATGTTACCATTTTTTAATTTTTTTTATATTTTTATTTTTTTTTTAATTTACATCACATATACCATATAATATTTACGTACACGATAGTGTTCATTATTGCATGCATGTTACCATACTCTTATATATATTTATTTATTTTATGCTAATTTGTTTTTACCAATTTTATTTTGAGGCACAGCGCAATAAATTTTTTTTAGAAACTCAAGTTACCATCAATAACAAACATACAATGTCAATATTTTTCGAAATTTTTATTATGCATATATTTTTGTACTTGTATTTTTTTTGTATTTAATATTTTTAATTTTTCTTAAATAATAATCAATAATTCAATTTCAGGAAACATGATGAAGAAATTATTCGGTAAAATTTCAGGGGGGTGTTGATACGAAATCCCACCTCATCTCATTCTTCATCATCATCATCACAACATTCTATATATATATGTCATATGTACAGTCTAGTCACGAAGTGTTTCCCCTACTACTTTCGATCGCATATCGCTGTTGCTTCACCATTTACTTTTTCATTTGTCAAATATATTTTAGTTGCGAAATAAACGTCTTAAAAGTCAAAAGTCTCGAGTTCTTTCGATCCTCGTTCTGCATACCTCACATCAATAAGTATTAATAAATTTGATAATGAACTAATATTTTGAACAGGGATACGCCTGTTTGTTTTGAACACAGCTTTTTATCAGTATTAGCAGTCCAGTATGTATATAGTCAAAGGGGCATTTTCCTCATGATCTTAAATTCTTGATAGTATTTGAAACTGTTAAGCTTTGTGATTTTTATCTCTTACATTTCACTCAATTCAACCGTTCTTAAAACCCGAGATCATATATGACCAAACCGAACCACCGATCTCATCGTTTAAGTTTGTAATTTTATTTCGTTAACAGTTCCTGAAGTCCGAACAAACTATTGAACAGAAATAGTATCCCTGAATATTTTTTAAACTCTTACGATTATCTTTGTTACTCCCTTATTGATCGTGAGTTTTTACCTTTAAAGTGTGAATCTGCTGAAGGATGAATAAGTCGGTTCCGAGAGTCAGACGAGTGCTCATATCTGTGAGACAGTTTTCAACGGATCCTGTGACGCCAAAAATAAAGTCGATGATTCGTGTCGATCTGGCGGGTGAAACAGGAGCCGATAACATATATGCTGGTCAAATGGCAGTTCTAGGTATGGTTCATCCGTGATTTTCGTGAACGACTATCATTTTCGTTGAGAAATCGAATGTGAAAGTAGGAGTGAAAAAAAACATTTTTGAAAGAAAATAAAAACAAAAGCGGGGAAGATAGAAATTTATTTCTCTATTATTTTGATCGAAAAACATCAAACTTCAAAAATTAAAGCTAACCTCCATAATCATAACACTAAAATTTGTAATATTTCAGGCAAATCGGAATTTGGCCCGAAAATTCAAGAAATGTGGGAGCAAGAAAAGTATCATAAAGCCAAGTTTGAAGAATTAATTTGCACGTATCGAGCTCGACCATCTCTTCTCTCACCGTTTTGGAAAGTTGCTGGTTTTGCTCTTGGAGCAGGTGATTGAAATTTAAAATATGGTTCTTCAAGTGCATCAAGAAATTTTATGTTGAAAGTGTGTGTGTGAATAAAACAGGAACTGCTTTAATGGGACCCAAGGCAGCGATGGCTTGTACGGTTGCCGTTGAATCCGTAATAGTCGAACATTACAATGATCAGCTACGCGAACTTATGACTGAAAAGAGAGTAGACGAAGAATTATTAAAAACTATAAAGAAATTCAGAGACGATGAGCAAGAACACCATGATACTGGAATAGAGTTAAAGGCCGAAGAAGCTTTCTTATATGATTATCTATCTAAAATTATCAAAATCGGATCAAAGTGCGCCATTGCGGTGGCTAAAGTAATATGATAGTGAAAATGATTAATTACCTAAATTGCTAATTACAAGTTACCAGCTCTTTAAAATTAAATTAATAAACAATAAATACACTGTATGTAGTTTAAACAAATTTATTTAAGCTTGTATATCAAAATTATAGCACTAATAATTACTTTATTTTTTATGCATTCAAACAAACAACTTTGGTTTTCTACTAGTATGTGCATTGATTGGTAATTCATCGTCCTCATCTTCGAATATGCTCAAGTCCTCACTCGGATTTATTTTTCCTGTTGAATATTACATATTTTTATAACTTCTTAAAGCGTTAACAGTTATATAAAAGTTGAATGTTATGAATAATACTGTTTCCTCGATCAAAAACATTATCTTACTTTGACTGCATCTCTTTCCCATCCATCCTCGATCACAAACACAAACATCATTTGCATAGCAAGTGCCATGTCTACACGGTCTAGAACATTTGAATGTCGGTTGTCCAATTTCACAATGATCACCTCGAAAACCGCGTGGACATCGACATTTATTGACGCCTTTACAACGACCCCCATTCAGGCAAGGAATTATACACTTAGCTGTAACGTAAGAAAAAAAACTTGGAAAATCTACAATACGAATTTATGATGTGAATTTTAAATGTAGTGCTTACAAAATTCGCATCTTAGGCCGTAATAACCTTTTGAACATTCACACGTATCTTTTTGTATACATTTACCACCGTTCAGACATTTTTCAAAGCAGATTCCTGTAATAGACAAATATTAATTATATTAACGAAAAAAAATTTACCTTTACTTACGTTCTAATCAAAAATAGGCTAAAATCCAGGAGCCCATCATTTTTCAAAAGAGGAGCAGTAATAATCTTCAGAATATAATTATGAAAAAAATATCTTTACATGCCTTCACATTTGATTAAAAACAGCGAAAATTTTCAAGTTCTAAAAATCCGTAATTTAATATCGATAATCTTCATAGATTTGGAATGATCATGTTTCCTATTAGGAGGTTTTATGCCCGAAGAGCGAACTCTGAATATGAATTCTATTTTGACTACATTTTGTTTCCGGAACAAATTCTTAAATTGGCTACAAAAAGTAGATCTAAGATTTTATGGAGTAAAATATTTTTAAGAAAATTGAAACAAATATTGAAACCTAACGTTCTTAAAAGAGAATTTTAATATTATGAAAATCACAATGACTATTTTTATATTACCATAGCCAAAGTGGCAAAGGAATATTGTGGTGGTATTCTGTTTTCCCCCAACATTTTTTTGACTACATTCCATGCCCTTCAAAAATATTCTAATATTAGACTGTTACTCAAAAAAATATTTTGAAACTTCCCTCCCACCCAAAAAAAAAAATAAATAAATCAATATGCTCTTGTTAAGCCATTGACCATATGGTATAGGTCTGTCAAAAAAAGTAATATACTAACACTAATTCTGAGTTTGACTTCGAATTCGTCATACTCTTAAAATTATAAAGAAGTCAGTAGAAACATATTAAATTGCAAATATCAAAAAAATTGGGATAGGTATAATACATATATGTAGAGTTCAGAATTTACTTTCTTTAATTTTTAAAGTAAGGCGTGGATATAGGAAGGGTTTAAAGGGTTCAAAGAGCCTCCAAAATTTAAAAAAAAATGGGAAAAGGGACCGAAAAAAGAAAGAAAAAATGGAAACGTCATACATAACTAATACCTGGCAAGCAATTTGTAGCAGTAAATTTAGCTGTACTGCTAATTATACTACTAATTCACTGCTAACACCAATACATGTCTCACTCACTGTAAACTATGAGAATGTGTGTAGTTGATTTATCTGTAAAATGTCTGTAAGACTGATATTTTGCAGCTATCTAAATGAGAGTGGCATTTCTTAAATGTTTCTTTGTTTTAATTGTCCAGATTTTGTCAGTGAGAAAACCAACTTGCAGATAAAAAACATTTTAGGGGTGAAAATGCTATTTTACACCCAGAAAAGATTTAATATTAGGGGTAAATTGGCATTTTTGAGACTAACATGCATCTATCTCATGCATGTCTGTATTATAGTTGGGGGAAGCTAATTTACAGACTCCCCTTCATTGTCTATTACATTTTAAATTTCTATTGGGTTATTCATGATTAGTCTTAACTTGTTGGTGTATTTTCTCCTTACAGTTAGTTGTATTCCTTTATCAGATTTCATTCTGTGTTGTGAATGTATTTCAGAATTTTAGTAAATTAATTAGGTTCAGTTATCCGATACACTTTTTCCATTGAAAATATTTTTTGAAAGTTAACGTACTTTTTATTTATTTTTAGAAAGAGCTTATTATTTTATGGAGTTCATTGTGTCTATTAAACAGTTATAGTCAGTCTAATTTGAATGAGTTTACCGTAAATGTTTAATATTATCTTGTGCTTCAATGGGTAAGCATATATTTTCATTAATTCTGAGTTTTCAATTTCCTAAATATTAAAGTTCCAAAATTAGCTCACAGCCAGGGGCGTGCTCACACCTATTTTACGACGAAGATTTTGTAGGCCCTAAATTGGAGGCCCGGACCCCAGAGTAGAAAAATAAGGTTAAAAAATATACATAAATCACCTGGGAAAACAATTTGATGAGGAAATGTTTCAAAACAATAACTGAAGCTAGCTTCAAATAAATTTTTTGGAGCTGCACAATTCGTGCGCAGCTGCATCTTAGAATAAAAACTGCCTATTTGTAATCGCTTCATGATTTTCTCTTCTAAAAACCATTGTATTTTCCTATTTATGGGTTATAGTTTCGATCAGAGGACATCAAACCAACCTCCTCTTAAAAAAAGAGAGCATGGGAAGGAGTGAGTTGCAACTCCTTCAAATTCCCTTTTGCATTCCTCTTATTACAAACAATAACCAAACTTTTAGACTAAATAAACAATATTAATACCTATTTGATTTGGAAAAAATTATATCTCTTTAAGATGATACAATATTGAAGTCTCCATTGCTAATTTTAGTGGTATTTCAAAATTTCAGCAGACCGAGCCTATATTAAATTCAGTAAGCATCTCTTTATTTGGGACCCTTCTTACAGTTTGAATACTGCTAATTTGCAGCTAACAATTTGTCATGAATATCCGTATTTTAGCAGCCAATTTAGCTGTAACATCTTAAGCCACAATCTACAGCTAAAATACAGCCAGTTCACCACTAACTATACCTGTAATTTAGCAGTGTTGCTCTTAAAACACAGATATCTATAAAAAAATTTAGCTGTAGAATAGCAGTGCATTAGCCATAAAAAGTTTGCTAAATTAGCAGTTACTGCTAATTTAGCATTGGTTTTTAGCTGCAAAAATACTAAAGTACTGTTAAAATTAGCTGTGGAGACTCGTAATTTTTTTGCGAGTTACCCGTGAATTGTTTGCCGGGTAATTATAAACATAACCATATAAAATATTTTTTCAATTACTCCCCGAAATTTTTTTAATTTCTACTAGTACCTGGTTCACCAAACTTCACTCAGATAAGTAGCTGTATACATGGCTGCACATTAAAAAGTAAAAAATAATATTTTTAATTCAATATCCAAATTTGAAATTCATTAACAAAATTCAATAACAGAAGTTAATGTTAAAACGACACTGCGTGGTGATATTCAATGCTTGGCCTTAATATGACCTTGAAATTAAAATGTTGTAGGTTTAAGACCAGCCACCATCATATTCAAGACCCAAAACAGTAGTGAATTCAGTTTGATTAAATTTGGTTCTCTCAATTGCATGATGAGGAAAATTCATACTGATTGGCCATTAACCACCAAATCCCAACCTAATCCCTCCACCACACTGATAAAAATACTCTGCAGGTGTTGAATAAAATGATTGCACTGCCAGAGACCACAACCTCTCAAAAAAGTAATGTTGGTTTTGTAGAAGTATTAATTAGACCCTCCCTTTGACAATAAGCCTGATCAAGAATCAAATGATTTTAACTTTACCTCCTTCACAATGCCTTCCCTGGTATCCTGTAGGACAACTACAGACACCAGGTGCTGTGCAAGTACCATTATTCATACAAGCTGGATAGCATAGAGCAGTGTTACAATGTTGACCCATGTATCCTTCAGGACACTGACAGATTTTGTCGCTATTACACCAACCACCATTGGCACATTTTTTGTCGCATTCAACATCAGGACCTACAAATTCCAATTGATTAATATAAATAGAGGATATCAAAATAATGAACTGCAGTAAAATTAATAATGTTTAAAATTAAGTTACTAATACAGCACCTCTAATCATACATTCTTTACGCATCTTAACTCGCAAAGGTGTTCCAGGTAGAGGTCTTCCTTTTCGACTTTGTATTAATAAACCAATGCCAAAGGATGCAGTTCCAGAACCATGACCGGAACATGGTAACAAAACACTGAAAACTGTGAAAAATTGAATTATTTGCGACAAATAAAACTTGAAACTCATAAATTCCTTCAAAACAGTTCATGCTTGAGAAATCTGGGTTCTGAATCGATTGGAGTATAGAGACTAATTATTTTGATCAAAAATACTAACTTAAAACTATTATTATTCAATATTATTATTATTTTTATTTTTCTATTAAGTTTTTTTTTTTTTTTAATATTGTACAACAGTTTTATAAAGCGTTTGGAGAATGAATGATTTATACCTTTTGCTCGCTTTGGAACCCTTCCTTCTCTCGGTATTGACACAATTGGAGCTTCTAATATATTTTCATCAAAGGACTGCAAACGATCAAAATTGTAAAAATATTTTTTCACTCCCGACTGCCAAGTAAAATTCACGTACCCAACCTGTAAACAATTTTACTTTAGTAATAATGTTGAAATTCAAAAACCTAAAAAACAAAAATTAAAAAAAAAAGCAGCTGATTTTTAAACTGAAAATAAATGAAAATAAACTTTCGTGTAGCAAGCTTCTCAAGAAAAAGTAGATTTTCTTTATTTAAAAATCACATCTATACCAACATTCTTCTAATAAAGTAATGTATAAAATATTTTTCTCGACTCATACACCAAAAAGAGATTATTATTAAATCAGTTTTGATTAGCAAAATACGAGATTTCTAAATCAGTTTGGAACATCAAAAACGATTTTCATTTCTTCATCAAGGGTAGAAACAGTGCAGAAATGAGTTTTTTCTTAACTGTTTGTTGTTTATTTCTTCACAGCACCGTTTACACATACGCAGATTACGAAATGTCATTATGAAAAAGGGCCATTTTACATGGTAGTGCTTACACAAACAATCAAGTTCACTTTTCAGAAGTTGATAGTATTTAATTATATCTAAAATTTTATTCATGAATGAAGTTTACCTGTTTAATTGAATAAATATAACCTCTTTTTGGTGGATTTGTTGAAAAAAGTATTGTACTCAATTAGTTAGCCACTCATGATAATCAACTCATTGCACTTACAGCACTTGCCTGTGACTAATGCTGAAACCATAAAACTCATTGATAATCACTCATTTTGCTAACTAGTTGAGTAAAATACTATATATTTTTTGCAAAAAATTGACAAATAGGATGCATGAGATAAAATATACTGATTTAGCATCATATTTTCAAAATATTTTATGAATAAAGTTTTATTCTTTGCATTAAAAATCATAATTCTTTTGTTAAATAAAAAATTATTCTAAGTTCTAACTAGCAAGAGTATAGAAAATAATTCGATGATTCTCTTTCCTATAGTGACCAGAATTGTGAACTACCGGGTGACCCAAAATTCACGCAACCCAAACCTTCAAATGTAAAAATTTTGAAAAAAAAAAATACAAGGCTGAATCTTGGCACAGTTGCAGAAGTCGATTACTCAATTATTCATGCCAAGTTTCAGCTCTGTATCTGTAATAATCTAACTTTGAGGAATTTTTGATTTTTAATTATAATTTTTCCATGTTTGAAAAATAAATTTTGAAAAATTTTTAATGGTAAAAGTTCTCAAAAAATTCAGAAACTTGGTACAATAAAAGACAATGATTACCTGATTAAACGGGTAAAGTTTCACTTCAGTACTTTCATCCTTGTTTTTTTAAGAACTTTATTTTATGGTATATACCATGCTTTCAAAACAAATAAAAAAATTTTTAAATTTCAAAAATTTTATTTCATCCTCTCCACTGATCTGCGCTTTGGTGCAGTACTTCAATTTATGGCAGATTTTTGTCATAACAGTTTCCTTAAATTTGTTTGGGTATGCAACTTTTCATATGTCAATGTTTTTTTCTTGATAACACCTGCAATGAGCAGTTATGCAACATTTTTTTCAGTGTGTACAAAAAGTTGCATAATCACATAATTGAGTAACCATTTCCCTATCATTGTCCCATGTTTCAAAATTTTTTAAAAATTTTTGCAATTTAAAACTTTTTGATTTGTTTTTTATGTGTACAGATCACTAGGAAAATTATTTAAAAAAAAAATTGAGATCAGAAAGTGAAACTTTACCTGCTTAATCTGGTAATCATCCTCCATTATTGTGGCGAGTTTTAGAATTTTTGGAAAACTTTGGCTACTTAAAATTTTTTAAAGTTTATTTTGCTACAAATATGAAAGTTATTAAAAATCAAAAATTACTCAAAATTAGACTACTATAGATACATAGCTTAAATTTTACATAAATAATTGAATAACCCACTCCTACCAGAGTGCAAAATTTCAGCTCTCTATCTCTTTTTTCAAATTTTTACATTTGAATGTCTGCGTTGCACGACTTTTGGGTCACTCTGTACATAAAAATAATTAAATTTTTGAAAAACAAAAATGAAACTGACTGTTTGTAGGACATAAAACATAATAGGACTAAAATGTTGAAAACAACTGTTTTCCAGGTTTTATAATGGTAATTTTTTCACAAAGTGGAATTACAACTAATGCAGTCACTGGCAGAAATGCCTTCCTAGTCACATGTTATAAATGTATAATGCAAGATTTTTGAATGAAGTAATGTAGATCCCTTTATATTAAATATTTCCCTGATGCTATTTTTGGTAAATTTAACATAGATTTGACAACCTTGAAATACATAGCAGTATTACATTTATTCAAAACATGAGAAGGTTTTTTTTGTTAAGAATGTTTAAATAACTCTCCACTTTCTACTTGATTTCAATCAATTTCATATTAGGCTTATTGATAGGTACTTATGAAATCAACATTAATTTAAATATCATTTATTGCACAATTTAATTAGTGAGAACCAAACAGAATTGATTTTCATATTAATATCAAAAGGTATTTCTGCCAGCAACTGTGTTAGTTGTAATTCCACTTTGTAAAAAAATTACTGTTATAAAATATGGAAAACTTGTTTTCAACATTTTAGTTCTGTGGCAGCTACCACACATCAGCTCTGTATTACTTCTCCCTCAATCACTGTCACCCAGTGCCATAGCCGAGTGGGAATGGTGTTGTATTTTGGGTGGTGGTGAGGCGGAGAGTTTAAGGATTCAACTGGTATGGGTTTGAATCCCCGTACCACTTGAATACCTAAGTGGTGACCCCAATGTGATGTGGGAGATGGAAACAACGCCATCTCTCAGACACACAAGCCAATGAGTAGTTTGTCACTTCACCACCACCAAAACGTGACTAGACACTTTTGGGTGATCCAATCAGGATGCATTATTCTGTTTTATTTGGAATTGGGGCTAGTGATTAGTCATCTTACTTTTTTGATCAAAAAAATTTCCATATTTTGAATCTAATTTTTAGGTCATCTATGGGGAATTTTTTAGATTTCTTTGGGGAGTGTTACTCATCTTAAAAATACCAATTTTATTAACTGTTATTTGTATTTTTATGATTAATATTGGATGCTGCAGAGTGGCACAAAATTTTATTAAACTGCCAGGAAGTGAGTCAAACACAATACTTCTTTCTGACACAGTTGTAAAAAAAAACAATTATATGTGAAAAAAATCTCCCACATTGCGAAACGAAGTACAGTGCAGTTGTCTATATGTTGATTACAACAATATAAGGACAGATTTTAGTGTCTGTGTTTAAATCTAATATACGATGAGGGTGGGAAATAGGTGAAAACTGACTTTTTCCTGAGATCTGGTTGTTTGTAGGTTAAAACGAGTGTTTTTTTCGATGAACCCTAGAAAATGAATTTTTCAGGACCATTATGAAAAAGGTAAAAGAGGAAAAATCACACTGAATAGATAATAAGTTGGAACAAATTGACTAATCAAAACCACAATTGGTAAATCTGGTCCTTGTCTGGGAGGCTCTGTTTGTTCCAAATTTTGTGACTATTAAAAGAGAATTGCAACTTTTATTGAGATAACATGATAAATTAGCACATCCAACAACACAAGGGAATGGACCATACCACCAATAGGAACCAAATTTGAAAATATGTTGTACATACTTAAAATCAATACCTGTACCAAATTTTGTGACTTAAAACCGAAGATAGAGACAAATTTTATAACAAGTTCAACAAACATTCTTCAGCTATAGATCCAACTGCCAAATTTAAAATTTACAAATATATATATGCTGTTGATGTGAACGCTGAAGATGAAACAATTACTACTTTGGGATTGAATAGTAATGATTCCATAAGATTATTAGAAAATATAGATGAAAATCAAGATGTTTCAACTTAAGAAGACATTAGTACTTATTTTATATAATATGTTTTGACATTTTGTCCTAACTAATTTAATAATTAAATAATTATGTAACAGTAGATTACTCCGACCACATTGATATAGAAGAAAATATCGACAATATAAATGAAATTGAAATTATTGCTTCCATCCAAGTTGAGAATATTGAGCTTATATTGCCTCAGGTATCTTATAACCTGGCAGCTACTGTTGGAGCTGTCATCTCATAGAGAGGAACTGCCTCTGGCTATTGAGTTGCTCTATCAATTATTGTCAACAGGTATTTGTGTCCTTGTGAAGAGGGTAATGGACCAACCAAGTCCATATGTATGGTTTTAAACAGCTCTGTTTGTTTAAAAGATTTAAGAGGGAAATGAGTATGTTTTTCTACTTTGAACTATTGGCAATTCAGGCAATTGCAAGCCTATTTGTTGCAGTCAGACTTCATTCGCTGAAAAAATCTTGATACAAATCCAGCAGTGCATTTTGGTCCAGGGTATGACAAATTGAGCACATTATTGAAAGCCAATTTGCAATACTTTTTTGGAAGGAATAACCTATTCTTGCTTGTGCTAAGGTCACATAGTAATAAAACATTAGTACCAGAGATTTTCCTTGGTCTCAATTTTAGAGCTGTGCGCTCCGTGCCTAGACACACACGATGTAGCTAAAAAAATTATATTGGGGTCATCACTGTGGAATACCTTGTTGTCAGAAGTATTCACACATAGGAGGTAATCAACAGCTTTGCGTGTTCTGCCACATCATACACGAATGTGTGGAAGAACCAAATCCTAGACAAACACTGGCAATCTTGTAGCCAGTTTTGTGAATTTATATAGGGAAATTGGCACATGCACATAGATACACATATGTGTATTGTCTTTGTTTCAGGAAATATCTTAAATGTGAGTTATGCTCATTCAAAACATCCAATTCTAATATTTATAGAAAATATACTGCTGTCATACAAAAAGGAGCCCTAAAAGTTATGTGTGAAGGCCGCTGTAAACTATTTTCGCATACGAGAAATATGCAACAACATTATGCACCATGTCCTGTGTATAGAGCATTAACTTTAATGAGTCTTTCTTATCGTATCAGTAATTAATTCTCATGTATATAGGTACATATTTACAAGGTTATTTATTTCATAGGAAGGTCATATTAAAGCATTAAAGATTATTTTTAAGAAGCCGACAGATGAACAAATGATAGACTATGATGATAAAGAACTCATAAACGAAAGGCCCTAATAGCTACTAACACTTATATAATGTCGGATCTGGAGCGCTTAAGAAATAGAATTAAACTGAAGGAAAATAAGAGAAAATTAGAAAGATGAAAATCTGATTCAGATCATCCTACTTGTTTGAATGACTATGAATAGAATAAAATAAATAATATAAATGAAAAGTTCGATATGATATCATATAATATAATATAATACAATATTCGCAACATCATATTAACATATATTAAATCAGATACTAATTGATAAAATTTTTTCTGGGGGAAGATAAAATTATTTATTCTTGAAGTAACCAATCTTTGTGCAAGTATCAAATATGCCTGTGGAATACCTTGTCGTGAGAGATATTCTCACCAGAAGGAAATTCAACAGAATTTAAGCGTGTTCAACCACTTCGTACATAAGTACGGGTAAGCCAAAACCATGGCGAACACTGGCGATTTTAGAGCCAGTTCTGAGAGTTTATATACTGGTTTTGGCACACGCACACAGACACACTTATGTACATATACATATGTAGGTGTGTAGTAGAATTCAAGTCATTTCTTATTCATTGCTGAAGCAACTGATAAGAAATGACATAATGCGTTTGTGTACCAGTCTGAGACATTACCGAGATCTTTATCTATCGTTTTGTCATCGGCTGAACTTTGCATCTTACTTGCCTGTGTATGCAAGTAAGAGCATACGAACAAACAATGTATTATATATATTGTTGAATATAATACTCCGATAAGGAATGGCGTGTGTACGAGATCTATAGTGCCCACAGCTACTCCCCCAGTTTTTGCGCCGCAAAAATGATGTCGCATGTCTGGGGGACTTATCGAGTCTACTGCTTCCTCATTATCATCTATTTTTATTAGATGTTAGAAGATGTTGTGTCCATGATCAATTCTTCTTCTATGCAATCTAATTCAGTTTTTTATGCAAGAAGTTGGCGAGCATTTGGGTTCTCTTCAGCCTTTTGCATGTTATTCAAATTGGATGTGTCGAAGAAGTTTTGTTTTGGCAGCGACATTTTGGGTAACAGAGAAAAGATAGAAAATAATGTTTTGGAAAACACGTTTAATTTCAAAGACAGTTTCATTTTATTATTTTCACATCTTCTTATCAGCATGTAGAGGGGATAGCGCTTAAAATTCTCGGCCGTATGCAAGTTTTCCGGTCAAGTTCTGATCGGTTTAAGCAGAGTTATGCCTGAAATAAACTCATAGAATATTTTATTCGAATTTTATTACAAAGGAATCTCCGTTTGTGACGTCACGACGTTGAGATTATCTTTGTATTTAATGGTAAATGCACGTTGCGATGTTTATTTCCATATCGATGGATTTGTTTATTCCTGTCATTTTCTTTTTGTTGGCATTCCTCGTTTGCTTATCTCCGGAGTTTCTTTTGTCTCACGGAGTTCCGATTTTTGTCGCATATTTTTTAGCGGGTTTCAACTTACGTAGCGGATATTAATTTTTTGGGAGTAAATTTTATTTTCTTCGCATTAATCTCTCAGACATGCGAGAAGGGTGGGAATTTTTGCGTTTTTTACTGCCTAGGGGCCTGTCTCTTTTTCGTGGGCATATGAGGACCTCGGGATCGAATGTTTTGGTAATAACATCGTCTGAAAACTTCACAGACTTTTTTATTTTTGGTGTTTTCTCTAATTGTGAATTTTTATTTTCACATTTTTCGACGGATTCTTCTATGTTTATTGGTGAATCCGTCTGGATATTTTCTATGTTTTCTCTTGGTATCCTTTCTATTCTTTTGTCATCGCTTACCATGTATGCAGTCTTCAATCTGTCGATTGAAATTGTTCGAGGTTCGCCTGCAATGAGTATCACAAAGTTTTTCTTATCTTGTGATACTACTTTGTAAGGACCGGCGTATGGTTTCTCCAGCGCAGATCTCATTTTTTCGTCTCTAACAAATACATGTGAAGTATTGGCCAAGTGTTTCAAGATGTAAATCTTGGGCTGGCCATAGCAAGCTGCCTGTTCAAGAAAATTGTTGGCATCATTTCTTATATTCTGTACCATAATTTCGGGGCTAACTTCCTTCGATTTTGTGAAGAAGTCCCCTGGAAGGCGTAGCTCTTTGCCAAATGCTAATTGTGCTGCAGAGTGACCTGTATCCGTTTGTAGGGCAGATCGAAGGCCTAAGAGGATGATAGGGAGTACGTCTACCCATCTCTTTGTATCATGAGACATGATAGAGGCTTTGAGAGCTCTATGCCATCTCTAGATTTTGCCATTGGCTTGAGGATGGTAAGCTGTGGTATGACTGTGTTGAACACCAAGCTTATTTGACAACTCTTTAAAGAGCGAGCTCTCAAATTGGCAACCTTGGTCTGTAATTATGACTTCTAGTATGCCATACCTCGCAATCCAGGTATCGTATAACCTTGCAGCTACTGTAGGAGCTGACATCTTGTGTAGAGGGATTGCTTCTGGCCATCGTGTTGCCCTGTCTATTATCGTCAACAGGTATCTGTGTCCTTGAGATGGTGGCAATGGGCCTACCAAGTCCATGTGTACAGTTTTAAACCACTCTGTTTGTTTGAAGGATTTGAGGGGCCTGAGAGTGTGTCTTCCTACTTTGGATTCTTGACAGTTCAGGCAACTGCGAGCCCATTTGTTGCAGTCAGACTTCATTCGTGGCCATACAAACCTTACCAAAATCATATTCGCACTACATTTTGGCCCAGCATGTGACAGATTATGTACACTGTTGAAAGCCAACCTGCGATATTTTATTGGTAGAAATGGCCTATTCTTACCTGTACTGATGTCACATGTTAATAAAACATCAGTACCGGGAATTTTTCGCTGTCTCAATTTGAGAATAGTATTATTGTTCGATAACAACACTTGCAATTCTGCATCCTTAAGCTGTGCTTTAGCTATTTCAGCATAAGGTAATTGGACAGGAGCCGAGATAGCTTCGATTCTACTCAAGGCATCAGCTGGAGTGTTAAGTTCTCCACTTATATACTGAATGTTGGTAGTCAATTGACCAATGTAGTCTAATTGTCGTGCTCTTCTCGACAATGCCAGTTCTGCTTTTTGTGTGAAGGCATATGTTAGGGGTTTATGGTCAGTATACACAGAAAAACATCTACCCTCTAATTGGTGCCTGAAATGCTTCAACGAAGCAAAAATTCCAAGCAATTCCCTATTGTATGTGCTATAATTCTTTTCTGTTTTTGAGAGCTTCCTCGAGAAGAAAGCTAGCGGTAACTTCTTGTTGTCTTTATCAAGTTGGTACAGGGTTGCACCAATAGCAAAATCAGATGCATTGGTACTTACGCATAATGGCAGACTTTCGTCTGGATGAGCCAATAGAGTTGCATTTGCCAGTGTATCTTTGATTTTCTCAAAGGCCTGCTTCATTCCATTCGAGTGGAGTTTTGTCTTTCTTTTTACTTGTCTTAATTAGTGCAAACAACTTACATTGTTCAGCTGCTGCATTCTTCATGCAACATCTATAGAAGTTCACCATCCCTAAGAAACGCCTAAGTTCAGCAACATTTGAGGGCTTTGGGAAGTTCAATATTGGCTCTACTTTGGTCTTCAATGGGGAAATGCCTTTGGTCGAGACTTTATACCAAGGAAGTCAATTTTGGTCTGTGCATATAAGCTTTTGCCTACGTTGATAGTAAGCCCGGCAGTGTGTATACGCTGTATGACGGCTCTTACATTCTCCTCATGCTGTTGCTCGCCGCCTTCAGAGAAAATGCAAATATCATACAAGTATGCATATGCAAACGGCAATCCCCTAAACAGTCCATTGATTAATCTTTGGAAAGTTTGTGCTGAGTTGCAAAGTCCAAACGGCATTCGAAGGTATTCGAATAGTCCAAAGGGGGTTATAACTGCTGTCTTTGGTACGTCCTGGTCAGCCATAGGAATTTGGTGGAATGCCCAGTTGATGTCTATTTTGGTGAACATCATTTTACCTTTCATATTTGTGTTAAAGTCCATTATATTGGGGACTGGGTAGCAATCAGGAACTGTTTTGGCATTTAAGGCCCTGTAGTCTCCAACAATTTGCCACTCTCCACTTGCTTTTTTGGTCATGTGGATAGGGGAGCTCCATGAGCTTTTCGAGGGGCGACATACGCCCTCCTCGACGATGCGATGGAAGAACTCCCGTGCCGCTTTGAGTTTGTCAGGCAGTAACCTTCGTGCTCTAGCATGGCAAGGCGGTCCTTTAGTCTCTATGTAATGAACAGTGTCATGTTTATAGGTAGGATGCCTGCAAATTGATGGTTGGGTGACTACAGGATAGTCAGACAGGATCCGTAAGAGTTGTCAATCGACTTTGGTACAGCTGGATATATTTTTGTCCAGTCTGTAAGCTAGCGTTTTGCCATTCACACAATGTTTAGATTCACTATCGATCAATTTGCCGTTTTTGAGGTCAATGATTAGGCCAAAATGTGCAAGGAAATCTGCACCCTGGATCGGGTTTGGAACATCCGCAACCGTGAAGGACCACGTCATGATTTTCTTGAGTCCGATGTCAACTTTGCTAGTTTCAAGTCTGTAAGCTGGAAGGTTTTGACCATTCACAGTACAGTGATAGTATTTTGGAGGGAGTACTTTTTGGGTTTTGTTGACTGGCAATATGCTCAGGTCTGCTCCCAAGTCGATTAAGTACCTTCTCCTGTTTATCCTGTCCTTAATGAACGGGCGGCATGAGTATTTTTCCAAGGGGTCTTCGGCCGCATAGATGGCCCCTCGTTCTAGTTTGACTCCTCCTTGGTATAGGATTTGCCCCACCATTTGCATCTGTTGTTACATTTGGTGGCCTCTGCGCCAAACCAGTTATGGAAAAAGCAACATTTATCATCCCAATTTCGAGACTGGTTTTTGGGAGATGATGTTCTCGGGGGAGTTGAACTCTGACCCCTGTTACTGGAACTGGATTTGCAGTCTCTGGACCGGGACTGTCGTCCTTTGCTATTGCCACTGTTGTTGTTGTTGTTGCTTCTAGTTTTAGATCTTTGTCGCCAGCTACTATTGGATTTTGTGGAGCTTCGGCCTTTGTTCCTTTTTACTTCATCAGTCAACTGAGCTATTCGAGCTCGAAGTTGAGCGATCTCTCCAGTCTCTACAGATACTGCACTGACTACGGGCTTTGACCTGGTGTATTCGAGCACATTATCTGCGGATTTTGCAAGGAAGTCCAAGCCTGCGGATGTGTTTATCACGGTCAAACCTATGGCGACTAGGCATTGCACAACACTTTGGGGAAGTTGTTTGAAAAACTGATTGCCTATGATAGAAGGGGCTACGATGTTATCCGCCTTTTGCCTCAATTTTGCCATGAAGATTGAGGGTTTGTCATCCCCCATCTTCATACCACCCATCACATCGTCAATGATTTGGTTTTTAGTTTTACCAAACACATTCCTTATCTTCTTGACGAACCACGAATATTTGTCCTCTTCTGTCAAAGGGCATTCCATGATGTCCAGAATGTGGCGGATTATCTGTGGGGGCATGCCTCCACAGATGTGTAGATACCGCTGGTTCAGAGTTATATTCTCGGTCTTGAACCTGCCTTCTAATAGTGTCAACCATAAGTCTACCTCATTGGGCAGAAATTCTGGGATCTCTATCCTCCGTCTGTAGAAGTTGGGGTTCTGCCCTGGCTGCAATTGCAAAAGTTGCATAATCTGAGCCAAGACTTTGGGCGTCAGCTGTGGCTGAGCACTACCTCCCTGCGATGGTTGTGGATTTTCATTTCCATTTGGTGGTGGGACCATTGCTATGTCTTTCTGATGACAAGTGTATTCCACAGAACTACTTCCTTCCTTGCTGGTCAAAAACACTGGCTCCTGTGTTTGTAGGACAGGTGTTTTTGGGTCTGAACTTTGGCTTAAAGTTCGACCACTTTTCAACGTTTTTACTGCTAGTTGATCTTTATTTATTGCAGCTCCCAGTCGTGCTAATTCTGGGTGTTGAGGGCCTTCTTCTAGATTTGGTAAATTCTTAGAGTGTTGAGTTGAAGTCGGGGGAGTTGGGGGATGAGTCCAACCTTCTTTCTCCAGGTCTACTGTCTGGATTCTCCTTGTTTATATATTTTAAGGAGAGGGGTATAAGTTCCCACTTCAGCAGACTCTACTTCAACGACCTAAAAGGTGTCTTAGTCTGCAAAAAAAAAATTTTTGTATTTGCTGAGCAAGCGAGTTTCTTACCAGCGCACCGCGCCAAATTTTTGTAAAAGCGCAACACGCCTAAGGACACCTCACGATGTAGCCAAATATCACATCGAGGTCACCACTGTAGAATACCTTGTTGTGAGAGATATTCTCACCAGAAGGAAATTCAACAGAATTTAAGCGTGTTCAACCACTTCATACATAAGTACGGGTAAGCCAAAACCAAGGCAAACACTGGCGATTTTAGAGCCAGTTCTGAGAGTTTATATACTGGTTTTGGCACACGCACACAGACACACTTATGTACATATACATATGTAGGTGTGTAGTAGAATTCAAGTCATTTCTTATTCATTGCTGAAGCAACTGATAAGAAATGACATAATGCGTTTGTGTACCAGTCTGAGACATTACCGAGATCTTTATCTATCATTTTGTCACTGGCCAAACTTTGCATCTTACTTGCCTGTGTGTGCAAGTAAGAGCATACGAACAAACAATGTATTTTATATATTGTTGAATATAATACACCGATAAAGAATGGTGTGTGTACGAGATCTATAGTCCCCACAATGCCTATACAAGCATTAAAAATCTTTATAAAAGCATCAAGAATATTTATTTCAGCAAAGTAAGTTATCAATTTCTACACAAGCATAAAAAAAAAAATTTTGACAAAGCGAATTATTCATCCGTATATAAGCATAAAAAAAATAATTTCGGTCAGTACCAAATTTCGTGACTATTAAAAGAGAATAATTGCAACTTTTATTGAGATAAAATGAAAAATTAGCATCTCCAACACTCTCAGGGAATGAACTATACTACCAATAGGAATCAAATTTGAAAGCATGTTAGACATACTTAATCAATACTTGTACTAAATTTTGTGATTATAGCTTGAAAATCATTCCTTTTACAGCCATTAATCTGCCACAAATGCAACAAAATCACTTCTCCCAGACGTACCGTAAAACCTATCCGCACCAAAATTTGTAGGTATTGTCCTTAACCTAAAACACATACATACACCAAATTTCAGGCCTATCGATTGAAAATTGCGACCTATCCGCTGTTCAATAAAAAATGCATATAAACTGACCTGCTAGACGGACTATGCGCCCGATCCAGACCAAAAACAATAAGGTTCTTCCTTAGATGGGGCCGAATATGTATTTCGAATTTCGAAACCATCCGATCAAAATTAGATCTGGAAATGTACTCAACGCAAAAGGGAGTATACTTATTTTAAAAAAAATTTATTTTCAAAAATAGTACCTAATCATTATCTTCAGTTTCTTACTTCAGTTCTCAATGAATTCCGAAAAAGCCCTGTTAAATTCAAGTAGTTTTCGATATCCAACTTTTTTACTTCAGAACATTTCGATTTCTTCGATAGTATAACAACTTTTTTTTATCCATCCTTGGTTTTTATGGCCGTCCTAGGGTATAAGTTGAGTTTGCAATCAAGAATAATATTTTTAAAATCTTTTATTTAATTTTGTTTGTCGGTATTAAGATGAATATAATTAAAAATAAAATTGTTGATATTGTTCCTAAAGATGAAGTAGAATTTCAGAAAATTATATCATCTGAAACCATTAAATATCGTCGTAGTATATGTAACTTCTATATTTTAATTCTAAGAAATGTCGAGGAGTTGTCTGTTTTGTAGAATTCAAGAAATTTGCGAAAAATATGAGACTGATATTACAGAAATTGATTTTTTTGGAAATTTTTTTTATGCCTGAAAATACTACTTGGTTTATCGTACGAATACAGGAATATTTTCATTTCTTTCAAAAATTCGAGGTTTGTGTTTCACAAACAAATGGTTTTTCTATCGCTCAAATACCTACTAAAATTCGCCTAGATTAGACAAGTATCTTTTAAGCCCGAAGCAGTTAAACAACGCAACTCTTTCTTTCATCTTTCAACCTCTTTGTCATAAACAATTTCCTGCAGTGATGAATTTTTCATTAGCCAAATATGGGCCACTGCCTACAGCAAATTTTTGGGAGCGTCAAAGTTTTCAAAAAAAAACAAAAAACTAACGCAGTTTATTCTTCCAGTAATGTGCTCTGGATTTTGCCTCTGGTGGAGGGTAAAATTTTTTTAGCTCCCTCTACTCACAAAATTTAGAGTAAGTATAGTCTGCATACTGAAAAAAATTTTCTTAGTCCTAAATATTGCCCTCATCACCACACCTAAAAGTACCAACTTATAATATTTTCTCTCATTTTTTTGTATCTAAAGATGACACCCTCCGTGCTTTCTTCCACAAATAACATGGGAAAGGCAGTGAAAGTAATTTTTCTGAATGCGGCACTAATTTCCAGACTAGGTATAGCAATACCATTGCATTCCACTTCATCTTCTTTCGTTCTTTAGCTCGAAAACTTTACCTTTACACATTTCGAAATGCTTGTTTAGAGAAATCCACCTTCGCATGGTTATACAAAGGCAATACAAGCAAACAGCCAAATACCTCACCTCCGACGGGATGGTGGGAAGATATTTTTCAAAATTTGGATCCAAAATATACGGCAATACTTTTCCATCCACTATGGCAAAAATCGTCATGGATATACCTGAAACGTACATAAAATTGAAAATCAATAAAATTAACTAATAATTCGATGACAATATTATTAAAGCTATAAGGAAGGATAGCATGTAACTTAAGAAAAAAAACCAATATACCGGTTTTCTGCGACAAATGTTTTTTTCATCTGTTGAAGAAACAGGTTTTTTTTCCTCAACAATCAACATCATTCATCTTTCTCTTTTATTTTTTTTCTCTGACGCATCAAGGGATATGCACACCATCGCAAAAAAAAAAAGTAGCTAAAATGGCTGAATATCATAATTTTATTTAGGCGGAGAGTGAGACAAACAGTCTCCAGTGTTCAGTTTAGGTATAATTTATTTTCACCTGACATTTCCCCTTCCACACAAACGTTCTTCCACTTTTCGAATTATTCTTCCAAATGAATTCAGTAATCACTATTTAAAGCCCACTTCAACTTAGTATAGGTGCAGGTTCCGAGGTTCGTAATTCTGCTAAGTGAGCAACAATTAAAATTAAATTTCAATTTTGAAAAATTTTATTTTGAACTATGATGGTATTGAATCGGTACGTCCACATTGAAAATTACCAACATAATATTCTATTTAACTCTTTTAAACAGCATCTGGGGAAACAGGAAGGGTGGAAAAAATGTAGGTTGTCCCGTGAGTGGTGATCACAACTTCGATGGAAAGTAAGTTTCGATGAGTCAAGACAACTTTACTTATCATGCGATGAAATAGAATGAAAATCGGCTCCTTAACACTGTTGCCAGTTTCACTTTTTCAGCACATACCTAATCAAACATAACTTGAAGAAAAAAAAAGACAAAAACGATCAGAAATTTATGACAAATTACATGGGAATAAGGAATTTGAAAATCAACTCAAAAAACTCTAGTTTTGTCAAAAATAGGTTTCTCGGATATCAGTTTGCGACACTGCGATTTTCACTTCACATCTTGTTAAGTAAAGTTGACTTTGGATGAGTATAAGTACCAATATGAAAAAACTTCTTAGACGCATTTGTAGGTGTATAAGTAGGTATTTGTAAGAAGCTCGAAAAATGCATGTTGAACGTCAATATCAAGTCCAAAAGTTACTTAGGAGGTCCAAATTTGGGCTTTCTAAAAATTGTGATGAATATGGTATTTTCAACTGAAGAAGTAGTGAAGAGCTTATTTTCAAATTTTTACCTGGGCTTTTCCTATACTAACACTTGATGTATACAAATACAGTGAAGCCTCCATTCCTTTTTGGACCATATGCCCAAGGTTACTTTTGATTAGGACGTTCTAAACCGTATTATTCCAAAGTTTCAGCCAATTTGACCGACCACTTTTCCGTAAGAAAAGTGTGAGGTCCTTTATCACAAGGAATGAGGGGTGGGATTTCCGATATACTCATTTGTCCGGAAACCATTACCATAGCAATTCAAAACAAAATCCTGATAATTACCAAAACATTTTCTAAATTAAGGTATTGTGTTAAATATAATTTGCCTAGACTATGGGTCTTAAGAAGAAATAAAAACATGACATTTTGTACGTTCCCTCGTAACAGGTCACCGATGTTTAGGACTCCGCATAAAAAAAATAAAAAGTTTGTCGATACAAGTACAAAATTGATGACAACGTACTTATACATAGCACCCCTTTCTTCCATCTACATGACGCAAAACTGAAATGTAGGGTTGGACATGGACAGGACACTGAACCAGCTGCGGCCAACAATTCTCAAAATCTTTTCAGAACCCTACGTCTTTTTTCTTCCTCTCTCGTTCGTGCACTCTTTTCTACCTTTCGGTTCTTCAGGTAAGACGTAAGAGTTCACAAGAGAAGGGACATTATCCCAAAAACAAGTTCAAATGAGGTAAAATTTTTATTTATTATGTTTTCGCACTGTACCTACAAATGATATGGATCCGTCCAGTTTTCGAAAAAATATAGACGTGTTCGCTGATACATTTTGACATATAGGCTATCCGCATATAATATATAATATAATTAACAAAAGCCAAACCCTCTAATCTTGTGTCAAACCGTTATACAATAACGTTTGGGGGATGATTTCTGTTGAAGGGGAAAAAAAAAGAAGAAAATGAAGAAAGGTGAAGAAATTAACGACATAGTTTTCGACAGGGAAAAAAAAACGTTAACACGTATTTGGCACTTGGTATTATGTTGTATAGTAGGTATAAAGATATTTATTTAACCTTCTTTACAGGGTTTTTTCAATGACCATAGATACTTCACAAAAATTATGGGGCATTGTAAAATGTCAATGGTCTTTTGTCGATACCTATAGCGACTGTTTCGAAGTGAATCATTATTTCTCGTTCAACAGTTGGGGTTCTGCTATATGTCCGGTCGGTAGCATCCTTTTAAAATAGATAGGTATTGCTAGTGTAAAGTGTAGTTGATACCTCGAAATTTATTCCTATTTGCCATTTATGGATTATAGGTGCCAATTTTACTGCATTATGTTTCATTTGATTTATATGGGTCCAAGAAGGATTTACTATCGGTGTCGTTAAAACATTTTTGATTATGTAACAACACACTCACGAACGAGAGGGTTGAAATTCCTACATCTCGGAAGAAATTGGAATATTAATTATTAGACTGAGTTTACTAAAACTTGATTCGTTCTATAAATTAATTTGTAGGTATAATTGGAAAGTGGAGGCAAAAGATACGCACTCTGATGGTGAAAATAGTAATCGGCTGAAAACAGGATAATGGATGAAAATAGATATAAATGTATTGATCTTGTAATGCAGAAACGTATCTTAAAAATGAGTTTTTATCGTTACAATTGAGTAGGATTTAAAGATTATCCTCTAACGATTAGTAATTATTCATACTAGAGTCTTTCCAATTCTCAGAAAATCAATTTAAACTCTTTTATTCTCTTATGGAAAAATAATTAGGAAAAATACATCGTCCTGTTTTCAGACTGTGATAATATGAAGCGAATTTAGCGCTCCTTGTGGAGCCTTCACGTCCCAATCGCAATGAATAATGGCACTAGCGTACATAATTTTAGTCAGGAAATTTCAATATTTGACAAACCTATACTATTTGTCCGTTTCTTTTCACTCACTCCGTGGGCAGAAAACTGTAGGTAGTAAGCTATAATTTAATCGAATCAATTTCTTGATCTCAAAAATTTTGAATTGTTTGCTAATTATTATCGTAATAATTATTGGATTAAAAACAGGAAATCCTATGCTTTACCTCTATTTTCACTCACTCTTAAGCAGGAGCTCGACTTTTGAGGTCACAATTAAGTAAAAATTGAAACATTAACTATCTTTGCAACTAACGAACAGTGTTGGAGATAAGGAGGAAAATTGGTCTTGGTTAAGGACAAATTTTCTGCCAATTTTACCTTTTTAGCATCTGCAAAATTTTTTTCACTTGATCAGCAACACTGTAATTGACTTGATTTCTAATTATGTATAGATACTCACTTTTCGTAAGGAAACCGTAGATAAATATTAAATAGGTACCTAATAATTTTTTATTTTAAACGCTCCAAAAATCTTGTAAATACAAATTGTTTTCCAATTTCCTTTCTCACTTCAAAATTTTTTGCTTGACATAAATTTGACGTACAATTTCAAAATTTTTCATACCTGATATCTATTTTATAACATACCTATAATATTAATTCTCAAAACCAAAGGGTAACTTCGGTCTGAGTTAAAAAAAAAAAAAAATAAAACTAAAAGTTTTATAAATTTTGACAAATACCAAGATATATTATGAGTTATGACAAATAAAAAAAAAGAAGATATAAATCGAATCAAATTGTTTTGCAATTTTTTTTATGCAATTTCTATTTCTTCAGTGGCTGTTTTCTTTGAAAATGTGCTAATTAAAATCTGATCTCATAAAAAGACCAAAGATTGAGACTTATAGTCCCTTCCGAAAGAGAAGGTAAATTATTACCAGCAATGCACAGTGTTTTTGGGCATTTTGGAGGAAGAAACCAGCAAGTGCTCACACTGTACGCCAAATGAAGTATGCTTGTTCCTGTAAATTTTCCATTTTTCCTGGCTATAGTTAATTTAAGTGAAAAATGGTTGAAAAGGACCTTTTTAATTAATAAATGCACGACTTGATAACTTTTTATGCTGTAAAATCCATTTTGGCAAAAAGCCGTTTGTTGAGCTTACACCCATTAGATCTTCCATTGTCTACTCATAGCATTGAGAACCACCCATGAAAAATATAAAAAATTATCTGAAAGTTGTATTTTTATTATTATCATAATTCACAATTTTATCATCTTAAAATAAAACCTCCTTGTCACCCAATTGGAAAACACAAAAAATTAACTATGTTTTTGGTTACTTTGGTTTTTGTATCACAGATCAAAAATAACATCATCCAAGAAATTTTTTTTGAGATACCAAGTACATTTAAACAATACACAGGAAACATGAAAATGTAATTAAAATTGCCAGTTCATCCAGTAATTGGGTGGTCGCAATTACCCTGCTGATTGCCATTCCCCCTGTCACCCCTATTCATTTGAAAAATAAAAAATTCAATCAATAAGGAATAAAAAAAATTATAACTTTTAGTGAAAACTTTCGAACTTAATTAAGTAGCCTATAGCTACTAGTTTTCGGAGTTTCAGCATATCAGAACTCACACTGCAACCCTAAAGCAGAACTGAGAAATAACTTTCAACAGAACAGGTTTACAATGAAAACTTTTAGTGAAAACTTTGAAACTTGATTATAATACAGTTTTCCGAGTTTTCACTTCTCAGAACTCACATTATAACCTTGGCGCACAATTAAGAATTAACTTTCAACAAACAAACCTGGTCTACAATTACAACTTTTAGTGAAAATTTTCTATCTTGTTTACAGTTCTGAATTTTTTGCGTTTTCACTTCTCAGAACTTGCACTAAAACTCCAAAGCAGAAGTGAATTATTATAACTTTAAAAGGAACAGGTCCCAAACTAGTGACGGAAATTTTTGTATTGCATGTGTTGTAGGTATATGAAACACACGGAATTTTCATAAATTTACCAAAGTTGAAAATCGAAGTAAAGTGAGAAGTTGAGAACAAGATTTTGAGAGAGATAAGAGTTAATACTATAATAGAATGTTAAAATATAAACTAGAAACGAGATTTGGTGGAATTTTTTTAACCTAACCTTTATTAATTATCATTCATTATCCTTTGAAAGGCTTTCTCTGTTCTTGGTTCAAGGAGTCGTTTTCAGTTTTCTGTTTTCATTGTTGTATACTGGTCTGATGTAAAAAAAACTGGAGTTTGGAAAATAAAAACGAGACAAAAAAATTACTAAAAAGAAAAAAATAATTTTTTTAGAATCTAGGATGTTATAACACCATTTTCTTTTATTTATTTTTTTATAAAATTCAAATCACTAAGAAGAGTTTCTACCATAAAGATTATTTATTTGTAAAATAGCTCCTCAAATTATACAGAATATGTGCAGAATTTGTCACTTCAAATAATCGTAATATTATGTACATAGAATTCGTACAAATCCGCCTCAGTACCCTTTTCATACAAATTTCCATCAACAGAAAGAACCCATAAAGTTACGCAATTTCTTGACTGTGACATTGTTCTCCAGGTCTTCTATAATACACAGTGCTCTTAATTTGGACTGTCATTTTGTATCGAACATTGAGACAAAAAAATTAAATTTTGCCTTGCAATTGGAGGACATGCATCTACTCATACACCACCATATAAAAGGTTGTATATCTGCAAGGTGCGAGGCAAAATTATAGAAACATTTCTTTCTCTTTTTGTCTATTAACACAAGATGAGGGTTACTATTTTTGATTGATGATGGTATCAAGAGGACAGTTTTTGAGGGAAAATTTTTTTCTGATTTTTTGAATAATCAAACTTTCATAACTCCTTTAATTTTAAGGATAAGCCATATGTGGAGAGAAAGTTTTTTCCTTTTCTCGACGAATTCTATAAAACCCCTTTGATTGATGAAGAATTCTGGGCATGGGCAGTTCAAAAATTTTTTAATAATCTTAATACTCTGCAGCCCCTATAATTTTGAATACAAACCATTTGTCAACATAACATTTACATCTTTTCTCAATATGCTATCTACGGAGAGCACCCTGTATTATACTGTATGTAATATATACTAATATTCAGTGTTTCCCATGGAATTAATTTTATAGACTCTCGAAAAGAAAAAGAAAATGTAAATACATACTTATATATAGTAATAGGCAGAGCTCCCAGTTTTATTCTTGTATTTTCTCTCACCGTTATCTCTTGATTAATTCGTTTCAGGTGAAATCTGATGGTGGAAATTAATTTCTTGTTGAAAAACAGGGGGATCATCACTGAAAATTTTTTTCTGCCATCATTAATTTTTAAAATAAATAAAAAATTAAAAAACAGCAAATTTCTTATTAATTTGTAGTTTTTTTATGGCCACTTTGTGAAAAACAAATAGCGAAAAAAAAATTAATTTTATTAGAGAACTCAGGCAAATTTTCTTCTCTTTTCAATAGCACAAACCTCAGCTCTGTACCTTAAATAGTAATTGAGAAATCCTGAAGTGAGAGAAGAGCAGTTTTAAAAAAAATTAAAATGATGTTGCAAAAAATGTGGATAAATGTACAAAAAATGGGATTGAATTTTATAATATAGATCATTATTATTATTATTATTATTATTATTATTAATTATTTATTATTTATTATTGTAGAATACCTTGTGTGAAAAGATATTCTCATCAGAAGGTAATTTACAGATTTTGCATGTTCAACCACTTCATATTTAAACATATGAGTAAGCCAAAACCTGGGCAAACACTGACAATTTTAGAGCCAGTTTTGTTAGTTTATATAAGGATATTGGCACACGCACACAGACACACATATGTACATATACATGTATATGTATTGTAGAAATCACATCATTTCTTATTCATTGCTATGGCAACTGATAAGGAATGACATAATGCATTTGTGTACTCGTCCGAGACATCACCGAGATCTTTATCTTTCATTTTGTCATCGGCTGAACATTGCATCTTACTTGCCAGTGTATGCAAGTAAGAGCATACGAACAAACAGTGTATATAATGTTGAATATAATACACCTGATAAGGAATGACGTGCCTACAAGATGTATAGTCCCCACAATTATTATTATTATTTATTATTTTTATTATTATTATTCATTATTTTTTATTATTAATATTATTATTATTATTATTATATTATTGTTAAAAAAATATAGATGTTTGAATTTAGAAGAATATTTGACAGAAAAATGGCTATTACCCTCGAAGTATATGACTTGGTATAGCTCTTCTTGATAGAGCTAAACTAACCTACATCAAGACACTCTTGTAGAGCTACTCCATAAATATTCAAGTTTGCGCAAAGTTACATAATATTCTTATATTTGTGAAATCGCTCTCCTGGTGTAAGTTTGATGTAAGTTGTTGCAATCCTATTGGAATTTAAGATGGAACCAGATGGTGCTGCGAATGTGCTACGAATGGGTGATTGAGGAGACAAAAGCCAGATAGCCTATTAGTTGAAAAGGTTATAAATGATAAGAGGTGGCCTAATTTGATTAGGTTTTCAATAACTAAATACTGAAGATAATTTAATTTTTTTTTTCATAAATTTGAAGATAAATGATGTCTACATAGATCTGGAAAAACATTATTGCCATCACTGTGCTGCAAATGCCTTAATTTCAGGTTTGGATTTGCATAGGATGAGCATTTTTATACATGATCTCTGTAGGGCAAGGATTCATATGAAATCGAATATTTTTTTACAGTGATGCAATCAAACATATATTAGAATAGTAATACGAATCAAGACTATTCCAGTAAAATGAGCCATCCATACATTTTGAAATTTTACATATTTTGCCATTTTCCACATATTTTTAAATGTCCTGATTATTCTATCCAAATATTTTTGATAGTTATGCAGGTCATTTTCAGCATTTTTCTGAAAAAAAGCTAGTTTATAGTCAAAATAAATAAGTTTTTGGATACAAAGATGAATTGATTGTGTAAAACTAAAAACTGAAAAACTGTTCATCACTGGAGTATTGTCATAAAAAATTAATTTTTTTTTTAGTTGTTTCGAAATTAGGGCTTTCTATGCTTCTTTTTGTTTTAATGAGGTTTCTAGATGCATTTTTCAGTTTTATAGGTTACTGATTTACTATGCTTCAAATTTCCAATTATATGATACCAACTGTATCATAATCCCTTATTTTCTACATAATATCCAGAGTTGGCAACATTTTTCAAAATATTTTTAATTTTTGGAAGCACGTATGTATGCATATTTCCTTGAAATTTTCCCCATATAAATCTGAGCCCTAAGATCATCCATTCAGTGTTTCAACGAATTTCCACTATATTTTAACCACTTTGATCTTAAAGCCCAGTTAAAGAACTAATAATAAACGATAAGTATGCTGGAGTGATAGAACAGTTCCCACCCTATTATCAAGATCTTATGAAAATTTTGATTTTTTTTTAGTCTTTAATTTAGTTGCTATTGAATTATTTTCATATAATTTAGTCATTTTATTTATTTTCAAGTTCATAGTTTAATAAAATATATGAATAAGAGGAAGAAACTCTAAATTTTTAAAATTTTTCCTCTCCTCATTTGAAATATGGGGATCCCTCTTATCATTCCAGCATACCTATTGTTTATTATCGATTCCTTAATCCTATTAAACTGAGCTTCTTTTTAATTTTTGATGAATTTTTTCCATAACTGCCAGAAAATTAATAACATATTTGTATTTTTAATTATTTAGAGTACCTCTGTAACATACTGCAATACCATGAAATTTACAAATTTAGTTTTTAGAACAAAAAATTTTCCTTAAATTCAAAATCTTTGTTCTTATGAAAAAGGCTAACATTCTGAAGTTGATTTTTGGAAAAATTGAAAGTCAGCCTATAAGTTCCAATATTGGAGAAAAAAATCAACCAATTTGATTCAAAGGTTGATTTCATATGTTTACTGAGTAAATGGCTTTTCATGACACAAACCCAACAGGTTTATTTTATTTGCCAAAAAAACAAAAAATACTGGGGAAAGCTATTCCTCTAAACTTGAGTTGTTTCCACTCTTCTATCGGCGAATTCATCCTGCAAAAGGGGAATAGCACCCCTTGGCGTCAATGAGTTTCAACACCAACACCACGTGGCACATAAAACAAATTAACCTAATAGGTTTTGATGAAAAGTTTATTCACTTCTAAAGACATCCAAGACTATGTTTGTATCAAATTTACCTACCTCTTACCAAAAAAATTGTTCAATTTGAGTTTGATAATAAATTTTTTTTAATTTTTCCAATTTACAGAACTAAAGATTTGACCACAACACAGGGGTGCATTCAGAATAGACGCTGGGGTAACAACCCAGTAAACAAGAGCACACCTAATCCGTTCAGAATAAAATGTTTGTTTAGCCAGATGAAATCCTCACGGCGTTTGGAATCAACACATTTCCTTCAACTGGGTACAACTTTTACAATTCATTCTCGAGGTTGTTAAATGTTACACAAACAGTTGTTTACGTATTCGAGCAAGTTAGTTGGGGTATTTGAATTGATATTACAACATGAACCAATCCAATTACAGTTGTCGCACAAATTATCCAACACTGTTCAGAATAAAAGTGACATCTCAAAGAAACAAGTGAATTACCTTATCAAAAAAGTAAGATTTAACCAAGTTTTTTGGTTCTGAACGCTCCAGCTAGTCTACAATGTTTCTCCCAATATATTTTCTCAGTATACATTTAGTGGAAGCCCTTCAATTTATGGGAGCCCGGGTCCCGTGGCTTCCCTTCAAATCCAGTTCAACTATACGAAATCTCTTCGAAGAAGAATTTCTCATTCAATTTCTTTCAATTCTTCAAGGCCACCATCCGAACCTCGCATATTGCTTCACCTATCCATCAGTCGGTTCCTCTTCACCATGGAAAATTTCTCATTTTAAAAAATATCGGTTAGTAATTGAAAAAATTGGAGCAAAAAAATTCACACAAATTACAGGTAAACTTACCACTGTACATTTTCACTTGTTGCGAATCAATCCACAAGGAAAGATCCTCGCTGAGGGGTGGTTTTTCTATTTTCGTGCTAGTTCCTGATAGAATAAATAGCAATGAAAAGTAAATCGTTCGATAAGCTCTCGAAGCTTTTATCATACTGGAGCACACCGGTACATATAGATTCAGTAGAAAGGGACTGCGGAAGTCCCCGTCAGAGAATAATATAATATTAAAAATTTTCTTCACGAAAAAAATAATAGATGAAAATCACAAAGCACAAATACGAAAATCAAAAAAAAAACATTTCACTGCCAAATAATTATTTTTTAATAATTTTAGCAACAAAAAAAAAATAGTACCTGGATATTATTTTTTGCTAACTAATTGCAAAATTACCGGTAGAACTTGTCACAAGTCACGAACATCCAACGAGTGTCGGGGTAAAAAGGTAGGAACGGCTCTGTAAACGCAGAAAACCAACTACTCAGCTACCGGTTACCACACATTAAATATTAGCTTGCAATAAGGCAAATACGATACTGAGCAACTTATATATACCTACCTACACACGGACACACACACATACACATGCGCGCACACACACACACACATGCACGCGCACACACACACATACACACAGAGCGTTACTATAGTGCTGCTGTGGCTGTGGCTTGCAATAAAAGAAACCAAAACGTTGTCTGACATAGAGGACGAAATGCTCCGAGACTAAACGCTATTTTTTTCTCTTTCTTTTCTTTCTTTCTTTGTTGTTTTGTTTTATTTTATTTTCATCCCACTTCTACATATATAGACAGACTCGTGTGCACTATTCTTATTCCTGCAACCTGTCTGCGACGTCAACGTGTCTGCTGCAACATGTTTTTTCTCCCTTGTGTAAACTACCTTTTCTTTTTCTTTTTTTCTTCACTCACTCAACTCGCGCATATCTAACAAGTGCAAACATAGAAATGAAAAAAAAAATGAAAAAAAAACAATCGAAGACGGTACACGATTATGCCCCAAGCTGTTTATGGACAACTGGGTGCTTCAAAAAATGACACGTAATTCATAATTCATTTTTCGGTGTGTACTACTATTTGTGCGCGTGCATGTAATTCTGTCTCCAGTTTGTATTTTTGGAAGCCTCTTCAGCAACGTAGTGACCATTCGAGTAAAATATATAAAAGGATGATATATGTAGATGCATCAGTGGTATCTACCTACGTAGGTACCTACGTCCAGAATGCTGCTGTGTACCTGCATACCTGTATAAATACATACTTTTGAAAATTTAGTTACCGAAAGAGTTGTGTTGACAGAAGGTAGATTTCTTGTTCGTGCGTAAATCTTTTTTTTTTCTGTTCCTTGCATTTCATTTACCTTATTAGCATTTCTTATCGGATGTGATGTCGCTTGACGAGCGGTAATGTAGGGTTTTTCGAACAAGATTAAAGTGCGGCCATAAAATTTCACTTATGATGAAAAAGCATAATGTATACGAGAGAATCGAATAATTATAATTGAATATTGGCAAATTATGTAAGTCAACCGAATTTATCAAAGGAGTATTTATAGTCCCACATAGTTTAGGCACCAACTTTTAATACCTACTGGTTACTACTACCTATAACCAATGAAAAAAATCATTACTTTTTCTGAAAAAATTATGAAAATATATTAATCAGTAACGTTTTTCGGAATTTAGGTGCCAGGTCATTATTTCAGGACGGGCAAACAGATTTCTCAGGGGGCAAGCCTAAATGCAGATATTCACTATAACAATATTTTCGTATCGTTCATAATAGGTACCTCCTAAATTCGTATTCTTAATTATCATCATCATCATCATCATCATCATCATTACTTTCAATCTATTTTCTGTTATTATTCCTCATAAAATTTTCAAGTCATTTCTACAAGTCAAGACTTGCTTGATGACATCATTTCCTACATAAACAGTTACTGTGTTTACTCAAAACGTATGAACTCATTTCTTGTTTATAAATTATACTATTTTTGCAATATTGCATATATACTAATTTCCACTAAACTATTTGTGAACATTCACTTTATGTCATATTCTTACGAGACCACTGGTCATATTCCACGTACATATATTTCTATTAACCAATAAGATTAAAACGCTTCTCCAACACTGTAAATTCGCTTGAACCTCCTCTTTAGACCAATAATCAAAATACTATTAACTATATAATCTCACATTTTGTACTTCTACATTCTATTCTATGATTAATAATTCACTCTTAACTAAGTCTTTTATAATTTAACTAATTCTTTTAATTCTTGATGTTGTTACTGTTCATGTTTTATAAAAGTTATTATTTAATACACTCTTTTACCAATTTGTGTATTTTGATTTTTCTGTCACGCTACGTAACCGTCACACTCACCTAAAATATTTTTTGATCTCTTCGCTCGCAAAATACGCAATTTTCTTTTACATATATACTTTTCTTTTTTTGAAGATTCATAGGGGGCAAATGCAATGATCAAGGGAGCAACGCCCCCATGGCTACGGCGCTGGCAAGCATTTCGTCTATAAAAACGTTTTGTTTTCTCATATTCGACCAAATATAATAAGTGCAGGCAATGAATCAACTTTTTGAGAGAAAACAATAATCATTTACATACAGGACATATAAACAAAACGTTATTATAGACTATTCCATTTTACTTTTACAGTGTCTTCTTCAGATTTTTTTTTTTTTGAACAAGGTCTCATAAGACGAAAACATTACAGTTACCGTACTTCATTGTCTATTAAAGGGATGGCAAAAATTCAGTTATACGAAAACTCCTTCCTTTTTCTCACCCCCTCACTTTCTTCTCTTTTTTTTTCTTTCTGATTTTTAAATCAAGAACATAATTAATTTTCTGGTAATACACTAATCATCTTTATACCCGCACCCGTCTGAAACCAGTGTGAAGAAATTATTAGACTTTCGTAGAAAAAACCGTTCTCCCTTCAAAACGTACGCAGTATTTTCTCCTTTTGAATGCATTTCACCGAGAAAAGATGTTTTGTAGACTTCTAAACTGACGAATCCCCCACGATCAGCACTGCCACACACCTTCTAGTCTTCTCAGTTCTCCCACAATCTCAAATATTAAATTCTTCTTTTCCTTTGGGTATTCATCAGGAGGCAGATCTAAGGTGGGGGAAGGGAAAAATTCGGCCAATACAAAAAAAGAGTGAAAATGAAAGCAGGTATGACGGAATTCCCTGACTTAAAAGTTCGATAACCTCTTATGACGATGACGCGCGCATGCGATTATCAAGCCGTATCCAAATGAAGGTTTTGGGAATCAAGCTCTCTATTCCGAAGGTTCCAAAAAATATCATAAAAATTCTCTGTTAATACACGAAATATCAGAATACATGTTTTTAAACAGAACAAACACTGCGAACGAAATTATTTTGTCAATTTAAATTACCATTCCCCCTCTCTGGGAAAATCCTGCGCAAGGCACTGACGATAACAAAAAAAAGCAACTCGTAACGCCACTCTAAATTTAATTAAATTTTTGTTGGAATTTAAAGAATTGGCTTCCTCCCCCCCCCCCAAATGACGCTCTGAATCCCTACTGGTCATCATTCCAACTTACAGTAGAAGCTAACCCTATTTCGCCGGCCCTGCATTATTGCAGGATACTTCGACGTCTCTTAGGTCATCTCATCTCTTAAAATTTTTCGATTCACCAAGTATATTCAATTAAAATATTTTATTAGATACTGCACCTTCGCACCTCATGAACGAGATTAATAGCGAATGGACCACGTTTCTGACCTTCGATTCTCAAAATTCCACCGATTACGTTTTTGCTATCAATCTCGTTCTCTTACATATTCAAAATGTTCCAACTTATGTTTTCAATTTCAATATTGACGCTATAAACTTATAATTCATTTAAATAAAAAATTCAACTTTCAAGAACTGAAATTTAAACTGCACTAGATTGGTTTGTCAATGAAGGTTTCAAGTTAAATTAGCTAACGTGTCGTATATTAGCCGACCCTGGGTGCTCTACAAGACAATTCTCACAACTCATCGTTGTTAAATAAATTGGTGCATTCCGTTCCGCCCGCAAAAAAAAATTTTAGAATGCGAAACAGCACTTTGACACAGGGCTTTATGTAGGTATATCTACGCGTTCTTCTTCCGGTGAGGGATTATGGGTGGTAGTCCTCAAAAGTGTTACAAAAATGTTCACTCAACATTTTTCCCAGAAAACTTTTTGTTCCTTTTCAAAATTTTGCGTTATGGGCAATCGGCCACATGGCCTATATGATAAAGTAAGCGTTGCTTTGCAGAAACAGCACTTCAATGTAGAACAATTAATGATTATGATCATCGTTACCGTACTCGCAACTAATTTTCTGCACGGTTATCCGTTTGTCATCGCAACAAAACATGTTCACATCAAAATCAAAGGCGTCCACAAAAATAACTTTCAAGAAAAGCTGGTCTTAATTTACGGCACCATTCAAACAAGTTTCGCACACACACAAACGAAAAACACTCCTACTCATCTTCCGACATCCGAAAGCCAGTGGTACATGGTTAAATGCAAATTTCTAATCATCGTAATTAAAATCTTTCTCCCACTTACCTAATTTCCGCAAATACTTTCAAAAATAAATGGAAGAATAAAAATTTTTATACGCAGCCAAAACCAGTTATCAAATAAACTAAACTCGTGTTTTTTGTAGTTTTTTTATTACAGGATTTTATTCATATTTGGGCGTTAAAAATTTGCGTCGTATAATAAAGGAGTGAATTCTAAACAGTTTACGTTGTGCATTAATGTAGGGGGGAAAAAAAGAAGTAAATAATGATCACCTTGATAAGCTATTTCTGAGGATTATTTTCTTCTTTTAGTAAAAATTAAGGGGAAAAAAGGAAAAAAAGGGAAAACAAAGAGAAAGAATAACACACATTATAAATAAATAAGAATAAAATAATAAAAAATATTAATTATAGCTATGGAATGTTTAAAAAAGCGTGCGATTGATTAAAAATAAATATCTTCGAGTAATATAAATAAAACATTATTTACACACGTTTCGAAATAATTATGAAAAAATTAAAGAAAATACTGTTTCTGGTATAACGTCAGATCGGTAAATTACGATGAAAAGAATGATATTCAAGAAGTCAATAAACACTTAGTCTTTTGTCGCTTTTCCAATTATGAAAATGCATAAGGTAGGAATTGAGAAGATCCGTTCATATAATTTATACGAAGGCAGTGGTTGATTTTCAGCCAAAATATGTACGTAAGATCATTTAAGGAGTAATATTTCATACACTCAAAATAGTCGACAAATAAAATATGAACTCATACGTGGAAGCGGGAAACAACAGTCAAAGGGTAAAAACATCAACCGTACGAATTATAAAAAATTTTGAGGTCAAATTTATCGTATCTATATAGTACATAACAAATAAAACAGAGACCAAAAAAGTTTTACTTCAAAACTCAAGAATTTCAATTACCTAAGAATGGCGAAGACGGAAAACAATTTTTGGTGTTTAGAAAAAATACTGCGGTTATAACGTTGCATGAAAAATAATAAAATAAAATTTTCTAATGATTAAAAATACTTCGATGCACAATTTCATCGTTCAATAAAGCAACGAAAAGAAAGAGAAAAAAAAATTGGTCCCTATGAAACAAAAATAAATGAACATGAAAGCTTAATATTAGATGAGTCGCATTTAACTGAAAGCGAATTTTGTAAAAATTTTTTAAGCCAAAAATGATAATCCCGATGTTAACACTACCGCACCGTACTACTGTATGGAGGCTAAAGCAAATTATTTTTCAAACAACATACATACTAAAAGAAACACACGAATTATAACTAAAAACGTAAAGAAGGAATAAAACATTCAATAACAAGTAGCATCGAAGTCTGGTGTACATCTATAGCTACTACCATGCTTTAAAAAATTAACAACAACTTCGTATTTCAATTAAGCACGATGCTAAAAAAAAATTTAACAACAAACTGTAACAAATAAATATTAAAGCACAAATCAACAACCCTGTTCGACAATTTATAGAAATAACATCTCAATAAATAAATAATACTATATAACTTGATTTCACAGACGGCAGTAGTGTAAATGCTGAAGTAAAAAAAACGCCGATGGACGTAAATTTCAGTTGGAAAGAAAAAATTAATTTTAATAATTTCGAAACTGATGTAAAGTTGAAAAAAGCCAGGTGAAAGAAAATAATGGAAAATGTGCATTTTCAACTGAGAAAACTGTGTATATAGAGAGAACAAAAGATTTTACAAAAAAAAAAAAATTCGGATTATACGAGACGTGTACTAAAATCCTTCGAAAAAAAATTCAACTTAGCACATTTCCTTATGTTTAATGATTTAGAAAAAAAATTCAATTTTCGAAAGTCTTATCACAGTTTAAAAAATGTACAAAAAAATTACATTCAATCAATTTCATCTTTCTTAAAAAAAAAAAAATCATTGATTATAACCTAGAAACAGGTCGAACTAGTCCTCAAGTAGAAAAATTCATTAGTAAAGCAAAGGAAGAGAAAAAAAAAAGAATAAGAAAATATAGAACGTTGAAAAGCGATCGAGGGCGCTGTGATAAAATGTATACGACGATAAGAAACAGAAATTGTTTTTTAATTACATTCGTTCGTAAAATTAGGAGTAGGTATTGACAATTTTTTCGAAAATTGAATAAGTAGTTATGAAGAAATCGAAACATAAAGCATGACCAGAATTTCACTACAGCACCCTCAAAAAACGTTTAAACGCTTAAAATAAAGTAAAAAAAGAGAAATGTTGCACAACCACCAAAAAAAGTTGTCAATGGGCGAAAGTAACAATTTGATCGGTAAAACACACAAGTTACAAGTAAATTAAAAAAATTATGACTTAACAATTTAGGAAGGTTTCTTTTGTAGAGATATAATAGTAAAAAAATTAACGTAATATTTTTGAATGAAACAAAAAAATACTCTCTCGTATAATAAGAATGCGATAACTTAAGATTAGCTTTAAGAATACAATTTTACAACCAAAAATACAATTTTACAACCAAAAATATAGTTTTACAACCAAAAATTCAGAAAATAATACGAAATAATACTCTTTAAAATTATACGTAAGTAAAAAAGAAGGAATCGATAGTATAGGCGTGTCGTAAAAGAAAATAACTGGGAATGAGATTAAAGTTATGTTTGCGATTGTTTTCTTTGAAGATCTAATACATAATTATTGAAGTAGCAAGAAGTGGTAAATACGAATAAAATATCAAAACTTATGAACTAACAGATCCTGTTTTGCATATTTCATTAGCTGAAACATACATTTAAAAAAATGGCAGTATATACATATGAATAATTAAAATGCCGCAAAGTAAATAAATTTACACGTAAAATGTATTAAAATTGATTTTTTTTTCTTTTTCGCATCTGAATTAAAATTATTTTCTAAAATTGTTGATAAATTCGTGAATAAAAACTCGAGACGTTTACACAAAAGTGGCGATGGCAGAAGGCGACTGAGGTTCGCTCAGTTTACGACCCACATTGCTTGTCTGTCCGTACTGGCCAATAAATGATCCATCTTCGGTAAAACGAGCTAAAATAGAAGAAAAATGAATACAAATGTTAGGAAAATCGAAAAAATTAGGAAGGCAAAATCAACAACGAAAGCGGTATTGCATGTAAATTCAAGTTCTAAAGGATGATGCCAAAAGCGATGGTGGAATAAGAGGATAGCTATGTCCTTCTCAAGTTTCAAAACAAATTTTTCCCATAATTTATTAAAAAAATTACTTAATTACAGGTAGAAATTTTCTTTCTTTCGACGAAAGAGGGAACTATTTTCTAAATTTTTATTTAATTTTAAATTACCGTAACAAACCTTTCTTCTCCTGTTCGGCATTTCCAACATGTTTGGACTTTCTCAATTAAAAATTTGCAAACATCAACCAGAGCCGTAGTCACAGCGGAGGGACGGTCATGGGGATTCTTGACCTCCCAAACATTCAACATTGGGCGGAAAATAGGAAAATTTATGTTTTTGTAGTGTTTTGAATAGGCCAAAAAAATTGTAATTTATCCCCTCTAAAAAACAAAAAATTCTACTGGCTACGGCTAGGGCTAAAAACGATGGAGGTGGTCTCATTGTGCGGAAACAAATAACGGTTTAGATATAGAAGGAAAAGTTGAGAAAACATGGAACCAGAGCAGCGAAACCAGGCCCATTGAATTTCTCGTCCAAAACTACCCTAATTTCTATTGTAATCCGAGAAAAAAGTTTATTGACCCATAAAAAAACAACTAGCCTTACAATTTTGGAGAAAATTTTCAAAAAAATTTCATCTATTTTCTAATGAAAATAGGTGATGTGTTTACATTCTATATGAATCAGCACTTTATAAGAAAACTTACAATTTCCAAAAGTAGAGATATCTACTACAATTACAAAATCCTAAATGATATCCATCAAGTACACTATACGAAATAGAAATAAGAAGAAGGAATTCTTCCTCCAAGGCCCGGTTGAACCAAATATTCAAACTGCCGATGAACAGTGTTTACCGTTATTTTACCACCCGTCTTATCGGTCAAACCTAGTCTATCCAACAATTTGAAGTTGGTAAAACTGGGCCTAACAGGTCGAATCAATGATCTATTTTCGGATTAAGTTCCTCATAATTGTACAAGTTATTTCAATAAAATCATGTATGCCTTCACACTTCGATAGTTTTCTACCTACTAGCCAGCTATCTGAAGTACTATTCTGTTGACAGTTAGTCACTCCGTCATTTTAACCATTTTAAGACAACTGTAACGAGGCAGATAGTCTTATAATCTCATTAGAATTTCATCAATCTGCCGAGTTGAAGTTGACTTTAAATGCCTGAAACAACATAATGACTTCAATGGTCAACAGAATAGTACCTTAAGTGGCTGGCTAGTAGCATGAAAACTAGCCTAATGTGAATAAGGCTTTAGCCCTACAATCGCCTTTCATTTCAAGCTTTTACAAAAAAGACAATTAGAATTTCATATTCAAGCATCAGCACACTACTGGAAGTCTCTGTAACGTATATCCTTGTCTATTTTTAGAAATGACGAACATATTCGTCCACACATTTTTGAATACCAAAAATGTAGATATTTATCAACAATAATCATCCTATAACTCTTTATAAACAACCACTAAACTACCCGTATTTGATTTTATGAATATAGATATACTGTCTGTATATCCATGACCTAATTTTGCCTGTCCCTCGAGTACTCGACGAGTCAGCACAACCCCATTATAACAACACCCTACCTCACCTAGCCTATCCAACATGTACGTTTTCGTACCCAGAACAAGTATATAAACCCTCGTTTCAGAGGAATAAAACACAGTTCCTCGACAGTTACTTCTAAGTACCTGGAACCTCTCTAGTAGAAGTCTCTAGCAAACAGATAGTCTTGTCAAATGGATTGTGATACTATATTTATAAGTATTAACGTATTAATTTATGAACGGTGTTGTTAAACTTTATTATTTTATTAAAGGTGTAAACCCAATCGTGTGTTTCTGAAATATTATTGAGTCTCTACAATACGTTAAGATCCACTATAGTTTGTGGATGATAAACTTGAATATTTGAGTTAATTTAGAAGTATTACTGCTTTTCTAGTACGTGATATTTCATGTATGGTGTAACATCGAAAGTGGTTCTAATTAGGTACATTACCATCTCTTTTGGCCGTTACAGTCTCAACTTTTGTTAAGGGGAAATTTTCACAATTGACATTTTCTCTCAACTTTACAATAACACAAAATAGTAAAGTGAAAAGTGCACTCAAATTTTTAACAGTAGCCTTTACATTTAGTTACTTTAACAACCATTCAAATGACGGAAACATTTTCAACCAAATGCACCGAAGTTATAATTACAATCGATAGTCGATACACAGTCAATGGTTGTTGTTACTTGCACGTTGGATCAAACCTGAGTGTGTTCGTCAGTTTAGACAAGATTAGGAATTTATCATTGGCTTGGCAATTATATACGTAACCATATTTCGGAAACAAGCAGAGAAATTACAGACCCTTCTAATAAACTCCGTAAAAACAGTTACTTCCTGATGTTCGAAATATTTACTTTAAAAAGCTGTCGTTTCAGCAACCATAAAACGCGTGGTTGATTTCTCTTTGGTCAGAATATTCTAACTTACGAAGACAAAAGCACCATCACCAAATTTATCTTGTGAATTTACCGACCTTTATTAAACTAGTGTAGCGAATCCAGCAGATGCAGTTTCTGTGCCTCGTTTTTGTTTTCCGTACTGTCCGATGAATGAACCGTCTTCGTTCATGCCGTCTAATTGAAATTTAAGAGGAGAAAAAAAGGCAAGCAAAGAAAACGAAATGAAAAAAAAAAAAAAAAAAAACAAATAATAAAAAGCGACAAAAAATAAAAACAAAAGAAAAATCTACGAAAATCAAATTGCTTTGTCAAAATCATACTTGCATGCTATACTGAAACTGCGTCAAAAAAAAAACAATAATCTACTAGCATAGAAAATAGTTTTCAACTATCGTAGTTTATACTTTATGTACACAAAATTCTACATAATTCTCATCACTGTTCGCGAAAAGCAAAAAAAAAATTAGGTGGTGACAGTAAAAACGAATTCAAGTTGAAAATGGAAAGAATTTAGCTTTGCGAAAAAATGCTGAAGTTTCCGAAGGCCAATTATGATTTTTCAATCAAGGAAAGAAATACTTGGATCACAATTAAGGAAAATAACGCAAAAACTGAAAACCACGGTGACGGTTCTGTCAGAGAAGTCCAACACAGACTTTTACAATCCATAATTTTCTCAGTAGGAAATCAGACAAGTAAATTTAACAAAATTAGGAGGTCCCTGGATCAAAAACTAATCGTTACTACATTAAAACCATTATAATGAAAAGCGCAACTAACAAATGATACTTTTGAATAAAGTTATACAGAAATAGTCTATATAGCTATATAGACATAGTCTATATAACTTTACTTCAGACACAAAATTTTGAATTTTTCGCAGAGATACTTTTCTGAGCACGGTCATTTAAACTCAACCAGGAAATTAAGGCGCACACTTAGGGAACAAAAATCACCGACCCTATTAAGTCTGATTCCAGTATTGCCAAGTATTTTGAAAAGATCTAATTCAGAATACAAGCCTATCTAATTTTTAAAATAAAGAACAATGAAAAATAAAGGTTTACATTAGAAAAAACTAAGAATAGACAGAAAGAAAAAGAAAAATAGAGATTAAAATTGATAATAAATTAATTTCCTGAAGATCAGTTAACACTGGAATACCGAGATATCATTTTTTAACGCCAATCATACAAAATTGTATCACCTTTCATAGATCTTACATAAAAAATAAATAAATACCGCCTAGAATTGACGGTCAGCATTTGTTATTTTAAAAATCAATATTAGTTATACAAAAAATATTTGCAAATGAAACACTCAGCAACTGATTGAGATAATAATTATATACTACCATAAACTGCCATAAAAGACACTTACCAGTATCACCTTCAGCAAATTCAGCCATAGAGTCGGTATCACTTTCGGGCGACGGTTTCTTTTCACTTAACGAATCTCGGTTTCTGGGTACACCACCCAATCTGCTGAGAACATAAAAAAATTCAACACTTTCAATTTCGGCCAGCCAATCTGTACAATCTTCAGATGAATAAACTGAGAGCAATTGAAGTCATAATTGATACAATTTCAAATTATTAAATATAAAGGAAATCGGACAATTTCTGCACCGAATACATTGATCCGAATACATCCGTTCTAAACTGAAATTTCCTCTAAGTTAGACTGTAAAATTTCGTTTTCGCATTTTATTGTTCGAGAAAAATTCAGACCGCTCAGTTTTCAGGTGTTTTACTTAATTTGTTTTTATATGAAATTTAAAAAAATTCACAAAAGTTCAAGTTTCCAGATTACTTTTTTCTTAAATAATCAAGAATTAAACCAAAAAATGTATAAAATTAAGAAAAATTTTTTTTCCTGTTTTGACATTAAATGTTTGCTCCACGCACTGAACAATGGTACACAGAAATATCTTACGAATGGTAAATGGACATTTGTTATCAGTGCATTAAATCGTGGAACTTCATCAGCTCAAGTAACATTCAATAGTTAAGGCAGATCAAAAGTAGGGCTAAATAATTTCAAGTTAAAATTGAACTTTTAAATTATATGCTTTTATAATACACTAAGTGTGGAATACCTTGTCGTGAGAGATATTCTCACCAGAAGGAAATTCTACAGAATTTAAGCGTGTTCAACCACTTCGTACATAAGTATGGGTAAGCCAAAACCAAGGCAAACACTGGCGATTTTAGAGCTGGTTCGGGTGGTTTATATACGGCTTATTTGCACGCACACAAACACACTTACGTAAGATAATACGTACGTTGGTGAGGGCGGCCAGGTTGCATCATCCCCTATCGAGATAAGAGATGGCTGGCCGGTTCGTGTACAAATCGTGACATCATTTTGTGTCACGATTTGGTACTCGTACATTACCTGCAAGTACGTACAGGTAATTACAATCGAACGTATTTTGTGTGTTTAACGTTACAAGGACGATTGTTTGCCTGCCCTTTGGGGCGGCGACTGTCGTTGAGGGGTCCGAGCCCCTATACCTCATACGGGAGAGTCCCCACACTAAGTAATTCGTTACATTACCAATTACTAAAAGATAGAATTATGAGCGTGTGTCTGAAATTACTTAAAGAAGTTAAAATGATCCATCAGGAATTTTGAAACGTGCTTCCAAGATATGTTTAACTCTATGGCCATGAACCGCAACTTATTATAACCAATAGAGAATGAAATGAACAATATGCGTTCTTGTGGTGGGGCAACAGCAGTGCTAAAATACTGCGTAGGTGTTAGAAATCGAACTGTTTCGTTTAGTAATAAATTAAATAAAAGCGTATAAAAACGACTGAAACACTGAAAATTCAATACCTGTTGGATATATTAAATTTAGGCTAAACTTCAATTGTAAAACTAGGTAGGCATCGTTTTTCAAAATTTTGGAATACTATGCTTATCCTAGGACATGCAAATGAAAACAGCTCCATCAAAAAAAGTTAATTTAAGCAAGAATTTTTATCGTAAACACGGATAAAGTATATTTTCAGTACCTAATACAGAAGTCAACTATTATTCACTTCGCTTATCAGCTAAAAATGAATAATGTATTCCATTTATATTAGAGAATTCCAATAAACTAAAGAATAATATAAAATTTTACTGTACAGCAGGACATTTAGAGCGAAAAAAGATCATCCATAATGATTAAAAATACCATTTACTCTCGGCATTAAACAAATAATCGGTAGCATACGTACGGTTGCGAATATACTCATGAAAACCAGGTTCTTCAGGGTAATCGTGTCGGCCGTTGGCGGCTTCTCTTTCATGAACGACATATTTACCACCTCGATTACGTTTTACTAAGCATACTAATATAAGTACGATTATGAGGAAAGCTATAGCTAGTATCATCGCGACGAACCAGCCAGCCGAAGCTAAATGCTCCTTTCTCTGCACGATTGGATTGTCAGCTGAAAACAAACATTGATACATTTTTTTAAATTGATGGCTCAGAAATAAATAAACATTTAAAGAAATGTGATAACTCAGTTGTTCGCAATTGAATGCTGTCGCCGGATTTATTACACGAGAATTAGTTAAATACTTAATTAAAATAATAATATTAAATTTGGTGTGAAAAAGATTGGATCCATTACATATTATACTGACAATGTGGAGTTTGCCCAATGATAATAGACACAAAATTTAAAATTTTCTCTTTTTTTTAACGTCAGATTTGTTTACAAAGGTTAACAGTATTTTATTCATTTATACATATTTTTTTTTTTTAATTCTCCTTCGTTGCAGTTTTACCAACCTTTGGTTGGAAGTTATCTCTTGTATGGTCACCTGTAATATATTGTTGTTATTAATTTGATTGTCTAGGCAAGAGTACTAATTTAGTAATAGGTCTTATGACAAGGCCACTATTTGTTCTGAGTGTCACTACTCGTATTTTCCCGTCACTGCCCGAATGGGTTTTTTCAATTTGCCCCAAGGGCCACTTTGTTGGTGGGGAGGCTTCCTTTATGATTACAAGATCATTAATTAATAAATCATCCTTTGAAATTTTCCATTTTGTGCGCTGTTGTAAGGTATTTAGATATTCTGAAGACCAACGTTTCCAAAATATTTGATGTGTCCTTTTTACCCTTTCTCAATATTTTAACTTATTGGTTGGGATTTCAATAAGATCATAATTTGGAATTGCTGTTATGGGTCCCCCAATAAGAAAATGTCCAGGGGTCAGCGCATTTAAATCATTTGGATCTTGGGATTCAGCTGTAAGTGGACGTGAGTTAAGACATGCTTCTATTTGTGATAGTACAGTCGAGTATTGTTCATATGTCAATACATTGTCTTTAAGGACCTTGCTGAAATGTGTTTTAATTGATTTTACTCCTGCTTCCCACAATCCTCCAAAGTTTGGAGAATATGGAGGGATAAAATGCCATGTAATTCCTTTTTCTAGAGAAATCAATGATTTTAATTGAGTTTTCATTGAGAAAGGCTATCATTTTTTTATATTCTGAATTAGAACCCTTGAAAGTTGTTCCATTATCAGAGTTAATTTTCTGTGGGAGGGCCTCATCTACTGATGAATCGAGTTGAGGCTGCTAGAAATACCTTGTTAGATCTGAAACCAATTTAATGTGAATTGCTTTAGTGCAGAAGCACACAAATATGGAAATATATGCCTTTACTGTGACTGAGCATCTACCTCGTTTCTCAAAAATTTTGACTGGGCCTGCATAATCTAAACCTGTTATTCTAAAGGGTTTACTTGGCATAATTCTTTTTTGTGGTAAGTTTGCCATCATTTGAACTTGCACAGCCGCTCTATCTGGGATGCAAGTTATACATTTGTGGATGCAATTTTTTATCGCATCATTTAATCGCAAAATCCAAAACTGTTGTCGTATTACTGATTTGAGCAATTGTGGACCTGCATTTAAATGAGTTACGTGTTGATGATGGATGATTAAAATTGATAAATATCATGATTGCATAGTAAAATTGGATGTCATTGATCGAATAATAACTTTGATAATTTTAATCGTCCTCCAACACACAAGATGCTAGTTGAGTCTAAGAATAGAGCAAGATTTATTAGTGAGCTATTGTGAGGCAGTTCTCTCCTTTTTTTCAATAATGTCATTTCTATAGAAAATTTTTGGCTTTGAGAAATCTTTACCAAAACATCAAGAGCGGCATTTAATTCAAATAATTTTAAGTACCCTGTAATTCGAGGCACAAAGGGTTGTGAATTTATTTGAAATTGAAGAATGTATGCCATTACTCTTAATAGTTTTATGTAATTTGAGTATCGCTCGATTAATTCGATGTTTAGAGTGGATAATAAGGCTGCCTTTGGAATACATTGTCAGGTTTCTGACAAATGGAAATCTTTGACAGAGAATGATATTTCAGTTGACCAAGGATTATGATTCTCACTAAGCCAATGTGGACCATGCCACCAAAGAGGATTATGCTGCAGATCTCTTGGAGAAGCTCCTTGAGAAAGGACATCAGCTGGATTGTCACTGGTGTTGATATGATCCCAATAACAGTTCTCAGAAATGTTCTGAATCTTTTGAACTCTATCTGCCACAAATATTTACCATTTTGAAGCAAGTGACTGAAGCCAAGATAGAGCTATGGAAGAATCAGTCCAAAGACAAATTAGATCAATTTGTGTGGATAGGTTTAGAATATTTCTCATCTGATCAATTAATTCAGCCAATAATAGACAGGCACACAATTCTAATCTAGGAATTGTCTGGTTTTTAAGTGAGGCTACCTTGGTTGGCATTTAATAAATTGACACAGTTACCTGAATTTGAAAAGGTTCTTATGTACACTATAGCGCCAAATGCCTTTTGAGATGCATCTGCAAAACCATGTAGTCCTATTCGGCTATCTCTGTTCATTGCAAATAAACATCGTGGAATAGTAATGTTGCTTAAATCATTTAACTGATTAAGGAATTCATTCCACTCTTCTTGTAGTGAACCAGATAGTTTCTCATCCCACCTTAACTGCCCTTGACCTTTGATTTCTCTAGCCATAGTTTTTGCATAAAAATTTTTACTCTGACTGTAATTGGCGCAATTAGACCTAATGGATCAAATATTGTTGCTATTGTTGAGAGAAATTATCTTTTTGTGTCATTTTGACCTCCAATTTTTATGTGTAACCAGATTTTGAAGCAGTCATCTGAAGGTAGCCACAAGCCTAAAGTTTTGATAACTGGTTCATCATTGAAGCAGGGGAAATTGTGACTCTTTTCTCTGGAGGAATATTACTTAGAATTCTCTCATCATTTGCACACCACTTGCTCAATTCAAAACCTGCTCCGTTCAGAATTTTTATTAAGTCTGTCTGTAACCTTAAGCTAATATTTATGTCATCAGTTCCAGTTAGCAAATTATCAACGTAGAAATCGTTCAATAATATAGACCTTGCAACAGAAAAATTGTTATTTAATTCCTCAGCTAAAGCCTTCAAATACCTTGTAGCCAGATAAGGCGCAGAGGCAGTGCTAAATGTTACCCTACACAATTCGTATATTTTTAAAGGTTCTTTTTCAGATTCTCACCAGAAGATGCGCTGAAAAGAGGTGTCTTTTGGATCTATCTTGATTTGTCTGTATATCTGAGCTATATCTGCTATGAATACATACCTATGAGTGCGAAACCTTAATACAATTGAAATTAGATCAGGTTGTACTACTGGCCCCACCATAAGCACATCATTAATAGATATGCCTGTTGTTTTCATGCTTGCATCAAATACTACCCTCAATTTTGTACTTGATGTTTCTTCAATTACTGCATGATGTGGTAAATAATATTCTTCATGAACTTCTTTGGAGGTAGTCACTTCCTTCATGTGTTTCCTCTCTAAATAGTCTCTGATATAGGCCACGTATTGTTCTTTGAATTTTGGGTTGTTTCTAAATTTTCTTTCAAGGAAGTGAAATCTTTTCAGAGTTAGATCTTTAGAATTACCTAATCTTTCAGATGATAATTTGAATGGAAGTCTAACAACAAAGTGACCAGAGTCATCCTTGTAGGTTGTATCTTTAAAGAATTTCTCACATGCATTTTCTTCTAAGGAAGAAATTTTAGAATTGTTTACTTCTTCTATTGTCCAAAAGCGCTCAATTAACTGAGATAAATCTAAATTTGAATTTTGTATTGCTACGCCACAAATTGCATTTTCATTTTCACTTAAGGTCAAAGTGCCTTTTATTATCCAACCTAGTTTTGTGTCTTGTAGAGAGGGCAGATCCACTCCTAATTTAATTTCTTTAGAGCACAACACTTGCCAAAAATTTCTGATCCTAAAAGTAAGTCTACATCTGCAGGTACATTAAATTGAAAATCAGAAGGAATATTCCAATAATCCATTTTGAAATACTCAACTGGTAAGGCTTCCACAATTGTGTCTAACACAAAACATTGGATTTTTGCTACAAAGTTAGAATTAATAGATGACACAAGTTTAGTTCGACTTGATCATTGAGCTTCATATTTTTTACAGTAATGCCAAATAATGAACATCGAGTTTTGAAGGAACTAATGCCTAGCTGTCTGAGAATGTTTCAAGTTATAAAATTAAGTTGGCTACCAGAATCCAACAGTGACCTAACATTAATTTTTAAATCACAATTTTCTGAGGAAACTAGTACTTTGGCAGTAGCCAGAAGAATATGTTCTATTTTATTTTTATTAAAATGTTGATTCAGAAAAGTTAAATAATTAGCTTCTACAACAACAGTTGGACATAAATCATATTTACTTTGGGTAGACCCACCACTTTCTTTCAGCTGCGCTGCTAGGTTGAACCTTTCAACATGCAATATGGTATTATGACAATCGTAGCACTTTTTTCATCTATATTTTCCACATTTTTGGGGACTGCAGTTGAAACAAAGACAATGACAACATAAGCTCTTCCTCCTAACAAAATTTAAACGATCTTCATCACCGAGCTTCCTAAATTTAGGATAAGATACTATAAAATGATCCTTTTCTCTACAGAACCTACAAAATTTCTTAGTCTGAGCAGCAACTAGAGTATTGAATTTCCTTACTGGTCGATGAATGATTTGAGCAGTTGTTCATCTGCCACAGAGCAGCCCTCCATAAAATCTTGAAGTTACTAAAATTGAAAAATTTCTTACGTTTTGTGACGTCTCTTTCCCATTTACTTCTCACAGGCTTCTCACATTTTGCTAGAAAGGAAAATATCATACACTGTGAAAATGCATCAACCTTAGCATCATCAAAAATTGCATGCAATCCTGAAGTGTGCTGACAATAGACTAAAATAAGGTCTTTCAGCATATTGCTACCTTTTGGGCTGGGCATTTTTGCAAAGCATTAAAATGCTCTACCATTTGCCTGAAGGGATCATTGTAATAGCTTACAATTGCATCTAACGCTGCCTTATAATTACCTGCTATCAAAGGAATATTCTTAATTAAAAGTAAAGATTCACCCACAATTAATGAGCGGAGATAATGGTGTCTACACAGATCATCTAATTCACCATTGTTATGGATGAGAGACAAAAACAAATTTTTGAAGGCAGTCCAAGCACTCGTAGTTCCATCAAATTATGGTATTTCAACCTTAGGAATTTTCATTCGAGATACAAAGTTACCTTCATTTTTGTTTTGACCTGAAGAGCTACCTCACTCTTATTTTCAGTCACAAAGGCATTTAATTTAGCTCTCACTTGTCTGAATTTTTTGAGGAAATTCACACATTCACCTTTTACCTGTTCCCTTTCCTCTCCTAATAAAGTTGCTGTTAACCTAATATTAGCAGTACAAAAAATTTCCTTAATGGAAAGAAGCTCCTTCAGCTCTGCCTCTGCATCTGCCAAGTGATCCAATGATGTCATGGATGGTATGGATACCTCAAGTAGTTCCAAATCTTCAAGTGCCGCCTTACAAGCTGCTGCTTGCTCACGTTCTGACTGGGAGTTTGATGATGCCAACTGATCCGAAGATGCACTCTGCATGGAAGGTTGATACTCCATGTTTATTCCAACCACTTCATAGTCTTCTTCCATATTGGTAGGCTTGGCCACTAGTGTGGATTTAGTTGCACTCATTATGTAAAGGTAAATGCAGTAAGTGATAATTGAAAGTTAGTCACTGGATGTGACACTGACTAAGCACAGCACAGATTCACATTTTTTTTTAATAATATTATTTACCGTTTTCTTTTAAGGAAAAATTTACTAGAAAAGGTTCATTTTTTAACAGTTAAAAATTTCATTTTTTTTTTTGGACTTAACACTAGCGAATCCGGCCCGGAAGACCAGAAAATGTTCGCAATTGAACGCTGTTGCCGAATTTATTACGCGAGAATTAGTTAAATACTTAATTAAAATAATAATATTAAATTTAGTGTAAAAAGGTTTATTTTAAAGTACACTTATTTGCACCAACAAGAACATAAACACAAAATATAAATGAACAACCAGTTGCTCCAGCAGAAAAAGAAGTTAGTGTTAGAATTCTCACCCTCTTTCAAAACACCAAAATTCGGACAAACATTGCTGCGACCTTGGTATTTAGTATTCACAGATGTGAACTCTGTTCTTTACTTTTTATCCTCTTTTTGTTTTATTTTATTTTTATTTTTTTGGTGTAGAATACACATATTTGTTTCACAAATTCTACTATCTGCACTAAGCAGCCTAAAAACGCATCGTCTTTATTTTTAATTCTGAACATCAGTAAAGCGAATTCAATTTAAGGTAAATACAAATTCGGCCTAGTTGGTTTTACCTGAAACAGATGTGTCGATATCGCGAGGGTCTGATTCGGAGACAAATTTTCCATCGACGGAGGCCACAACGAATTCATAAATTTGTCCAGGCTGTAAAGCGCCTATTGTCGTATAGTCTTCGTCAAATTCCGTTACTGTCAAGTATATTGGTTCACCTTTTATTCTAACAGAATTTAAAAACGCAGGACGTTTTTAAGACATTCGTCATTACTTGAATATACGGAACAATGGTCAACTGAGCGTACCTGTATTTTACAAAGAAATGGGTTCCAGCTGTCTGATCACCACAATTTCCATCCCAACCGCACGGTAACCATCGAATTTTTAATTTTACGTACATACTCGAATCGACAATGGTGGGATCAAAATCTGGTTTGAAAGGGGGCGATTTACTATCACCGCGGGTGTATTCATCGACATAATACCTATAAATTAAACGATCATACATAAGTCGATCAAAATAAGATGAAGAATACTACATAACCACAGGTTGGATTTTTCTAATTTCAGAATCATAAACTGCGTCTAAACGGAATAGAAGACGAAAAAACGTAATCATTTCTTTAAATCATGCTAGCACGTACCCCTCGCCTACTCCTGCTTTCGTTGTAGCGTTAATATATACTCGATATCTGGTTCCACGCTTCAATCCAGCCAATTTCGCCTGCGTTTGATTTGGGTCGGTGATTTGGGTCTTACGCGGCACAACCACCGGAAAATCACCACCCAACATTTCATAATGAATTTTATAACCGGTCAATACGCCGTTGGACTCGAGTGGCGGTTTCCACATAACCAAGAAGGCCGAGCTACCTAACTGAATTACTTTCATTGACTGAACAGCGTCTGGAACTACAAACATCGCACAAAAATAAGGTTAATGATAATCGTAGGATGGTTTTAAGGGGGATTTTGGGTATAATCCCATAGCGCCAAAAAACAAGCTCTATTTAAAACACAATTATTCAGTTTTCAAAATTTTAGTTCTATAAAATATGTAAAAAATTTTAAACCCCTCCCAGAAATTAAAATGTGATTCAATCTTCCCCCCTCAAAAAAAGATCCTGAAACTGGACTTGCGATCGTTAAAAAGCAGAATAAATGATAAACCTTTTTTCAAACAATCACAACGTCCGTATTACCTCCTTCTGGAGTATCTATGATGACTTCGTCGCTCGGTGGACCATTATATTTTCCATTGAACACTAATACTCGAACCACATTCCTGGTATTCGGAATCAATTTGTCAGCCACAATCTGCGTACCGTTGCCATGCGATATGATTTCTCTCATCCGACTTTTCGATGAATCGTATTCTGGCCATATTTGAATCTACACATAGGAAACAAATGTATACATAACAATATAGCACATCTAATATCATTAATGTCGAAAGGAAGGAGGGTTTTCAATATTACTTTATAGCCTTTTAAGTGCCCACGTACAGATGAAGGTGAAACACCAAACCAAGTAATATTAGCGCTTCTAGCAGATAAAATTTCGACGACCGTTAGATTTTTAGGAGCCTCAGTAGGAGCTGTAAAAATAATGTAACATTTTCACGTAATTCTACCAAAACTATTCAACTACGTGGCTATACTCGCCGATCGCCGAAACTCACAATCTTCTCCCGAGTAACCAAAGATTGCTTCAGCAGGAACTTTAGCTTGACCTCGCATATTATTCGCCGTCACCTTAACTTCGTACCGTACAAAGGTTGGAACATAATGAACCACAAATTCGCTAGTTTCCCAGCGAGTAATTTTCTGACTGGTCCACGCATTTCCAGGGGCCGCCAGTCGCCAGAAAACTTCGTAATGGAATGACGGACCGTGATGCTCAATTTGCGGCATTGGCTACAATCACCGTAAACCCCACAAAATCAATTAAGAATATTTATGATTAAGAACGTAAGAAAATGAGGTCTAGCAGGTCCTTATTTACCGTCCACGAGATGACAAGATTGGTCGGTTCCGTTCCTTGAGCGTTTACGTTACTCGGATTTTTATACGGGACATCGTCATCGGTTTTACAAACACCTGAGTGTTCAGAAGGCGGTGACAAACCGATCTTATTACGAGCCAGCACTCGAAACGTGAAATTTCCCCATGGAGTCATCGGAACCTAAAACAGTAGGAATATTAATCTAAAAAAATAGGGTATATTATTACCATAAAACACAGACATTTTGTTGGCACGGTCATTTTTACAACATAAGTTAAAGCAGTCTGTCACTTCTGAGGGTCTCAGAGTTTTAATTAAAAGTACAAAATTAGCTACATTTCTATACACATAATTAAATATACGATTCAATCCCACATTAATCTTAAACTACAACTACTTGGTGAAATACTACATTTCATTCAACAACTCACAAGTTTTCCAGCCACGTAAACATGTATTATAAAGATAACTAAGGAATCACATTTCTCACAAATTTAAGGGTATAGTTTAATCCATCATATATATTTTCTTCTAATAACAGGCCGATAAGAAGAAATGCAAGGAATGAGGAATGGTTCTTAGAACCATTCTAAATTCTCAGTCGATTCGCTCTATTTACTAAGACCTGACTCGGTGACCAACTTACTTGGGTAGCACTTTCGGAGGCAGACACCGAACCAAGAGCAACGTCCCACGTATCTGGAGTAAAGGACGTGTTGTATTGGATGATGTAATTTAAAATAGGCGCCCTATTGTCGCCCATGGGCTTCCATTCCAATCGTGCTGCATTCGCTCCACAACTCACGCTCAGCAATACAGGCGCATTCGGAATATCCTGAACGATGAGTGTCGCTTTGGCCGTGGCATTATCCAAACTAGTTCTGGCCATGCAAGTGTATTCTCCTGAGTCCAGCTCCGTTGTCTTCGTAATGGTAAGGGACGAATCGGGCATTTTCACAAAACGTGGTTCCACTTCAAAATTTATTTCCTCCTTATTACGTAGCCACTCCACTGTCAACTCCAGATCCGGATCTTGCTGTGCCGAGCACCGGAACGTGGCTGGATAACCAGCTTGCACTTCGTAGTCAATAGGACCTTCGCTAATAGTCGTTTTATCTGCAACAATAAGAGTGACAAATGTGAAAGACGCGATTAAGAAACATAATTATTTTTTGTTGCCTTGACCATGGAAAATGGGCTAAATAGTGTAACTTTGGGTTGAGGTTCACACCGTAATTTTATTTAGGTTTCCGAGGAAAATCTAGATATTAAAATTAATGTCGTATTAAGACCCAGAGTAGGGGTACGTTTGTTTTTCGTCTCATGACATCCACAAAACTTTTGGCACTAGAACCTGAAATTTATATACGTATACCTACAGACAGGGCATTTCAGGAATGAACACCACAAAAATATGGATAATAGGCAACACTTTATACATCCATGTAAAAATAGTTGCATAGCCCTCTAGGTACAAGGCGTCAAGAAAAAAATCACGTTACTATCTTTTAAATACAATTTTATCAATAAACGTCAATGAAATAACTTTTATAACTTCTACCATTGGGGAAAGAATTAGTAAAATGAAATATATTATATAGCACAACCAGCTATTATCCGCAGCTTCACAAGCGTAGTGTTTAATAATTATTTAAACCCATTTTTTGTTGACTCAAATGAAAACTAATGAAAAAAAATACCGGAGTGAGACAGAAAGATTTATGCGGACATGAGTAAGATTACATTATTTGTTAATTTTCATTGTATTTCTGATTTTTCTATAAGGAAAAATATCGAGTTAGTGAGAAAACAAGATGATAATGAAAAACCATAACTTGAAAAATTTGTGTTTTATCATGCTTCCATGGAGGTTTCTCAATTGTAATTAGACTAAAATAATTGAAGGTTGATTCTAATAAACAAATTTTTTTCAATGGATTTGTATTCTAAAGATTGGCACTTAGTTGTTTTGATACTATAAAGCAGCTGATCCCATTATCTGTGATGCTATTAAACAGTGTCTACTATATTTATACAAATTTCTATTATGTCGCAATTTTTATCCGATAGTTATGCAATTTGGTACACTTATTGTGATCTAGATAAGAATGAACCCTATACTTTTTGGTCCAAATTGGCCAGATAGTACATCTGGTATATCTTAGTATGTTATATTTTTAGGTCTTAAATGATTCTAAAATATGTAATTTTCAACCAACAGTCATAAAATTTGGTACAGACATTGATTACATTATATTCCAACATTTTGCAAAATTTGAATTCGATCAGCTAAGGAGTTTATTTCAAGAGGTGATTTGAAAACATCTTAAACTATTTCTTTAAAAGAGAAGATAAATTCCAGATGAACCAAAAAATTTGATTGGAAAGCAGGCTTGCTGTCATTTTATTTGCAACAATCATCTAAAAACTCGCGTATGTTTTTTATTACCTACACGCTTTTATTCTACTCACTCAATTTGTTGAAGTACGCCGGATGACCAACTTCAGCGCTGCTTTCACGAGCTGCGACACACCCACACATACACTTACATCTCAGTTTTTTTTCAATTTTTGTTTGCTTCTGTCTCGGAAAAAAAAGTGAGAAATTTTATTTTCTCTTTCGCCATTATTTTCTTCTTCAAATTATAAAAGCGTATTTTTTAAAAACTCGTTTTTAACCTAACTTATTATAACTTCACAATACAATTCATTATAAATTTCCTTGACACTTCATTTTAAACGTAATTTTTATCCAAAATTCTACCAAATAATTTTGATTTTTTCACAGTATGATTTGTTTATTTATTTATTTCTGTGTTTATTTATTTTGGTTAAAAAACCTATATTTTCTAGAACTTATTGTACTAGAGTTTTTTAAAATTTTAAATACAATTCATTCAATGAAAAAAACTAAAAACTACAATTTTCCACACACAATTTTCTTTGAAATAATCAAAAAAACAATTTCTCATGAAATAAGTGAATAATTCATATTCTATCCTAAGATCACCACGAGTTTTTCTTGTTAAGGCGTGAATATTTTTCATGAAAGTTAAGCAGTTCAAACTACTTAGACATATGTCCCACTCGCCCTTCAAAAAAGAATTTATACTGTTTGCTATTCAAAATAATGAGTTGAATTTCTAAAAATGAGAGCATATTTCAATTTATAATCAAATCAATATTTGTGTAACTTTAAGAGGATTGTTACTTCAACTTCTAACGACTCGAAATTCTTGTTTTATGGCGTATTTTATTCCTTGAAGTTTTTTCTATAATTTAATTTATGTCCAACAAGTAGCTATCTCTTATTTTAAGACAATTAGGATCAAAAATTCCCATATACACGACATTTCCTTATCTCAGTTTCAGTCATAGACATGTATACTAATATATTATAACCTAAATGGGCAATTTCTCAGATAACGTGTGTAGTGTGTATGAAAAGTGGGTCCAAAATGGTTGTCTACTTTCGCCTGGTGTTATTCGTATACTCTTACAAGAAATACACGTCGTTATGGAGGAAAATTTTATAGATGTTGAAAATATTTCCCTTCAAATTCTCAATTTTATACAATTTCATACTGAATAAATACGAAAAATTAATTTAAGCCAACGTTGACAGACAAGTCAACCCAAATTATTAGTGCATTGCTCTTTAAATTAAAATATGTTGTCTGTATGTAGTCACACAGATGACAAATGTCTACATATACATGTAGATGCCAAATGTGAAGGTGAGTTTGAATGTATTACAAACTCACTGATATAGTGCATGTTGTGGTTTGTATAAGGTACCACTCTTACCAATTTTCCCAGTATACTATTATGAATTGGTTGGGCATTAAACTAGCTGGCTACCAATATCAAGAAATGATTTGGTTGTTAATACATGCAAACCACTATTGGTTCTATGAACCTTGAGTAGGTAAAGCTACCTAAGCCTATCTAACTGCATGTATTTTTCCTAAAGAATGCCAATAACATCAATTGAAAATAGGCAATACACATGGAAACTTTATTTTCGAAATTGGCCCTCTAGTTGTATAGTATACATGTCTGTTTTCAATCTAATTTTAATTTATTTTTTGCTTTATTTTGCACCTAGTTAATTGATAATTCTGAGATACGACACATTTAGGGTTTGTGTAGGTCTTTGAATTATTGCCTCGTAGCAGCACTAGGTACTCTTTGGTTATGTCAAATGAAGAGATAGAGAGAGAGGTAAATCCTGAAGCGTCGAAATGTTGAAACACAAACTGCAAAACAGACCAAAAATAGTCAACAAGGAACGTGCATGATTGGCATGTAAAAACGAAATCGTGAGTTAGATATCATAATAACACGTTCAACGTAGATTTTAAAATGAAATTTCAGGATATGGTGTTTATTCTATACAAAAAAATTTTGTGTGCGAACAAAGCAAAAACAAATTGGGGCAAAAAGACGTCGGATGAGTAATCAGTACGTGATCCAAGCTAACTAGCGATAAAAAAAAACAATCACGATATAACTTGGGAGTCCGTGAGGAAACACTTTTTAGTCTACGAATCAGATCATCAACAAAATGGTCACACATTTGCCAAAAGAGTGAAAGTACACATACGAAATCCTAACTGCAGAAATTATGGATCAGTGCTAATGTTTTTTCAATAACTTTTAAAAGTCTGAAAATTTCGCTTATCTTCGTATTTTTTACGATTTTTTAGTCAACTTCCCGAGCCAAAATATTTTCTTAAGTTTTTCTGTTTGCCAGTGAAATTTATCCAACATGGAATATAAAAACTGTTGACTCCAAGTCTCAGGCACTGCTTGAGATGAGAGTTACAAACTTCACGACCGACTTTGCAAACAAAATTCGAGTTTTGATTGTTATTTGTTCGTAATAAATTATAATATTTTATAATTCGTAACAAATAGAAAGCGCGCAATTAATATTTAAGAGACAATTTATAAATGGTTGAAAAATTTATTCTTCCGGGAAAGCTTCTGAGTATTGACATGCACCGTGATGCACGAGAAAAAATATCCTCAAATTAATGCATACAATAAAATAAGGCGAAACTAAGAAAAATAAAGAAACTTTCCGTTTATTAGGTGGTTTTTTTTGTAGAAAATTATGAAATTTGAGGAACTCAATCAGGATAAAGAAAAATATTCAGCCCTTCTTCTTTGCTTCAAAGCTAAGTAACTAATATGACAGGCAGAGGTACAAAGAAATTGAAAAGAAGTAAGTTTAAGGCAAAAAGTTTGAAAATTTGGGAAGTGAAAAACAAAAATAAAATGCGAAATAAGTAATTGAATCGCTTTCCATCTCTGATGGTAGGTACTGGTTGATGGCAATTCAACACCAGTTTGGAAGGCTAGTGTCATTTGTAAATAAGAGGCTTGAAAACGGAATGATGAATATTTTTCTTTTCATAGGTTTTTCCATTGATGGGTGAGAATAGTATATTACACACCAAGATTCAAAAGTGAGTGATTACATATGAGTGAGCAATGCCTGAATCATGTAAACTCACTTCTGAATCTTGTTGTTGAGGAAGATATTTTATATAATTAATGATTAGAAAGCAAAAAAACGTTAAAATTCTATCATAATGATGAGTCATTCTTAAAAACTATAAAAAACGGAATAAAATATCAACCTCCTCATTGTGGCAGATTTAACATTTCATTTAGAAAATGTAACCTCTACCTCTATGTAAACTGAACATGCTTCCATGTAAAAAGATGGTTCACGTTTTTCATGTAGGTGCATTCACTTTATATCGAGATTATATTCATCAGTGATATGAGATACTTTTTACTCAAAAAATACCAGCATAAACTTTCTGATCATGTATTATATAAAAGTATATTTTATAATACATGATTAGAAAGGTAATCTTTACAATCGTATTTTATTATAGTACAGGATTATATAATACATGATCAGAAAGGCAATGTTTATGCTGGTATTTTGCAAACGAAAAGTAACCTTAAAATTGAAGAATATAAGTACCGAATGAGCCAAAAGTTGTGCAACCCAAACATTCAAATGTAAAAATTTGAAAAAAAGAGATAGAGGGATGAAATTTTGCACTCTTGTAAGAGTGGGTTACTCGATTATTTATCCAAAATTTCAACTATGTATCTGTAGCAAAACAAACTTTAAAAAATTTTAAATGGCCAGTTTTCTAAAAATTCTGAAACTCGCCACAATAATGGAGGATGATTATCAGATTAGGCAGATAAAGTTTCACTTTCTTATCTCAATTTTTTTTTTTAAAGAATTTTTCTAGTGATTTGTACTCATAAAAAACAAATTAAAAAATTTTAAACAGCAAAAATTTTCAAAAAATTTTGAAATATGGGACAATGATAGGGAAATGGTTACTCAATTATACGATTATGCAACTTTTTGTATGTACTGAATAAAAAGTTGCAAAACTGCTCATTGCAGGTGTTATCAAGAAAAAAACATCGACATATGAAAAGTTGCATACCTAAACAAATTTAAGGAAATTGTTATGACAAAATTCTGCCATAAAGTGAAGTACTGCACCAAAGTGCGGATCAATAGAGAGGATGAAATAAAATCTTCGAAATTAAAAAATTTTTTTAATTTGTTTTGAAAGCATGGTATAGACCATAAAAATAGTTCTTAAAAAAAAAGGATGAAGGTACTGAAGTGAAACTTTTCCCGTTTAATTGGGTAATCATTTTCTATCATTGTATCAAGTTTCAGAATTTTTTGAGAACTTTTACCATTAAAAGTTCCTCAAACATGGAAAAATTATAATTAAAAATCAAAAATTCCTCAAAATTAGATTATTACAAATACAGAGCTGAAACTTTGCATGAATAATTGAGTAACCGACTTCTGCAACTGTGCCAAGATTCAGTCTTGTATCTCTTTTCTCAAAATTTTTACATTTGAAAGTTTGGGTTGTGTGACTTTTGGGTCACCCGGTATAGTCTAAAGTGAATGCACCTCCATGTAAAAATGTGAAACATTTTTTTACAAGACATACTTATTTTACATTGAGGGATATTCAGGGGAACTACTCCATTAATATTTTACATTGTTTACGTGAGTTCAACAAACTTATTGATATAAACAAATATTTCCAACATATTCTGAAAGTCAAAAAAACATTGTTTAATAGAGTTGAGAGAAACATGCACAACACCAGAAAAAACATTTGCAATACATCAAAAAAATGTAACAAACAGATTGTACCATCATTTAAGCTGTTAGTGATATCTAAAACTTGGTGAAAAGAATGAACAGCTTAAACAATGTAAAGCTTAGGCCTATTTCACCTTTCATATACATTTTTAGGACAATATAATAATATCAGTGTCAGAGGACGTATGATATGACCAAAATTTCTAAAAACAAGCCCCACTAATTTTAACTGTATCAATTTTTTTTTCTTTAGCAAATCAATAAACTTTGTATTTAGTTGCCACTAGACAAGGTTGTGGAGGCATCCTTTGGACAATGCAGGGGACCTTGACCAAGACATTCTATTTTGTATGTCAACAGTTGCAGAGTTGCTTCTAGAGAGGGGCTCTGACCCACATACATCTGTCACCACCATTGTCACCCACACAGTGGATTTTCAATGTACCATTTATGATACTAATAAAAACACAACAAAAAACAAAGTACCTATCCAGCAGACAATTTAGAGAAGTACATTTAGCTGTACTGCTAATTATACTACTAATTTACTGCCAACACCAATACATGTCTCGCTCACTGTAAATTATGAGAATGTGCGTAGTTGATTTATCTGTAAAATGTCTGTATAACTGGTATTTTGCAGTTATCTGAATAAGAGTGGCATTTCTTAAATGTTTCTTTGTTTTAATTGTCCAGATTTTGTCAGTGAGGAAACTAACTTGCAGATAAAAAAAAATTCAGACGTGAAAATGCTATTTTACACCCAGAAAAGATTTAATATTAGGGGTAAATTGGTAGTTTTGAGGCTAACATGCATCAATCTCATGCATGTCTGCATTATAGTTGTAGGTAAGCTAATTTATAGATTTCCCTTCATTGACCATTACGTTTTAAATTTCTGTTGGGTTATTCATGATTAGCCTTGACTTGTTGGTGCATTTTCTCATTACAATTAATTGTATTCCTTTATCAGATTTTATTCTGTGTTGGGAATTGTTTCAGATTTTTAGTGAATTAATTAAGTTCAGTTATCTGACACACTCTTTCCACTGAAAACATTTTTTGAAAGTTAGTCTTTTTATTTATTTTTAGAAGGAGCTTATTATTTTATGAAGTTCATTGTGTCTGTTAAACTGTTATAGTCAATCTAATTTGAATGAATTTACCCTAAATGTTTAATATTATCATTCAATTATTTTGTGTTTCAATGGGTAAGCATATATTTTCATTAATTCTGAGTTTTCAATTTCCTAAATATTATAATTCCAAAATTAGCTCACAGTAACCTACAAATTAGGATGTACCATATTTGCAGTGATTATTCTAATGATTTTTTGGAGCTTCACAAATTGAAAATTTTTGAAGATAGAAACTACGTATGTCTTCAACCCTTTCCACTCAAAAAACATTTTTTTAATCACAATCATTGTTCAAAACTTGTCAACAATTGCTGTTGACAAGTTTAGAATTGTCAACCATTTGAATTAATGGCCAAAGGGCAAATACATAAATTTGAATTTCAAATTTTTATTTAAAAATAACAGGAAAATAAAAACAATAACTGAATCTAGCTTCAATTAAATTTTTTGGGGTTGCACAATATGTGTACAGCTGCATGTTAGAATAAACACTGCCTATTTGTAATCACTTCATGAAATTCTCAATCCAACAAACCTGATATTCCTTAAGATTATAAAACATAAGTAAGAATACTCACTCACCTACTGGACAAAGAAATAAATCATGGTGATTGCTCCTTCCTTTCAAGTATAAGACCATTCTTTTGGTTTTTGAAAAATTTTGACCAGTTTTTCAACTTTTATTACAATGTGAAAATTATAAAAAATCAGCAAGTTATCAACCAATTGATTCTCAGTACGTATCTACTTCTAAAACATATTCTAATACTATGCAATTCACATCTGTAGTTTTTGACAAATATGTGTTTTTCAAATTTGAAAACGTTCATTTTCACATCAAAAAAGAACATTTTCAAGTTGATAATTGGGAAAATTATGTTAGTCAACAAGAAAATATTGAGAAAAAAAAAGCATTCAGTTATACATAAAAGCCAATTTCCCATGCTCACCCAGCTATACCTACTCTTGATAACACATAGCTATGAAAGTGTGGAATACCTTGTTGTGAGGAAGATATTCTCACCAGAAGGTAATTCAACAGAATTATGCATGTTCAGCCACTTCATATATTTAACATATGGGTAAGCCAAAACCTGGGCAAACACTGGTGATTTTAAAGCCAGTCCTTACGGTTTATATACTGGCTTATTTACACACACACAGACAGATGTATGTAGCAAATACGTACGTTGGTGAGGATGGCCCAGTTGCATCATCTCTTATAGTGAGAAAAGATGATGGGGTGGTTTGTGTGCAGATCATGACATCATCGTATTGTTGAGATTAGTCATGATTCGGTACTCGTACATTACTTGCAAGTACATACAGGTAATTACAATCAAACGTAATTTTGTGTGTTGGTTTAATGTCGTAAGGACGAATATTAGCCTGCCTTGTGGCGGCAATTGTCATCGAAGGTCTGAGCCCCTAAACCTCTTACCAGTGAGTCCCCACAGAAAGTATGTCCTAATTTTTTTGCGAAAATATATTATTGATACAATGAAATATCAATACATAAAAAATTGATAATTTGACACAAAAATTCAAAATTTTGTAACTCAGTTGATTTTAATGCAAAATGCTTCATTAATGGGTATATATATGACTACAATCCCTACAAATTGAAGATCTTAAACATCACATGTATCTGAAGAATATTAAATGAGGTAGTTATGAAAGGAAAATAATGCATGTTTTGAAAAAGCAATAACTGTTTCAGTTTCTGTTATATTCTTGGAGAAAATAAACAAGAAAAAAATTATTAATAGATACTTACGCTTCACAGTGAGGCTTCCTGTGGCACTGTCATTTCCAATTTTATTATGCGCAAAGCAAGTGTAATTTCCAGAGTCACTAAAACTTACTTCACTGAAAATAGAACATCAAAAATTACATTAGGAGATGAATGAAATCAGAAGTAGAAAGTTTTTCAATACAAATATTTCTTTCTTACATAGAAAGATACATAGGTTAAAAGAAGAAACTGATGAATAGATATCTGTGATACAAGTGGGAAAAATAGGTGATTTTGGTATAAGTATGATCCTTAAAGCACAAATCAAGGCAAGTGAATGCACACGTGTATCAATCACCTACTTTGGATGTGTCACACACTATTTTCATCAACACCTTCCTTTCCCCTAAAAATAAATAAATAATTCAATTAATTAATAAAAATAAATTTAAAAAAAATGGATGAGAAAAAAATTATTTATTGGAAATAAAGAAAAGTAGCATACAAACTAACTCTACCTGTATTGTTGCTATGTGGGTCCCTCCAGAGTAAGATACTAACAGTTGCACCCTTTATGCGTCTTGCAATTTTGTAAAGAGTATGTTTTTCCCCTGAAATTTAATTTTCCACATTTACCTCTGCAAATTTCAGTTTTGTGATAAAAATAGCAGGGATTGAAAAATGCTACCTTCTTTTCATTTTGTTTCCTTTAGTTAAGTTTCTAAGATTTACCAAAATGTTGGTTTTTTTTTTTTTTTTTTTTGTTTCCATTTCCATCATTTTGGTTTCTATTTCCATATTTCCTAATTTTACCAAGAATTTTTATTTAGTTTGCATTCTGGGTTCAATTTCCAATTCCATTCAAAAAAATATCTTTTCTACATTAAAAATTTTCCAAGTCTTGTTCAGATATCTATATATCGATGTTTTTTCAATATTTTCTCAAAAACATTGATATTTTTTCAATATTTCTTAAAAAATATCTATAGTTTTCTAAATTTATTCTCCCAGATCAAAAAATAATCAAGTGAGAAATGGAAATGGAAACGACTCATCTTTTTGTTTCCATTACATTTCCATTATTATTCTTGAAACAAATTGGTTAATTGTTTCCAATTTGGTTTCCAATTCTCAATCCCTGAAAAATAGTTCAACATAAAATTTCCAACAAAAAATGTTCTATATGCAGTTATCTTTCAACCCTTTCCCTCAAGAGTCTTCAAAATAACTATTCTTCAGTCAATATGTTCAATAGCATTACATGAAAAATATAACTCTTAATTATATTGTTTACATAATTACTAAACCCAATATATATTTTTTACCCATCCAGCCCCCTCCCATAACTTCTCACCATCCCATCAGCCTTCACAATACACCTGTTTTCATGAAGCAAGAATTACATGGTAAACATTTTTAATGACTACAGTAACAGAAGAAAATATAATTATGTATTTAGTAAGTCGCACAGGTCACCAACCAAATCTATCAAATCTTCAACACTTCACCACAGACAAACAAAATACGCCCTACCATAAATACAAACACCTCTTGAACAGTAGCACCAAAACAAACACAATAGCTCAGTTTAATAGGACAACACCAACTTACACCAACCTACACCAGGAGGGCAATTCCACAAACACAGGAGAGTTTTACGACTTTGAGCCAAGTTTTACTTGAATATTTAAGGAATATCCCTACTGGTGTAGGTTAGTGTAAGTTAGTGTAATCCTATCAAACAGAACTAATAATTCATATTTTATCACTGTGTAATTTGTCATTAGGTATATTTTATGAGGTGCTGAGTTCAAATTTGACCTTAATTTTTTCATTTGACCCATTCTTAGCACAAGAATCTTCAAAAGGTGGCCAAATTTTGACTTTTCATATTTTATTGTGTGATACACTAGAGGGTATGTTTTTTGAGACACTGAGTTCAAATTTGACATTCCTTTTTTCATTCAACTCATTCTTGGATTCCTAGGGGGTTCAAAAGGCGTGAAATTTTGAATTTCCATACTTTATTGTGTTAATACGTCATAAGAAATGTTTCTTTAACTCAATGAGTTCCATTTTGAAATTCATTAATTCATTTGACTCATTCTTCAACCTCCAGGCGTTACAAATTTAGCTAAATTTTGACTTCCCATATTTTCTCATTTTAAATTTGACATTCATTTTTATAATCGAACTATTCTTCAACTTCCTTCATCTTTTATTTATCAGTAACTAGGTACTTCTAAATTTTAAATATTTTAAGGTTACAAAAATGTATCAAATAAAAATAAAGAAATTAAAAAAAATTAAAACTACCAAACAGAATAGGTTTATAAATTGGAAAAAAAATTAAGTGAATGGAAATGTTAAAAGCAAATTTTCTTCTGGCTTTCTAAAGACTAAGTAAATGGTGTACAAAATTACTTTCCTATTCAACTACTACATAAATACGTTATCAAACATATAGTAAAAAAGGCGCCGCTTAATCTATCATCTGTTAAACTTGTTTTTCGGATAAATCTGTGAAATTTTGTAAAACAGAATCAAATGGGCTTTTCCTATATGTTTTTCAATGGATAACCCGGGAGTAATTTTCTTTTAGTCCACTGAAAAAAAAATCAAAGATAGGGAGAAAGATAAACGGCAAATCGAGTCGATGAACTTTGCTTTTACACTTTTAAACATTGGTCTACTGTAATTTTTTCCATTTTTTTCAGTTTCATCTCAAAAACAAACTAAAATAATTAATTTTTCCAAAAAAAAAAATTAGATTTCCTATTTTTTTTTTTTTACTACATACGAACAAATTAGACAATTTAATAAAATATAATAAATTATTATATTGACAATTTTAGGCTTTTTTTTATTATTAAGTTTTTTGCATAATCTATTTCAACCAGGCTGGGCTTGACTGAAACAGATTAAGCCGCCTGTACTGTATATAAAATTACTATCATACTCAAATGGTACATACTCAGACACTGTCAGTCGCTGATTCAAATTTTCTATACTACAGATATAAATCAGAGAGATTGATGATGGTGGTCAAATAACAATAGCCTAATGAGGGGACTAAGCACTCCCACTTAAGAGATTAATGAGGAATCCTGACCAACATACGTACAATTAATTTACCAAATAATTGAATCCAACTCCTTTATTAACATAATGGGAAACGGTATATGCGAAATAAGAGAGATATGACAGTCCATAATAGAAATTGACGCTCTCTTAGTGAACAAACCACTAATGAAACAACCAAAACCAATGACTGACAGCATTTCAGAATATACTACCTACGTATGATAGTAATTTAATATACTAAATGTTTGGTGGTATTTTCATAGTAGCTGAATTTGATAGTAATTTTGTATACTATTTATTTACCCTTTGGAAAGCTACAAAGAAACCTATTTTTAAATTTTCAGTTCTCCTTTCATTTGTTTTCCAATTATTGAACCAATTCCGTTACAGCTAGTTATTTTAATTTTTTTCTAAAAAACTGTTGTATTGTTATTATTTACTTACACAGTACCCGCTACTTAATCCATTTCAATCAGGCCAAGCCTGATTGGAACAAATTAACCAAAAAACGTAATAATCATTAAAAAAAAAAAAAAAAGTCAATAATATTTATTATAATTATGTATTTCGTTAAATTGTACATTAAAAAATGCAATAAATTGGAAAACCTTAATCTGTTTTTTTTAATAAAATCAGTGATTCGAGTTTGTTTCCAAGGTAACGCTGTGGAAAAAATCAGATTTCTTATTTATTTCATTATTCAATCTACAATTTAACCAAATATAATATATTATATTAGCTAGTTTTTTTTTTTTTTGTTTTTGTTCTTGAGTAAATCTGTCAATTACCTTTAAATGTGCAAAAATCAACACGATTTGCCCTCATCTTTCTCCTTTTTTTCTTTTTTTTCACCAGATTAAATGAAAAATATTTCTTGATTATGCGGTGAAAAATTTATAGGAAAGGTACCTTTTGTTCTATTCTTATAAATTTTGCCACATTATCAGAAAAACCGATTTAACAGGCGACTGATTAAGCGCCCCTAGTGTATTATAATATTCTCACCAATATTGTGTAGTGTGTACAATATCGTTTAAATTTTCCTTCATAAGAATGAGTTAGCTGTAAATATGGAAGGGATGGTAAGGAGTTATGGAAGAGGGATGGATGGGTAGAAAATAAGTATTGAAATTACAAATTAAGTAAATAGTACGATAATTACGAATTATAATATTTCTCATATAATGCTACTGAACATATTCATTGAAGAATGGTTGTTTTCAAGACTCTCTGGAGAGGACCGGGAATGTAGAAAAAAAAAACTATACAGAACCATTTTAAAGAAAATTCTAGGCTGAACTATTTCCTATTGAACCATATTTATCAAAAAATAGAAATTTGTGAAGAAAAATGTAAAAGTTAAATTTTTGGGGATAAACATTCCCTTCACAAAACTGTAAAATGCCTGGAGAGTGCAACTTTTGATTACTTTATGGGACCTACCCAACAACCATTTAGGCTTTGATCATTTAGTATTGGATACCCAGCCACCCTATCTCACCAATGTTAACAAAATGTGTCATCATTCTAAGCCAAACTATGGACATTGGTTTACAGCACAAGTGCAACAGACCTTTTTTCATCTATTTTCAAAACTATCAGATTCACAATAACAACATCAATAAAAAAATCAAAACAGATGCAAAAAGATCTACTGCACATGTGCAGTAAACCGATGTCCACTGAGATGTTGACAAGGATTTTCATGTTTACTAGGGTATTCAGTACTACATGATTGAAGCATATAGGTATTTAAAGTTTGTGAGCTAATTTCTTTTTTTCCCCATTTTGATGCTCATTTGATTGGACTATAATATTAATTAATTATTTTATTTTATAAGACCAAAAAATCTGGAAACTTGTTCCCAACCATCCTCCTCCAAACCTCTGCAAAACAAATCTAGTTAAGACGAAAAACAATCAACTTTTCCAGAATTCAATAATAATTTTACTTTGAAAAAAAGTTATTATCTCTATCTACAAAAAAGCTACATACAGGAAACAAATCAACATTACTTGAATGAGATCGTAAATTTATGTTATTGTTTTTGATTTAATAAAAAAAAATGAATTAAGTAACTAAATTCAACAAAAAATTGAGCGTGTGAAAAATTTAACTTGCAAGTGCGCAGGCGCGAAATCATATTGAAATTCCCTGCTTTTTGATCAGTAATGGCTCACAAAAAAGCGTACTTCAAGGGTGGGTGTTGCAAAAAATCATTTTCATAGGCAAATAATGGAAATAATAGACAAAGATAAACTTTTTCAGAAAATTGTTTGATTCTTATTCTTGTTGTTTCATCACTTGGTAGTTAATAGCAGAACGAATCTGCTGAATTATTCTGATTTCTTCGTCTCCAAACACTTCAAAGCTTGATATAATACTTTCTGCAGTTAGTTCAATTTTGTCAATTTCTTCACTGCCATTCATAGTATTCAAGAATTTGAAATGAAAATTTAAACGATAACAAAATAAAAATTAGCCTTAAATACGAAACGATAACACTTTGATTAAAATTAAACATATGAAAGGTAAAATGAAGAAAAAAAGAAGAATCCAAGCCAAATTAAGGAAGTAAGGAAATCAAAAAAATAAAAATAATTAATATTCAGCTGATTCACATAATTCTCAACTGAAATTTAAAAATTTTAGAAATGGTTGCCTCGTGAGAAAAGTATTATTCAGCTAAAAATTCATACTGACATCATTCAAAATAATCCTAAAAAAGCTCAGACTTTCAACTTTAAAAATATCTTAAAAAACTTTTTCAACAAAAAAAATATAATTGTTTTAAAATAGAGATTCCAATTTTGAACGTACAATTTCCTGAAATTAGGTATCTCTTTTCAGCCTACATCAGCAACAAAAACAAAGGATAATAAACACGGAAAAAGTCCACAAATAATTAATTACCCAACAAACAAATTCCACAGTATTATTATTTATGAAATTGACCCAATTAATTTGGAAAATTTTATTGAAGTCATTTCAATAACTAAAATGATTTTCTTTGAAGTTGATAAAATGTCATCAACCATACTGAAGAATGCAGTAATTTAAAATAGTCATATATCTATATACATATATGTATACATATATGTACGACGGATGATTTTTGCTATTCTTGTTTTGAAATTGTAACGCAACTTTGCTTATGATTGATTGATAAACTCAAAACAATTAGACGATGTTTTAATCAACATTTAATGACTTTAATAACAAATTCTAATATCACAAAGTACAGATTATACTAACAATTGTTGAATCGCCTATTGAGCTCCTTAACAGTTATTGGTTACAAGAAACAGTGTAACTGAAATAGTTACCAGAGGTAGTTATAAAATAAGATGACCATTTAAGGGTTCTTTATTTAGTGATTTTACATTTCATTTACAATAATTAGATCAACAATGAATTTGCAAATGGATGAATACAAAGTAGTGATGAGAGATGCTCAGAGTAGGATGATGTCATAATTGACAAATGAGATGACTGATTAGCCTTCCAATAATTATGTTGGTTGGTATGAATAGTTCTGGAAGATTCAAGATAATTCTAGAAGAGGCTAGGTTCATTTTTAAGATGATGATAACTTCTCTCTTTTAATCACAATGGGTCAATAAATTTGGTGGATTATTGAAGGTTATAGGTGCATATGACAAGTACAGACATGAATGTGTAAGTGAGAGAGCTATATTGGCTGATGCAATGACATTCCAGAGTGGCATCTGCATTCTCTTTACTATGTTTATCATCATATAATATACAGGATAGAAGACAATTTATTGATGAGACGATATATGAATATGAGTTTTAATAAGTAGAAATATATCATTACAAAAATAGTTAAAACTTTTTTTTCTCTTCTTTCACCACCACTTCCAATCCTTTCACCTGCTTCGAATCGATCATTTTGATAGGAGAAATTTTTATTTTTATTTTTTATTGTTCTTCTCTAAAATTTGGTAAATTATCACCTCGTCATTTCTTTCCTAGATTTGCTCTTGATTCTATTAATTGATGAGGCAAATTTCAGGGAGAAGAAATGTAGTTTTTTATAAATAGTTTTGAATGAAATATATGATAAAATAAAATAGTAATATTTTATGAATTATTTTTACTGACCTTCAGAGAAGAACTGCTTCTGTTTCAGTTGCTTCTATTACTAAATTTTTATTACTTTTTCTATCTCATTTTTTTTTACTGATTGTTGTCTCTTTTCTGAATATTCAATGGGGGACTTATAGATACTAAATTCTTTTTTTCGGTGACAATTGTCTTCAAATTTTTTCTCACCATTTTAATATGAGAATTTTTTTATTTTTCTCTCTTTCTAATAATCTGGCAAAATCTTTTCTTTGATTTCCCCAATCAAACAAATCTCCACTGTCCTCATTTCCACATGTTAATCCTTTAAAATTTTTAGTGATGAAGGAAAAATCTAGCTGGGAAATAAGGGTATATAATCCAATATTCTGGCCAGTTTTCTTGCATTTTGTGTCTCCTTTGAGAAGTCAACATAGTTATACTAATGTGCTTGTAATATTCATGAATTTTCTTCAGTTCTCTCAAGTTAGAACTTTATTCAGTTGCTAAATTGAGTTTTGAAAGTATTCACATTAACCACCATAGGGCTGCAGTTAAAATTTGTCTGTTGAAGTAATACAAGTCTGAAACTGGTACAAGTGTTTCGTGTTTGTGAAATATTTAAAGTCCATTACCATACAGAAATGTTTTAATGGTTGTGGAATACCTTGTTGTGAAAGAATATTCACGTAATTAACATATTATTTGTGAGATTTGCCACTTTATATATAAACACATATGGGTAAGCTAAAACCTGGGCAAACACTGACAATTTTAGAGCCAGTCCAGATGGTTTATATAGGGGCTTATTAACACACATATACGCACATACATAATAAATACGTACATCTGTGTATGAGGATGGTTTGTCACTTCTTGTCAAAATAAGAAACAACAGATAGGTTCATGAACTGAATCATGACATCATCGTAATTGTCTAGTTAGTCACAGTTTGGTTTTTGTACATTACTTGCAAGTAATTACATTCAAACGTTTTTGTGCAAATGTTTTAACGTCATAGAGACGAATAATAGCCAGCTTTTTGGCAGCGACTGTCATTGAGGGATGCAAGCACCTAATACCTTATATGAGTGTTAAATCCCACAATGGTCAATCAAAAATAATATTTGTAAAATAATTCTTCCCATATTAATTGGAGGAATAATTATTTTGAGTGTGAATTTTTGGAGATAAAAATTCTCAGACTTCAAAAAATCTCTGGTAGGTGAGTTTGATAATTAATATTAAAAGTAAAAATCAAATTGTAAAATCCTTTGACTCTGGTTGTGGCAGTTCTAAAAATTCCCAAGTTCCTGCAGTCAATTTCAGTCCATGATTTAGTTATAAAATATCGGAGTTTAAGGTACACTTATTGGTAATTTTTCTATAAAGAAAAACAAATTCACTGGTAAACTACGGTCATTTAGGGAAGGTGGTATCAACAACATCTAAGAATCATGATACTTCAGTTGATGGGTAATATAAGTGTAAGTAATCTCTACCTACACAAGGTTCATGGAACTGAATCAAAGTTTGTGTGTAGGACAACCAAATCATATCTGATACTAGTAGCCAGCTGGTTTAATGTCTAACTGTCCACAAAGCGTACTGAGTGCTGAGGGCAATCATCCACAGGCATTGTGGTACCAGACACAGTTTACAACACACACTGTATCAACAAGTACATACTAATTACATCCTTTCTTTTCCCATTTGTCACTTGCACACAAAAGTAGAGACGCATTGTCTGTATGAGTACATACAGACAATGTATTTGTTTAAAGTGCAATGCACAAATAATTTGGGTGTCTGTGACCTGTCTTTTGATGCAAGGCCAAGCCCTGTATGGAGGAGGTGAGGGAAATGTCCCCTCAATAAGAAATAATATTAATCGATTGTGATAAATAAATTTACAATTTTGGGCTGGAAATATGTGAAGAGTTGTAATAACAATTGTTTTTGGTTTATTAAAATTTGGTTTTAACAGTAAATTGTAAATTTTTTATCATAAATTATTAATATTTTAATTATGGGTTGAAGTATTTGATGGAATGAGTATATATTGAAAGAAGACGAGAGATAAAATGATATGATGTGGCAATATAAAAATAAATTCCTTGATTACAGCAGTTTGGAATGATAAGAGACTGTGGAATTTTGGATTTTGGCTTATCTAGACACTCAAAAAATAAATTATATTTTTTTTCTACCAAATTTTGGTTTGATGTTTGGCCGCTTAAAAAAGTATTCTGGTTCTAACATGAGTGAATTTCTTATAAATGAAGCCAACCCCATTTGGATACCACAAGAAACTTGATCAAACAAAATTATTTTAGAATTATTACACAATTAATCGTTGATCACATTTTGATTCTCCAATTAGCTGACTACTGATGGAAGCATACCATTTCAAGTTATATGTATAGACTATTTAGACAAGTTGACACACTCCCATAAAGTCAATGAAATAAAATTGGCTCAAGTTTTTAGTTGAGACAAATTATCCCACTGGTAGCGCCATGCATTAGCTCTTCAATCAAAGTGAAACAAATTTGAATTGCAAATGACACTAGCACTTATGTAGGGGGACAAAATTTCCCTAGTAACTTTTGAAACCATTTTCTCATAAGAATGTGTCAATTTGTCTCAGTCTATATGACTTTAAAACTGTTACTTAATCAACTTTCACTCATCCAATATTGCATTAGACAAGATATCAATTATAAAATTATTGAAAAATTAATAAAAAAAAAATTTTGACACCCAATTTGAGAACAAGTATTCAATCAAGAAACTAATAAACAATCAAGTTTCTCGCAGAACAAGGCAAAAAATATAAAGAAAACAAATTTTTCTTACTTGATTAGTAAGTCTCCATTTGTCAGGATAGAATAACGTCCACCAGTCAATTCAATACCATTTCTTATCCATTTGACTGCTGGTTTGGGTGAACCCACAACTCTACATGTCATCGTGCATGTGCGACCTTCAACGGTTCTATCATCAATAGGCTTCTCCACTATATCAGGAGCAAGAGCTGGAAAATATGTTCAAATTAAAAAATAATCACAAGTTGGTTTAAGGAAGACATTATTCAAATGGGAGGCACACAGTATATTTCTCCAATAACAATAATAAAGAAATCTAATGGAGAATTAAGACCCTGTATTGATAGTTGACAAATAAACAAATATATCCATGCAAGTGGTAATATTTTACCACCAATTGACACTCTCAAAACAGAATTTTTAGGCGCAACAGTTTTCCAAAACTAGAAATAGTAAAATGATTCCTACACACTCCTTTATATGAAGTTTCAGAAATATGTAGCATTTAGATTCAAGGGACATACATACATCTCTCAAAGAATCGCATTTGGGTTGAAAGATTTGATTCCAGTGTTTAGAACAGATATACAAAAAGTATTTAGAAGTCTCCAATACTATGTGGCAATCTACATAGATGATATTGTTATCCACTCAAAAATGAACAACATAATTACTACAGATCTTGACACAGTACTGTAAAGGATTGACAACTCATTTTTGAGATTAAGACTTGAAAAATGCAAATTTGTAAAAAATGAAGTTTCTCCTTAGAATATATAATTAATATACAAGGTTTAAAACCAGATCCTAAAAGAGCTGAAGCCATCTATCAATTCAAAACACCCAAAAATAAGAAAGAAGTACAATCCTTCCTAATAGGTGTAAATTATTACAGAGCCCATACTGTAAAATGTGCAAAAATAAGCGAACACTTACATGCCCTTCCAAAAAATTATATTACATTCAAATAGACAGATGTAGAACAAAGATCAAAAAAGAAATAGGCAAATGTATTTTACAAGCACATCCTGATTAGAATAGAAAATTTTATATTATAATAGATTCTTCTAAAAAGCGGATCTCTGGAATGATAGTTCAATATGACAATGATGACAACCTTAAGATATTGGCAATAATTAATACATTAATTGAGACAGGAGAGAAAAATTATCATCCTTTGAAGAAAGAATTATTAGTCATAGTATATGTAATCAGAAAATGTGAATATATTCTAGTAGGTTGAGAAATTAATATAAAAACTGACCGTAAGGCCCTGAAACATTTATTCACTGTATCAGATACCTCCAAGAGTTTATAGATGGAGAGAATATTTACAAGTCTTTGACATACAATCCACGTTCAGAAAACACAGCAACTGATGCACTAAGCAAATTTGGTGGTGTTAAACCAAAGAAAAACATAGAAGAAGAATATATGACTCTTATGTTTATCAAAATCAATAAAGAAGCACACCAACAATTAAAAAATTTAAATTGCTTGAAATTTCAGACCTACATACAGTAAATATACATAATACCTCTACAAAAAAAGTGTCCTTTAATGAAAAAGGTATTATCTCAAAAATCTCCAAAAATCAATACACAAAGGGATAGTATGTCCAAAAAACAGCACAGGCCAATTACAAGTTTTTGCACCCACCATTATGAAAAGAAGACTGATAGAATTTCATCATACAGACCATAGTCACCCTAGAATGTGAAAAACACTTAACATTGTAAGGAGACAGTGGTGAGTTAAATAGAAGCATATAGTACAAAAAACCATCATATCTATTATTTCTTACTTTCAGTTTTAAACAAATCTGAAGGTTTTCCAAGTTTTTTTTAAATTTTAAGCAGTATCTTCGCTATTAAGTATATAAGTGAAAAATAAATATGTAAATTTTGACTGCATTTTCCAGGGACATATATTTTTGATAAGAGAAAACTATTCCAAAATATACACAGATATCTACACTGTGGAATACCTTGTTGTGAGAGGTATTCACACAAAGAAGGTCTTCTACAGGTATTGCATGTTCTGCCACTTCATACTGTAAAGTATGGGAGAGCCAAATCCTCGGCGAACACTGGCAATTTTGTAGCCAGTTTTGAGAGTTTATATACAGAATTTGGCACATGCACACAGACACACATATGTACATATACATACTGTATTATTACGTCATTTCCTGCCTCTGTTGAGGTGATAAGAAACAACATAACGTGTTTGGTATCAGGCTGTGAAATCACCGAGATCGTTATCAGGTAATTGATCAATGCCTGTGCAATGTATCTTACCTGTATGTACGTACAGGTATGAACATACAAACTCACATGTGTGTATTTTGTTTAAGGTCATTGAGACAAATAATTGCCAGCCTTTGGATGGTAACTGTTGTCAAGGGGTGCAAGCCCTTAAAACCTCATACGAGTATTGTCCCTACAGTTACTCCCCCCAGTTCTTGCACCGCAAAAATAATAAGTTGCATGCCTAGGGGGACTTATCAAGTTTACTGTTGCCATTGGTCCCACTCCCACTTAGCAAGAGCCAACCCTACTAGTGCCCCTATGCATTCATAAGAACATTTTCTTGCGTTGAAGCAGGCCTGGTAGGTCTCCCAGCTCGGCTGTCCCCTACGTCTCATAGGTCTGTTTTGAGTTGAACGAGTGTATGGATGATGACGGGGAGGTAGAGTAGAGAGGGGTTTTGGTTTGGGCTGTTTGAACATCGGGGAGTTAGAATTCCCCAATGGTCTATAGGCTAAACCAGTGGTGGGAGGAGGTTGTATTTTTGGAACCTCTTCCGCCAGAAGTTGCCTCATCCTTTCCAGTGTTGCCAGAGTGTAGGAATCCAAGGGTGGTTGTTCTAACCTTAGGGTTTTCTCCGGTGACTTGGGGGGTGAGATGAGGGCAGGAAGTGGTGCAGACATAGTTTTAATTATGTCTGCAGCCGAAGTCGTGTCCATTAATAACTCATTTTCGATCCATTCAAGCTCTTTTTTGTGGTCTGATCTGCCCTGGGTCTTTACAGGCTCAGGGTTAGGTGGTGCCACAAATTGGAACTTTGGGATTGGGAATGATGTATTGATTGGGGACGACATTGCAAAAGAAAAATACAAGGAAAAAAAAGAGAGAAAATAGTACAGAAAATTTTAGAAAGAATTTTGGAGTTTGGCTAATCAGTCGGACAGCAAAATGTGAGTGAAAAACGTTGGGAGAATTTGTTCATTTGCAGCTTCATTCCGTCGCATTATCTGGCTTCAGATTTGCATGGAGGGGATAGCGCATAAAATATTCTACCACTGAAAAGTTTTCTGGTCAATTTCTATTAAGTTTAAGCAGAGTTAAGTGTGTTTGAATTTTGAGTGTATTCAAAATTCTCCATCTCACAAAAGAATGCACTTTTTGTTTGACTTCACAATCTATTAACATTTTGGTTATCTTTTTATCTGACAATAGAAATACGTTGCGATGTTTTCTTCCATATCGCATTTGGGTTTGTTTATTTGTGTCTTGTTTTATTTGCACACATTTTTTCTCTGCTTATCTATGGAATTTCTTTTGTTTGACAAAACTCCGGATTTTCTCTTATTTTTAAGAGGATTTACAGAACTCATAGCGGGTATTAATTCTTCGTGAATATTTTATTTTCTCTGCGCTAATCTCTCAGATTTGCGAGTAGGAGATTGGTTCTTCAGCTTTTTGCTTCCTAGGGGCCTGCCTCATTTTTGTGGGCATAACGGGGCTGATGGGTCGTATTGTATTTTGACAACATCATTAAACTTCACCGATTTCTTTATTTTTGTATTTTCTGTTGGTGAATTTTGTGTTGTATCAACATTATCAACTAGTTTGTCCTCAACTTTATAGCTTTGTTCCTACTAAGAGCATCAGCTGGAGTGTTGAGTTCTCCACTTACATACTGGATGTCTGTAGTCAATTGTCCTATATAGTCCAATTGTTGAGCTCTTCTCAGGGAAGCTGGTTCTGTCTTTTGTGTGAAAGCATGGGTTAGGGATTTATGATCTGTATACATAGTGAAACATCTACCCTCTAATTGGTGCCTGAAATGCTTCAACACAGCAAATATTCCCAGTAACTCCCTGTTGTATGTGCTGTAGTTCTTTTCAGTTTTTGATAGCTTTCTGGAGAAGAAATCGAGTGGTAACTTCTTATCATTGTCCTTTTGGTATAGAGTTGCACCAATAGCATAGTCGGATGTGTCAGTAGCGATACATAATGGCAGACTTTTGTCTGGGTAAGCGAGCAGAGTAGCATTTGCCAGTGTTTCTTTTATATTATCAAAGGCTTTTTCAGCTTCTTCTGTCCAATTGAGTGGCGTCTTATCTTTCTTTTTGTTTGTTTTTATTAATGCAAACAGCTTACTTCATTCGGGTGTAGCATTTTTAATGCAATGTCTGTATAAATTCACCATCCCCAAGAAACGCCTTAGTTTAGCGACATTTAAGGGTTTTGGGAAATTCAGTATGGGCTCAACCTTGGTCTTCAAGGGGGAAATGCCTTTGGTCGAGACTTGGTAGCTGAAAAAGTCAATCTCAGTTTGTCTATATAAACTTTTCCCAATATTGATAGTAAGTCCAGCAGTGTGTATACATTGTACAATGGCTCTTACATCCTTCTCGTGCTGTTGCTCACTGCCTTCTGAGCAAATGCATATGTCATCCAAATATGCATAAGCAAATAGCAAATCCATAAACAGTCAATTGATAAATCTCTGGAAAGTTTGTGCAGAATTAGAGTCCAAACCACATTCGAAGGTATTCGAGTAAACCAAAGGGGGTTATAACTGCAGTCTTTGGAATTTCCTATTCAGTCATTGGAATTTGGCAGAATGCCCAGTTGATGTCAATTTTTGTGAACATCGTTTTACCATTCATATTTGCGTTGAAGTCCATTTTATTTGGGACTGGATACCGATCAGGAACTGTTTTGGCATTTAAGGCCCTGTAGTCACCAAAAATTCGCAACTCTCCACTTGCTTTTTTGGTCTTGTGGATAGGGGGACTCCTTGAGCTCTTCAAGAGGCAACATATGCCTTCCCTGATGATGCAGTCATAGTATTCCCATGTCATTTTAAGTTTATCAGGCAGTAACCTACTGGCTCTAGCATGGCAAGTCTGTCCTTTAGTTTCTACAAAATGAACAGTATCATGTTTATAGGTAGGATACCTGCGAATTGATGGTTGAGTGACTCCAGGATAGTCAAGACAGAATCTGTAGGAATTGTTTGTCAACTTTTGTGCATCTGGATATATTTGTGTCCAGTTGGTACACTAGCGTTTTGCCTTCCACCCATAGACCAGTATTGTTGTCTATGATTTTTCTATTTTTAAGATCGATGACCAGGCCAAAGTGCGCAAGAAAATCTGCGCCCAGGATCTGCGTTGGAACACCCGCAATTATTAGGACCACGTCATGTCTCTTCACAAACAGATGCTTACTTTGCTGGATTCTATTCTGTAAGCTGGAAGGTTTTGACCATTCACAGTTTGGAGGTAGTATTTCAGAGGAAATGCCTTTAGATTCTTACTTACTGGCAAAATGCTCAAGTCAGCACCTGAGTCAATAAGGTAGAATCTCCTGTTAGTCGTGTCTTTGATGAACAGGTGGCATGAGTACTTTTTTGAAGGATCTTAGGCCGCATAGATAACCTCTCTTTTTAGTTTGACGGGTTCAGCTTCTTATAGGTTTTACCCCACCATTGACATTTGTTGTGACATTTGGTGGCCTTCACCCCAAATCTATTGTGAAAGAAGTAGGATTTATCATCCCAATTTTGAGATGGAAATTTAGAGGATGATAATCTTCTAGGGGGAGTTGGACTTTGACCCTTGGTAGAATTATTACTTTGGTCTCTCCACCTAGACTTTCTGTCTGAATTTCTATTCCTGCTCTTTGAGTGGTTGGAACTTCTACCATTTCTTGACTTTTTGTTACTGTTATTATTATTTGATTTCTGTTTTAATTTGGCCATGAAGATGGAGAGCTTGTCATCTCCCATTTTCATTCCACCCATAACATCATCTATAATTTGGTTTTTAGTTTTACCCAACACATTGCAAATTTTCTTGCAGAACCAATTGTATTTTTCTGCTTCCACCAGATGGCATTCCATAATATCTGGAATGTGGCTCATGATTTCTACGGGCATTCCACTGCAAATGTGGATGTATTTCTGGTTGTTCTGTAGATCCCCTGTTATGAACCAGAGTTCCATCTCATTAGGTAAAAATTCCAGAATCTCAATCCTCCACCTTTGGACTGCAAGGTTCTGCAATTGTTGCATCTGCAGCAGTTGTAATAACTGCTCCAGCACTTCTGTGATTGACCACTTCTGCCTACTCCAGGCTGATTCGATGATGTCTGGTTCTGTATGTTGCCACTAGCATTGGTAGTAGGCATCGTTATTAGTAATTGCCTTTGCTGTATCTCTGTCGAGTTTGTACTACTTGCAAAAATTTCCCCAGACTTCGTCAGTTGTTGGTCTAGAGTTGGAGGGTCAGAGTCTTGGCTCAGATGATGATCACTCCTCAGTGTGAGAACTGTTATCTCATTTGGGTTGACAACAGTTCTCAAATGCAAAGCTTCTGCCCTCCAGATCCGTTTTTTATCTCTAAAATTTCAAAGATATCAGAGTCTCTGGTTGAAACTGGAGGAGTTAGCGGATGAGGGGAATTTTGTTCCTCCATGTCTACTTTTATTGGTTTCCTTCCTGCAAATTTATTTGGAAGGGGGTGTAAGTTCCCACTTTCAAAGTCAGACTTCTGCTTCAACAGCCAAAGGTGTCTAGGTCTTGTAAAAAATATTTATGTTACAAGTGAGTAACTCGCCAACACAATGCGCCTAGTTTTAAAATTGGAGCCATGCACCTATACACCCACAATGTAGCCAAAAGATCACATTGGGGTCACCACTATGGAATACCTTGTTGTGAGAGGTATTCACACAAAGGGTATTGCGTGTTCTACTACTTCATACTGTAAAGTATGGGAGAGCCAAATCCTCGGCAAACACTAGTGATTTTGAAGCCAGTTTTGAGAGTTTATATACAAAATTTGGCAACGCACACAGACACACATACATACATAGACAAATGGTATTATGTCATCCATTACGTTGTTTCCTGCCTCTGTTGAGGTGATAAGAAACAACGCAATGCGTTTGGTATTGGGCTTGACATCACCGAGATTGTTATCAGGTAATTGATCACAGCCCGTGCAATGTATCTCACCTTTACTTATGTACAGGTACAAACATACAAACGCACAAGTGTGTATTTTGTTTAACGCCATTGAAACGAATAATTGGTGGCTTTTGGGTGGCAAATGTCATTGAGAGGTGTGAGCCCCTAAAACCTCATACTAGTATTGTCCCCACATACACTATATATAACTTAAATTCCTAACTTGCTGATTTCATTATGTTAAGCATTCACCCTAATGGAGTGTTGAGATGTTGCATCAATCCTCTAGCATGTTGACAAAAAAATCTTGTTGATGCATTTCTTATGCAGAAAATGCTGTTTTCAAATAAGTGCTGTATGTTTATTAATGAGTGTTCTGAGGTCATATTTGATGAGGATGTTCTATCAGTCTTTAAAATTGAAATTAAGATACCAAAAATTATTGTTACGGGGTAAAAAAATGAATTTTCTTGTAATTTTTAGTGAGATATTTTGTACTTAAACATTAGATAAAGTGTGTTTAAGTGTGACATAAATGGGTACACTTGAGTGTATAAAGTGCCAACAGCTTTGTTTATTTTGGTGCGGTATGGTAAGAGGAAGCAACGGTGGCTGAAAACAGGCAAATTAAGTATCTAAGTTACATATAATGTAGATATCTGCGGAAATATACCGAAGTTATCAGATGATAAGTTCTTTGGATACAATGAAAATAATTATTGTAAGTTTAATTTTCAACACCGTTTTAAAATAGCGCTAACTTAAGAACAAGATCTATTAATTAAAGATAAGGCAGGAATTGGCATCAATAGTATTCACAGCAAATTGAAAATTATAAAATACTTCATTCGACTCGGCAATCACATTTCGAAAAACTGATAACGATAAATTTCGAAAAAATGAATGCTGCATTTGTTACGTGCCATTCTTTTCACTCCGAAATTGAATTTCCATATTGTTTAGTCTCATTCAACAATTCCACGAAATTCCGATAATCAAAAAACATTTCTCAGCGAGCTAGATGATTTGACATTTACGACGACATTTTATTTTTCCTTTATAATTATCTCCTGCAGACAGCAAAATTTTAAATTCAATTTCCTCGAAAAAATTTTTTTAGCAGTTATTTTTTCCGCCTATATTTAAAAGGATCACTTCAATTTTTAATGACTAGTGAATTTATTAGTGAAAAATTTTTAATTTGGTCTATGTAAAAATCTACTCATTAATTTCGATCCAGTATTGGCCTCTAGGGATGGAGCTGGGTACATTTTTTGTTTTATGTCCTCAAGAGAATTTTGGTACTATTAGCTTTAATTCATGTATAAATAGCGGTACCGTTCATAAAATTCTCGGGTTAAAATTTTGCGAAATATGTATTTCCTTTTTTCTCTCCTAAAGGCGTCACACTACGAATTCATTTAAATGTTTGATTTGAAAAAATCTAAGTCAAAAAATAATTTGATAAACACATCAAGTGGCTTTATAATTGAAGAGGAAAAGTGAAAAAAAGGTAAAAAGAACATTCTTCAATTATAAAAATTATCCTGAGATTCATATCGAACCCCATACATTCTTTTTGCGATAACTCTTTTTTCAAATATGACATCAAATTACGAAAAGATTTTCAACAAAAAATTTCTGAAAAATCATTTTTAGCGTTAGGTCCATGGTACACATGCTAGAGCTTCCAGCTATAGTAACGACTTTATTGTTCCATCGAATGGGGGTTACTTGAGTAGGTTTACTTGACTTCTAGCAAAACTACCGAGATCATTAAATTTCGATAAAGAAAACTTTTTCATCTTCTCGAAAACGAATCCATCTCATTTTAACAGTATTTAGATTTACAATGAAATCACTTCAAATGTACGAGCATTTTCGAATGAATAAATGGAAATATGAGTCGGATATTCAGCATTAGAACGAATACAGACATATGCCGAAAGCAATTTTCACAATTCGAACAATCCACCATTACATTCAACACCAAAAACAAGAAACCTCATCGCTCAATAAAAAAGAACAAAAAAAAAATCGAATTAAACCAAAAAGGCAGAACATTAGGTATCCCATGAGAAGACAGAATTCAAAAGCTCCAATTTAGTCGTACACATATCCACATAATGCAGCGTCTTATCTCATTAGTCACGTTCTGTTTAACGAATTATGGTCTTACAACAACTAAGGGCAACGAGGGGCAATAAGCGCGGTAATTAACTTCGCTAGTAAGTGATTGGTCAAACACTTGGAACAGAATGACGTAGTGCATTCTCACATGCACGCGTCGTAAAAAGTAAAGAAAAAGAACCGACAATAAAAAATAATAAAAACCCAGGTACGAATGAGATAGGCGTGAAAAAACTTTGTTTTGTCTAGGGGACACTTGTTAGAACAAATGAACATAAAAGTTGACGAGAACGACTCACTGCCTGGGATTAATGATTTCATAGATTTTTCTCTACAACTGCGAAAACTAAAAAAAAAAAACTATGATTCTGAGGCAAATTTTTTTCGGTTTTAAAAAAATACGAAGAAATACTTCGAGAAACTTCTTTGCCCTCCACAACGCAGGAGCTTCCAACTTGATTACTTAATTAGATGCCATAAAAAAAATTATATAGTACAGGTCACTCACGAAAAAATCGATAAAATGTAAGTGTAAAACAATATGGTTTCTACATGCTCAAACTTAAACAAGAATAGGAGCTAGAAAATTGCTGTAAAAACACTTATTAGTTTAAATATTTTGGGAAAAGGGCAAAGCAATGCACTTGAAAAATAACATACATAAGCCATGTGCTAAGCCTCGTATTAGTGGTTCTATTCGTTTCACCAATAATTCGAAAAATATAAAATGAAGATAAAAGAAGGGAGGGGCCTAAAAATGTTCTAGCTTTTCCTCCGCAAATTGAAACATTTAATAATTTTAAGTACTTTCTCTTCTAATTACATCAATCAAAATACCGTACTGCGCTCATTTTTCACAAAAATTAAAATAAAACCGATTTTCATTTACATAGAAAAACTTTTCTGCTTTATACTGAAAGTTATTTATCAGTTTTACTTTAGGGTTTTAATTCATTGTCAGTTGTATCCCAATAAGATTGGGTTTTAAAATGGAATTAGAAGTAATAAAATGTTTTACAACTTGAATGTGAAGGGGCAAACTTCTGAATAAATGATAAAAATGCAAGACACTTATGCACTGGGCTTCCCTTTCGCAAGTTGGATGATTTCAATTTCCTTCTTCATTTTTTGTTTGATTTTCGTTTTTAATTACATATTTTATTACCAGTACCAATTGGAAAAAAGGATAATTTTTAAATCGCATTTTATTAGAAAAATTGGTTACTTTTATTTGTGAAAATAATTTTGGTCCCCTTTGACATTTTTATTCATATCATTGTAGGTAGTTACATGATGAGCGGACAAAGTCCGTGGGCGAAAGTAGTCTTATATCCATACAAAAACCACTTCTCTAACAATATCACTTAAGATATAATTAATAAAATGGTTGGTTAGATTCTCCGTTTTTAAGTAGGTTTTCTATGGAAAATCAACAGAAAACCTACTTATTGATCTTGGTGTCATGGAATGATCTGGGGGTCGGGGTAGGTACGTTTTTCGTTTCATAACTCAAAGAAAATTTTGGCACTAATAACTCAAATTCATATTTATATATAAGCCAATTTCATGTTACCACGGTACAGGTCGCAATTTTCATCTGATAGTCACGAAATTTGGAACGAACATTAGTACTAAGCCAAGGACCTGACCTATTGATTTTGCTACGGATCGCCCGTACGGTACTTCCGGTATGGCTATTTTCGTTTATGTTTTGGTTATTAAATTTTTAATTTTCGACTTATAGCTACGAAATTCGTAACAGATATTACAACTTGCAGTAAATTTTGGTGCGGATTGGTCGCATGGTACTTTTGGTAACACCATTTTCTTTTTTATTTCGCCTATAAAACGCTTAATTTTGAACCAATAGGAATGTAATTCGGAACAAATATTCATTACGATCTATCACTAACTTTTTAGTAACTACTGATATCGTGATAAAAAATTTTCATAATAGGTATCCAAGGCACTTGGCAAACTGCTAATTTTAACACATTTATGTAGTTCTTGGTAATAGTGGGTAGCGGCATTGGGTACTCTCTAGTACAAGTTTGGGTAACCTATCGCCAGAAAGCCAATGCCGAAGAAAAAAGATCAAAGAGAAAAAAAATTTTTAATACGTACGCCTACTGGCCTACAAGATAAAAAACAGCGTGTAAATGTATATTTGCAGCTACAAATAGATACGTACGTAACGGGAAATTTCCCCAGACATTCCAAAAAATCTAGGAAAAATAGGGAAAAGTTGAGAAAAAACGCTATTTGTTAAGGTTCTAGAACAAAAAAATTACAATTTTTTTTTTTGTGAGCAGATTTATGAAAAACCTTTAGGAAGTGAATTTTGTGTGTGAGCTTGAACATTATACTCGAAAACTATGGGCCTAAATTTATTTTTCGGCCCGCAAAACTATTTAAAAAAATCAATGCAGCTCGAAGATAAAAAAAATGGTTAGATAAATATTGACAAATATAATACTTTCCCAGGAAAAATCAATACTGAAATATCGGGAAAAATAAAACTGAAGAAATATTTTCGACTTATTGAAGTTCGTTTCACAAGTTGTTTCAAAAATGGCACATTTACGGGGTCTTTTCCACAAATATGCGATAAAAAACTTTAGTCACCAATTTTCCTCATTCAACCGGATCACAAGCCAATATTCTGAGAAAAAATACTGTAGTTCCACAAAAACGGGAATCAAAATTAAGCATGCTGTGAATTATCATTTAAGAAATTCTAACTATAATAGATAGGATATACATACCTAATACATTTACGTAAACGTCTTTGTAAACGTAACCAATACTGTTTGTAGCATTGCAACCATAGTTACCAGTGTCTGATTTGGTCAACTTTTCAATAATAATAGAATTTGGCTTAACAGTTCTCCGTGGATTGAACGGTGCTTCTGAAATAGGTTTACCATTGTAAATCCAAATAATTTGAGGTTCTGGATTTCCTGAGGCCTTGCATCGAAATTCAGCGGTCTCATTTTCCGCTCCATTGACAATGTCTGGTTCCTCAATGAAATATGGAGCAGCTGTCAAATAAAGGGATCATTAAAGAAAAAAACCGATAAAAATTACATCAAATTAGCTTCGCAGTAAAACTGTACACCTACCTAATACTTTGAGATTTATTGTATGGGATTTCGCCTCCCCAACACCATTACTCACTTCACATGTATAATCTCCTTCATCTTCAGAAGTTACGTCTTTGATAACCAAACTTTTTCCATAATTTCCTCTTGAGACACGATCTGATGCTTGAATTACAGCACCATTTTTGAACCATAGTGTTTCTGGTAAAGGTCTGTAAAAATTGTATAAATTCTAAGTATAACATTATAGAAGAGCTGAATAAAGCGATTTACGAATCAACTTACGTTCCACCATAAATACAATACATAGTAGCACTCAAACCACGATGGGCTACTTCATTTCTTCTGGTCAAATATTGTGCAACTGGAGCAAATTTACTTTGTCCCGGAGAAGAACCCGTAGATAAAACATTCAATATAACTTTGTTTCCTAGTTTGTACTCATTTCTGTTGAAATTAATGAATTGTTAAACACACACACACCAATAAAGTAAAAAATGAGGGTTGGAATTCAATACCTGAACAAAGATGACGCAGAACACGAGTACATTGATTCAACGCTAGCATCGAATCGCGTAACATTGGAAAACCACAAATTACCTTCTGGGTCAACAGTCATACGTGAATTATTGATAGTTTTAATGGTTCCATCCATACCCTGCGGATGTTTATTAAATCACAATATGATAAACCATAAATAATACACAACTGCAGTCTAAATTCATGAAAATTTTTCGTCGAAGTTTTCAATTTTTTATGATGAAATTTATTTTAAAATGCACCCTCAAAAAGCTGAGATAAAACGTATCTCATGAAGACAAAATGCCGATTAAAAATAGAAAAATACACACAACGAATATTATATTTGAAGACAAAGAAAGCAACATTATAAGATTTTCATGAATCTTGGCTTCGATTTACGAAGATCAATGCATACCTGAATCAACCAATAGACAATCGGTTTAGGCCAACCATCCGGAGGCTGACAAACCAATTTAAACGGTTCTCCTTCTTTAGCACTTACAGAGATCGGACGATCATCTTTAAATGAATTAAGTTCTGCTTTTCGAAGAAATACCGAATTGGAAGTTGCAACACCGAACTCGTTTTGGGCGAAACATTGGTATTGACCTGAGCGAAAAATCATGTAAGATTCCTGTTGCTTACACAAAATCACGAATATGATCAATTAAATAAAAATAGGTATCTACCTATATCTTCATCCCGAGGTGATCTTATCATCAATGTTCCTCTACCTGGTTGTTGCGATATGCGGTCATCGTACGATTCGTAGCTGAAGTTTTTACCATTCTTCATCCAACGATAGCTGTAACATTAATTTAGCCTATTAGCATATAAAACAGGGTATTCATTGAGTCTAAAAACTAACTGATTCCTAAAAAACAGTCGACTTTTGAAGGACTGTTATAATCAAAAAACAATTCTTAGAAATGGTACTTGTTGCCAAAACAAACAGTTTCCCTGCTCCAATGCATTATAGGTGAAATGTAACTTTTTCTCAGAAAAAACTGGTGATAAAAATGCAACTCCAATCTTTAAACTGTTTTTGCAATGAAAACAAGAAAATATCATTTTCAAGTTAAATTGATCATCTAGTAAAAATCGTAGCGACTCAAATTTGATCGAAACTAATATTACACGGCATGTCTCCCGTCAACTATAATGTATTACTGATCATTTCATTCACGGCCCAAACGAATGCAAAGACTAAACTATTATTTTCTCATTTTATATCATTAGCTATCAACATTAAGTGTCATCATAAAACACAAAACCTACGATTTTCTACTTTGGATGACAGTTTGCTTTTAAATTAAGAACACAATCATCTAAATATAAATAAACTAACGATATTGGAGTAAAGCTACATTTACATCAAACGAACAAGCCAACAACGAACTTTTTTTTTGCTTGTTTGATGTGAATGACCATCGAACAAACCAATAAGAACGAATAAAATTCGCTACCGGAGCAAACAGCAACGAACATCTTGTAACCTGGTGAATATAAGAAAAGAACGAACGAACACCCAATGTTCGCTTGGTGTAAATCCAGCTCAAGGAGAAGCAAATAGCAAACAAAAAGCACTTTCTCTCAAAAAAGGAGCCTGTTCAATAAATATAACGAGCCAAAAATAAGCTGGTCATTGAATGGCAGATCATAAAGTGATGAAAATACTCACGTGGGAGCAGGTTCGCCTTCAGCCTCGCATTCGACAATAAAAGGTTTTTCGTTTTCGCTTGGATTTGTCGATACTTGGAACAAGGATTCTCCATTGGGAGGCTGCTTGCTTATTAACGGAGGTGAATGGGCTAAAGCGGAAAATAGAAATTAGTTACATTATTAACACAGTAAATACTCGGTACTGACAGATAATTATTAAACGTATCGTCGAACTTTACAGATAAATTTATGCCACAAAAATAGCTTCAGAATGCAGTTTATGTGGTTCTTCAAGAAACTATAAGGCAGTTACGAAATATTTCCAAAATACTTACTTAATGTAGTGACGGGATTTAAAATTGGTGTAAACCAAGCGAAGCAAAGTATAACACCCCAGTAATTCATCATCAAACGGTTGAAAGCTATTTCACCTTGAATACTATCTGAAAATAGAAATAATCAGGTTACATGATTGTATGAAATATTACTGAAGATGAATCATTTTTGTCACATATTTTCCTCGTAAAAAATACAAATCATATATATAATTCATATCAACGAAGAGTTAAAATATGCCAAGGGAGTTCACTATCAATGCAGATTTTCATGACGCGTAAGGAGAACAACGACGCCAAGTATATTAATTCAAAGATGAAAAATAAATTTAAATTAACTAAATTCACGATAATAATAACAATTCGCAATAGTAATCACAAAGCAATGAAATCATACAATAAAAATAAAAACACTGATGCAAATTATTCGTATGAGTAAATTCTTAATCACAAAACAGGCTGGGAAATGAATAGCAGATTCACTTTTTACCTGGTAAACTTTGAAAAATGAAAGAATATCATCCTATTCCAACAAATAACGAAAGTAAAACATGGAATTTACATTCACTCCAATGTACGTGTACAGCAGGTAAACGCATCCATTACATGAATTACAGTATTAACTATTAAGTTTAAGTAATTAATATTCAAACAATTGAATTCAACCGCTGAAGCGTTCTCACGTTCGCGATCGGTCAACACCCAACGGGCAATAAATACAATACAAATTACAATACAATTTGTTGTTCTACACTCCACCAACACTCGTTCACTAACCATTAGCGCCACTACTCTCGACAACGTAAACTAACACTTTCAAGTTGTGCGAACAAACACGACTTTTTTCGGTCGTTCACCCGAGAACACTGAAACTCATTTCCCACTCAAACTGTAATCTCGTAATGGAGGGAGAACGTTCATCTTCCTCAAACTTATAATTTGTATCTTCGATCATTACATTAAAGTATCTCTAACTAACTTGTTCCTTTCCTTGGATTTCAACCTCACTTCATGGTAGGCAGAGCTGAAGATTCCTGAATAGTTAGTACAGAGTGATACTTAATCTTTCAATTTAATTTTTTGCTATAGTATCCAAAAGTTTAAGGAACTATAAGCTTTTATTTTCGTTAAAAGTAGATTTTTTTACGAAATATATTTTAATTCAAGAGTTGTTAACTCAAGTGAATTTTTTTTCGTTTAATTTTTTGAAAAGTTCATCGAAAATTATTCAAGGTTTATTTGAGTCACATTGGCGCCAAATTAATTTAACGCCATTTTGATCATCTTCCAAAAAATACTGGATCGTCTTTTTGCAGTAAGGTGAAATCAAAGAATTTTCGCCAAGGGATTTCAGATTACTTCGGACCTGGATCGTCTGTTACAGTAAGATGAAACATAAAAAGTTCAAAAAATTAGAGATCGCTGTTACTTCGAACGCAATCATCGTGATTTTCAAACACCATCATCTATCAAAAATCTTCATCGAAATTTCGTCGATTGAGTGCTACTGATTTAACTGTTTCGTATGCTGCCAAGATTGAAATTTTCTGAAGATGACCTGAGATTGATCCAAGTGCTGACTCACGGGAAAACGCCGATTACCCACAAACTCAACTGGGAGATATTCAACGGAATTCCGCAGATTACGGGTAATGTAATTTTCGATACTTTCAAATTATATATTTCATTTACTATTGCGGAAAACGGGATATATTCAGTGATTTTGTGGGATAATAAGCAAAATTAGGAATATAAATTTTTTCACTTTAAGAATTTTTTTTTCCTTCAATTTCCAAAACGCTTAATTTCAAGAACCCCCTTTAGTTCGGTAAAAATCAAGTGAAATTTCACAGGACAATTAAGCTTAAAAATAAGTTCGAATAAAGCAGGTTACGAATGATAAGGTTTTAGAAACAAATTGCTAATTGCACATCAAACTGTGAAGGAACAATAAAAATTAAAGAAAAAGATTATAAAAAATTATTAAATATTTTTGAAAACGAAAAAATAACAGAAGTGAGAATTAATTTAATCGAATTCCCATTCTGGAAAACATTTTCGGGAGAAATAATTTTAGAAACTTTCTCAGTAAATGTTGGTGGAATAATTAATTATAAAAGAGGTATCGAAGTCGCAAAATTCATAGAAGTTTCAAAAAACATTTTCAGTATTCAATCTTTGGACTTGATAGAATCTTTCAGAATGTTTCTTGAAAATTTTGAGAGAAAATCCTCTTTAAAAATACGTAAAATTAAGAAAATTAAAAAATATAATATAATATTAACAAGTACTTTCATATTTGAACAAATTTCATGTTCTAACAATTTATTGTCACAAAAGAAAAAATCCTTTGTCATATTGGGCAAGTTTAATTGTGAAATTTCATGTCACAAAATTCCTTTGTTAAAAATACTAATGCATAAACTTGAAAACTTATTACAATAAAATATTACAGATAGTATTCAAGGACAACTTTCAATAGATCCTTTGTCATAAACAATCACAAGGATTCAAATTTAAATAAGATTTATTCAAGTTTATTTTTGAAATATATTCTCAATTGGAATATTTTTTTTACTTTTCTTTTCTTTTTCATTTTCATATTTTAAAACATTAAAAATACTTACGAATAATATTACTAAAAATTAATAGTTTAAATAAAAAGAAAATTTTTTTTTTCTCAAAAATAAAATAAAATAAATTTTTTTTGAAAATAAATTTCATTATTTTTTTTCAAAATTGAGTTATCGGAACTAAGTACATTACCAAATACTCCAGAAAGCATGAATACAGCTAGTGAGAGAACCACTACCCCATCCCCTCAAGGAGGATCAGGCTCTGGGAGTACACACCCTCAAGTACATTATGTCATGCCAGCTGATGAAACCATATGTCCGATACGAGGTCCAAGTGGGAAAATATTTGATGGCCAATATTACTTGGACTGGAAACGTATGATAATAGCTTTAATAAGGGGTTCGGGATATTGGGATGTTTTTGGCCCACACCCTGAACTAAAAATTTATATCGAAAATATGGATAATCTACAATACAGACCATCTTCAAATTTTGCTAAAGCATATTTTAAAAAATAAGAATGTGCAAAAGCATTCATTATGGAATGGATGACGTATAATGTATCGAAACAAATTAGGGAATGTAAAACAGTGGATCAAATTTTTGAAAAATTAGATATAACTTACAGTTCTAAAACAAAAATAATCGCAAATATGGCAAAATCAAAATAGACTGCTTTTAGATTTACACCAGGTGGTAATATAAGAGGTTTCTTAAATAAATGGGATATATTAGTACAAGAAGTTTGTGATGCAGGGAAGGAGGTATCTGAAGAAGAGGAATTGGAAAACCTTCAATTAGCATTAGGATACGAACAAACCATAGCAAAAATGCAATTTGATAACCTCCCTGAAAATAGAAAAAATCTAGAAGTATTTAAACAAATATTAAAAGAAGACGGTGATCAAAAAATGAGAGATAAACAAATTAAATTACAATATCAATCGTCTAACAAAAAATTTGATAATAATGGAAATAAATTTAAAAATAATAATACGAATTATAATAATAATAAAGACAATAGATGGAATAGAAATAATAATTATAGACGAAATAATTATACAAATGGTAATAATAATGGAAATAACAATAATAATAATTATAGAAACAATAATTCAAGAAATGAAAATAATAATCATAATAATCAAAATAATTATAATAAAAACCAAAATAATAATAGAAATAATGATCAATCACCTAGAAAAAATAATAAAGAAGAAAGATGTTTTATATGTAACCCAACGGGACATTATAAAAATAAATGCCCTGATTATAAACCGGAAAATAAAGAACAAAATAAAGAAAAACCAAAAAATAAAGATAAAAAAGAAGAAGAAAGACCAATTAAATTATCATACATGGTAAAAAAATACAACAATAATGAAGATTGGCTTTTAAAAAAATTAATTAAAGATAATACAAAAAATTAAAATTATATACACAAAAAAAAAAAATGATACTTAATGGGGGGTGGAAGTCCATCTCACATCAAATATGGAAAAGTTAATTAATGTAACAAAATTTAAAATTCCAGTAAAATTACAGTGTGCACTTAAAGATACGTATTTATATGCTACACATATGGGAAATATGAGAATATTAGTAGAAAATGAAAACAAAATTCAAACAGCAATTGAGTTATTGGAAGTACATTATGTACCGGATCTGTCATTAGATATTATGTCTGGAATTAAAGTGACAGAATCTGGAATTCTACATATGAACCAGGGAAAAGAAAAATTACAAACGTACTTTATAGAAACAGGAGACATTTTATTTACATCTTATAAAATCGATGGTGTCTTTCAAGTAAATTATGATTACATAAACATACCAAAACAATGTATGCCCGTCACTCAAAACCAAGATGACGATGAATGGGATTCCTTTTCTGTCAAATTAGAAATAGAAGAAGAGGAAGAAGAACCTAATAATAATATTAATTTAGAAGAACATAATGAAAATAATAATATAACAACAGAAGATGATAATGGGGATAGTAATAATAATAATAATATAAAAAAATAATAATAATAATAATATTTCAGATAATTCGTTAGAAATAATCCAAAATAATACAAATAATCATAAAAAAAAGATTTGGCATAGACGATTAGGTCATTTAAATGGAAAATACATGAGATATTTACATAAAGTTACAGTTGGAATTCCAAAAACAATTAATTTTAAAGATGATGATTTCATTAATTGCGAGATCTGTAAAATAGCTAACAGCCAACGTCTAGGTCATAATAATGTTAGAAATAAACCCCAAAGGAGACTAGAAATTATATCATCTGATATTATGGGACCATTCACACCCACAATAGCCAATCAAAAATATATATTAACATTCATTGACAACTATAGCAAATACACCTTCGTGATACCAATATCGAATAAAAGTCAAGTATTTACAGAATTTAAAAATATTTTTCAATCAATGAAAAACAAATTCCCCGAAACACCCATAAGTCAAATAAGATGTGATAATGCAAAGGAATATACGAATCAAAAATTGGTTAAATTTTGTGAAGAAAATGGAGTACAAATTGAAAAAGCAGTTCCTTACTCACCAGAATTAAATGGATTTGCTGAACATCAAAATCAAACTTTAATGAAAAGAGTAAGAAGTTTACTAATTGATGGTTATCTGGATATTAAATATTGGGCACATGCAATAGCTACACCTGCATATTTAATAAATAGATCACCAACAAGAGTAAATTCAGAGTACAAAACTCCATACGAAATTTTTTCCAATTTGGATAATTTAAAAATTTTTGGATCATTAGTTTATAGACATATTCCACTGGAAGTTCGACAGCAGAGTGCACCTAAATCTAAAAATAGAAATGAACAAAAAATAGACCCAAAATTTGCACCAAGGGGAGAAAAAGGTATACTCATGGGATATACCACTACGGGATATTGCATTAGAGACCCTTTTTCAAATAAATTCAATATATCTTGTGATGCCAAATTTGACCAAAATAAAAATATATCAAATTTAAAAAATTGTGAACAAGAACTGGTACTTAAACCAGCAAGTTTTGTAAAAAATCTGGTCAACATAAATACTTTTAATATTACAAAAACTATAGATAATAGGTGGATTGAAGATTGTATACCAACATGCTATAAGGATGTTAAAAATAATCCATTTAGAAGGGAATGGATGAAAGCTATTGAAGATGAATTTATTTCATTGGGGGAAATGGACGTGTGGGAAGAAGTAGACTACAATAAATCTTTAAAAACAATAGATACAAGATGGGTATTTGTAACAAAACCAAACGATGAAGGATACCGCCAACAAAAAGCAAGATTAGTCGCTAGGGTTTTCAAGGATAGAACTGAATATGAGTTAGGACAAGTATTCGCCCCTGTAATTCCAATCTGGTTAGTAAGATGGTTCCTATCAATAGTTAATAAATATGACTTAGAAATGGTTCAATATGATGTGAAAACAGCATATCTGAATTCCCCTGCAATAGTCCCTATATACTTAAAACCCCCAGAAGGTCTATTAATGGAAAGCAACAAATTATTAAGACTCAAAAAATCTATTTACGGCCTAAAGACATCGTCCAAATCATGGTATAATTTAATAAATGAATACATTTTAAAAATGAACTTTGAAAGATCCAAAATGGACAAATGTTTATATTTCAAAAAATCAAATGAAAAAATAATTTTTGTGATTACATACGTTGACGACATATTAATAGCGTCAAATAACCCCGAATGGATTAAAAATGTAAACGATTCCTTTCAAAAAAGATTTACCATGAAAATTATTGATAACCCAAGATTTTATTTAGGATTCGAAATCATTAGAGATAGAAAAGAAAATACCATAACTCTAATACAATCACGATATATAGAAAAAAAAAAAAAAAATATATAATCAAAATTAATCAAACTTCATAAATACGCCAATAGAAACTTCTTTAAAAATTGAAGAAGATGAAAATTGTACAGATGATACAGAATATCGTTCAATGATTAGAGCCCTATTATATTTGGCTAGAATAACAAGACCAGATATTTCGTTTGCAGTGAATTTTTTCTCGAGTTTCCAAACAAAATCAAATTCTAAATTAAAAAATCATGTGAGAAGAATATTTAAATATGTAAACACGACAAAAGAATTCTCAATTAAATTCACATCGGATAGTAAAGGCATACACTCTTTCGTTGATGCATCTTAAGCCCCAGATGTAAGAGATCATGAAATAAAAATATCAAATTTAAATTTAGGAAAATCGATATCAGGATTTTTAATAGATTTAAATGGGGATTTAATTAATTGGAATGTAAGAAGACAGACAATCGTAGCTACAAGCTCAACTGCTGCTGAAATAATTGCGGTATTTGATGCTTTGGACGATATACAATTGTTACATTCCTTTTACAAAAAGAAATATTTGAGGAAAATGAGCCCGTAAGAATTTTTGAAGATAATATATCAGCCCTCAGAATAATGTCGGGAGGAGCTCAAAAACGAGCAAGGGCCTTAATGATAATATGTTATGCCATTACACAATCGGTAGAAGATAAAGAAATTGAATTTAAAACTGTAGGTACAAATTCGCAATTAGCAGACATGCTAACAAAAAGTCTCAAAAAACAAAAATTTAGAAATCTAGTCGATAAAATATTAACAACATCAAATCTCTCACAATAAAAATCATTAAATTCACAATAATCATATGGGAAAATCGTTTATTTTAAAAGGGGAAGAAATATAAAAATTCAAAGTTAATTATATGTCAAGTCACGAATCACTGAATACAATAATATCGCCTTTTGTAATATAGTACATGAAAAATATAATGTTAGAGAAAAAGAGAAACCACATGTTCAAACAAAATTAATAATATAATATATTCTTTAGGCCAAAAAATACTTGTTGAAACAAAATTTATTTTCGTGTAGGTATTCATTGTCATCTCTGCAAATTCAGCTTTTGAACGAAAATAGTTTTGAATACAAATCATCGACATGATTTCACACGTTTAGTTGATATTAGTTTATCACATTTTGGAACACCCTTATTCAACAAGTACTAAACAAAATTGAACAAAATTTTTCTGGAACAACATGAAAGAGCGAAAAATATCCGAATCGAAATCCGTTACCGTAATATAATATGTCAATAAATAATTTCGAAGATACATCGAAATATATGTTGTAATCTAGTCATTGTTCATTAATAATTTAATTTTATGTAATTTGTTTTATTTATTTTTGTTTGGGAAATGAATATAAATGTGTAATAATATTATAATTCAAATTTTCGTTCTCGCGATAAATCATGTTCGCTCGTTTCGTTGGACTGTTGGTGGGGGGGTGTTGTTCTACACTACACCTACACTCATTCACTAACCATTAGCACCACTACTCTCGACAACGTAAACTAACACTTTCAGGTTGTGCGAACAAATACGACTTTTTTCGTTCGTTCACCCGAGAATGCTGAAACTCATTTCCCACTCAAACTGTAATCTCATAATGGAGGGAAATCGTTCATCTTTCTCAAACTTATAATTAGTATCTTCGATCATTGCATTAAAGTATCTCTAACTAACTTGTTCCTTTCCTTGGATTTCAACCTCACTTCACAATTTAACAAAACTTCGTTTATATTAGAGTTCCAGCTATATATGATGGTCTTATCTCGTCTCCATCAGTACACACTCTACAGTTGATATTATGTACTATAATTATTCTATGTGACTTCATGTACTCATGTTATATGTGTAAATATTTAAGTGAGGTTGAATTCCAAGGAAAGGGACAAGTTAGTTATAGATACTTTAATGCAATGATTTAAAATACAATTTACAAGTTTGAGGAAGATGAATGATCTCCCTCCATTATGAGATTACAGTTTGAGTGGGAAATGAGTTTCAGTGTTCTCGGGTGAACGAATGAAAAAAAGTCGTGTTTGTTCGCCCCCCCCCCCCTCCCGAGCCCAACAAAACAAGCGAACATGATTTATCGTGAGAATGAGTATTATAAATAATTAATTTTCAATTATCATATTATTGTACAGTTATGTTCATTTCCCAAACAAAATAAATAAAATAGATTACATAAAATTAAATTAATAATTAATAATGACTAGATTACAACATATACTTCGATATACTTTCGAAATTATTTATCGACAAATTATATTGCGGTAATGAATTTTGATTCGGATATTTTTTCGATCTTTCATGCTGTTTGAGAAAATTTTTGTTCAATTTTGTTTAGTACTTGTTGAATAAGGGTTTTCCGAAATGTGATAAACTAATATCAACTAAACGTGTGATTTGTATTCAAATCTCTGTTCATTCAAAAGCTGAATTTGCAGAGATGACAATGAATACCTACACGAAAATAAATTTTGTTTCAACAAGTATTTTTTGGCCTAAAGAATATAATATATTATTAATTTTGTTTGAACATGTGATTTTTTCTTTTCTCGAACATTATATTTTCATGTATTATATTACAAAAAAAAACAACGAGATTATTAAATTCAGCAATCTGTGACTTGACATATTATTAACTTCGAATATTTGTATTCCTTCCCCTTTTGAAATAAATGATTTTCCCATATAATTGTTATGAATTCGAGAAATTTTATTGTGAGTGATTTGATGTTGTTAATATTTTGTCGACTAAGTTTCTAAATTTTTGTTTATCAAGACTTTTTGTTAGCATGTCTGCTAATTGTGAATTCTTACCAACCGTTTTGAATTCGATTTCTTTATCCTCCACCGATTGTGTAATGGCATAACATTTTATCATTAAAGCTCTTGCTCTTTTTTGGGCTCCTCCCGACATTATTCTAAGTGCTGATATATTATCTTCAAAAATTCTGATTGGGTCATTTTCTTGGAATATTTCTTTTTGTAAGAGAAAAGTGACTTGTATATCGTCTAAGGCATCGAACACTGCAATTATTTCAGCAGCAGTTGAGCTTGTGGCAACAATTGTCTGTCTTCTTACATTCCAATTAATTAAGTCCCCATTTAAATATATTAAGAATCCTGATACAGATTTCCCTAAATTTAAATTTGATATTTTAATTTCGTGATCTTTTACATCTAGGGCATAAGATGCATCAACAAAAGAGTGTATGCCTTTACTATCCGATGTGAATTTAATTGAAAATTCTTTTGTTGTGTTTACATATTTGAATATTCGTCTCACATGATTTTTTTAATTTTGAGTTTGATTTCATTTGGAATCTTGAGAAAAAATTTACTGCAAATGAAATATCGGGTCTTGTTATTCTAGCCAGATATAACAGGGCTCCAATAATTGAACGATATTCTGTATCATCTGTGCAGTTTTCATCTTCTTCAATTTTCAAAGATGTTTCTATGGGGGTATTTATGAAATTTGATTCGTTTTGATTATATTTTTTCTATATTTTTTCTATATACCTTGATTGTATTAAAGTTATTGTATTTTCTTTCCTATCTCTGATGATCTCGAATCCTAAATAAAATCTCAGGTTATCAATTATTTTCATGGTAAATCTTTTTTGAAAAGAATCATTTACGTTTTTAATCTATTCGGGAGTGTTTGACGCTATCAATATGTCGTCAACGTATGTGATCATAAAAATTATTTTTTCATTTGATTTTTTAAAGTATAAACATTTGTCTGTCTTGGATCTTTCAAAATTCATTTTTAAAATATATTCATTTATTAATTTATACCATGATTTAGACGATGTTTTTAGGCCATAAATAGATTTTTTAAGTCTCAATAATTTATTACTTTCCATTAATAAACCTTCTGGGGGTTTTAAGTATATAGGTACTATTGCAGGGGAATTTAGATATGCTGTTTTTACATCATATTGAACCATTTCTAAGTCATATTTATTAACTATTGATAGGAACCATCTTACTAACCAGATTGGAATTACAGGGGCGAATACTTGTCCTAACTCATATTTGGTTCTATCCTTGAAGCCCCTAGCAACTAATCTTGCTTTTTGTTGGTGGTATCCTTCATCGTTTGGTTTTGTTACAAAAACCCATCTTGTATCTATTGTTTTTAAGGATTTGTCGTAATCTACTTCTTCCCACACGTTCATTTCCCCCAGTGAAATAAATTCATCCTCAATAGCTTTCATCCATTCTTTTCTAAATGGGTTATTTTTGACATCTTTATATCATGTTGGTATACAATCTTCAATCCCCCTATTATCTATAGTTTTTGTGATGTTAAAAGTGTTTATGTTGACTAAATTTTTTACAAAATTTGCTGGTTTAAGTACCAGTTCTTGTTTACAATTTTTTAAATTTGATATATTTTTATTTTCGTCATACTTAGCATCACAAGATATATTGAATTTATTTGAAAAGGGATCTCTAATGCAATATCCCGTAGTGGTATATCCCATGAGTATTCCCTTTTCTCCCCTTGGTGCAAATTTTGGGTCTATTCTTTGTTCATTTTAATTTTTAGATTTAGGTGCACTCTGCTGTCGAACTTCCAGTGGAATATGTCTATAAACTAATGATCCAAAAATTTTTAAATTATCCAAATTAGGTTTTTTGCCAAAAAAAATTTCGTTAGGAGTTTTGTATTCTAAATTTACTCTTGTTGGTGATCTATTTATTAAATATGCAGCTGTAGCTATTGCATGTGCCCAATACTTAATATCCAGATAACCATCAATTAGTAAACTTCTTACTCTTTTCATCAAAGTTTGATTTTCACGTTCAGCAATTCCATTTAATTCTGGTGAGTAAGGAACTACATTTTCTATTTGTACTCCATTTTCTTCACAAAATTTTACTAATTTTTGATCCGTATATTCTTTCGCATTATCACATCTTATTTGACTTATTGGTGTTTCGGGGAATTTGTTTTTCATTGAGTGAAAAATATTTTTAAATTCTGTAAATACTTGACTTTTATTCGATATTGGTATCACGAAGATGTATTTGCTATAGTTGTCAATGAATGTTAATATATATTTTTGGTTGGCTATTGTGGGTGTGAATGGTCCCATGATATCGGAGGATATAATTTCTAGTTTCCTTTGGGGTTTATTTCTAACATTATTATGACCTAGACATTGGCTATTGGCTATTTTACAGATTTCACAATTGATGAAATCATCATCTTTAAAATTAATTGTTTTTGGAATTCCCACTGTAACTTTATGTAAATATCTCATATATTTTCCATTTAAATGACCTAATCGTCTATGCCAAATCATTTTTTTATGATTATTTGTATTATTTTGGATTATTTCTAACGAATTATCTGAAATATTATTATTATTTTTTATTTTATTATTATTACTATTATCCTCATTATTATTATTTTCTGTTGTAATATTATTATTTTCATTATTCTCTTCTAAATTATTATTATTATTAATGGGTTCTTCTTCCTATTCCTCTATTTCTAATTTGACAGAAAGGGAATCCCATTTGTCATCATCTTGATTTAGAGTGACAGGCATACATTTTTTTGGTATATTTATGTAATCGTATTTTACTTGAAAGACACCATCAATTTTATAAGATGTAAATAGAATGTCTCCTGTTTCTATGAAATATGTTTGTATTTTTTCTTTTCCCTGGTCCATATGTAATATTCCAGATTCTGTAACTTTAATTCCAGACATAATATCTAATGACAGATCTCTTACATAATGGACTTCTAATAACTCAATTGCTGTTTGAATTTTATTTTCATTTTCTACTAATATTTTCATGTTTCCCATATGTGTAGCATATAAATACGTGTCTTTAAGTGCACACTGTAATTTACTGGAATTTTAAATTTTGTTACATTAATTAATTTTTCTATATTTGATGTGTGATGGACTTCCGCCCCCCCTCCCATCAGGTAACATTTTTTTTTAGTTGTATATAATTTTCATTTTTTGTATTGTCTTTAATTAATTTTTTTAAAAGCCAGTCTTCATTGTTGCTGTATTTTTTAACCATGTATGATAATTTAATTGGTCTTTATCCTAATGCCAATTGAAGATTTTCCAATTCCTCTTCTTCAGATACTTCCTTCCCTGCATCAAGAACTTCTTGTACTAATATGTCCCATTTATTTAAAAAACCTCTTATATTACCACCTGGTGTAAATCGAAAAGCAGTCCATTTTGATTTTGCCATATTTGAGACTATTTTGGTTTTAGAACCATAAGTTATATCTAATTTTTCAAAAATTTGATCTACTGTTTTACATTCCCTAATTGGTTTTGATACATTATATGTCATTCGTTCCATGATAAATGCTTTTGCACATTCTTGTTTTTTAAAGTATGCTTTAGCAGAATTTGAAGATGGTCTTGTAACGAATATAGACGAACATTTTTTAAATGTCCGCCTATATTTTTACACAAACGAAATTATTCGTTTTATTTTTTATTTTCTCACACTTATATTACTCTTCTTCTTCTTAATATAAACCTAACAGGAAATAGTATCGTCTGAATTCGATGAAAATTCTCTTTCTTACAAAAAAACGATTATGGTTGACCTCAGTTAATGTCACACACGTGTACCTTAATTGAAATATCTGCCTAATACTGGAAAACGTCAATTCTCCTTCTTTTTGGTAACAACCAATCATAATAAACTAATCCCACTATTTCTTACCATTTCTTCTTCTTACTATGTAAAAATTAAATTATAAAAACTCTTACTCTGAAGAACAAAATGTTCAATTCTACCTTTTTGTTCAGTTCTTTAATTTTGTTCAATTCATTATTTTAATTTGTTCAATTCTATTATTTCTGTGTTGTAAATGAAAAATATTATATTTTGAAAATTAATTAAAGTCTAAATCTCTCAACAAAGTTAAGGTCCACCATAGTGAGTGGATACCTAGGACATTCAAGTTTAAATTATAAAGTCTATTTTATTTAATTATAAATATTTATTTGTGGTCTTCCTCAAATAAATATTTCGTAAAGTGTCAACGTCAAAAATAGGAAACAAATTCTGAACCAACACCTATTTTTTGGCGTTACATCTTCCTCCTCACTTACTTCTTTTCCGCTATCTCTTATATCTGTAACAAGTTCATCCCATTTTTTAAGGAATCCTCTCATGTTTCCCCCAGGTTGGAATCTGAATTCCATCCACTTAGATTTAGCCATGTTAGCTGTAGCTGATGTTTTAGTACCGTATATATTGTCCAATTTTTTTAGCATCATTATGGCTGTGTTACAGTCTCATATTTGCTTCGTAATATCATTAGAAACCCTTCCAAATACAAATGCTTTGGCATTGTCTTGCATTTTACAGTAGTTTATCATTTCCTTACTGGGCCTAAAATTTAAATCATCAATGTGGGATATATAAGATTGTAAAAATTTGTGCTCTCCAAAGATGTCATAATAACCAGCACCCCTAATGGCTGAAATAATCATTCGCCTCCAATCCAAGTAATACTTTCCATTGAAAACCTTTCCTAATGGAGCTTGAATGGGTTTTATTTCATTTACATTCGACATATTTTCCTCAATTGTTTTGAAACCTAATAATTTATCTTCTTTATTTGTAATAGGTATATATTTTTTATTTTCTAATGTTTCTTTTTCTATATTTCTTATGAGATTTTGTTCTTTTAATTCAATTTTTTCGTATTCTTTTTCATTATTATTAATTTTTTCTGTTTCTTTTATATCCAGTTTCTTTATTTTTTAATTTTTATTTATTATTTCAAAAATCTATTTATAAATTTTTTTCTCTGATTCCAATGAACTATATATTCGAGATGAAAAATAATTAGGTGTTGAATCAGATATTTTAATATAGTTAAATGAACTAATTTCCTCTATTTTTCCGGAAATGTCTATTGTGAAGGATTCTAATATTATTTCTCCCGTAAAATACATGTAAAAAAGAAGATTATATGTCTCTAATCTCAAATCCATTACTTTCTTTCCTTCAAACTTTTTCAACAATTCTTCTAATTCCTCTTTTTCAATCTTATACTCTCCTATTTTATTTTCTAATATATTTATTAAAGTTGACATATATTTTATAAGGAGGAGAAAAAAAATTATTTATCACCACCTCAAACACACAATAAAATTTTGAGAAACACAAAAAATAATTCAACTAAACATATATTACCTTAACATGAAGAAATTTTTCGTCGATCCATTGTGCAAATTTATAGTTTATCAAATCCCAATTTCACCGTCGTAATTTCCGCTGAATTTTGATGTAGGTTGGCCCAAAAATTTGTGGTCTTCGTCGTTGGTGATCTCTCGTAGAGTCCTTGAAGACAGGAGCAGAAGATTTCTTCAGGTGGTTCCCTATATCGTTGGCAGTCCTTTCTGAATTGTAGTTCGATGACTTTCAGGGTCGGCCGTTATTGGATCAGGAACAATTTTGGTTAATTTTTATTTTTTTGACTTCGAAAAAAAATTTTAATTAAAAAAATTCGAGTTTAACTTATTTGATTGCATGACACTTTTTGTGTATTATTCGTATAAAAACGATAGAAATTTATGCACAACAATGAATCAATTTCAAAAATAAGTCTGCTTTTTTATAATTTAATTTTATTTATCCTCTTACTGTTTAACCGAAGTGATGGCTACCATGATGTGAGGCAGTAAGTACGAGGAACAAAAATGAGTAAGAGAGAAGTATTCACGACAGAATTTATTAGCAGACTAAAAATATAATTTCAAGTAAAATACGCAATGGCGAAGCAACAGCATTACCGGTAACAGAAAGTAGGGGAAGTGATTTGTGATGAGAGTGTACGTGTGATATATATATAGATTGACGTGATGATGATGATGAAGAATGAGATAAGGTGGGATTTTGTATCAACAATAATAAATTAACTATAATTTTTCTTGTTTAAGTATTTCAAATATTAATTAAACATATTACGCAGATGAATAATGGTGACATCTAAGATATGTTCCATTATTTTCTTCATTTCTTCTCTATTCTTAATTTTATTCAGCTCTCCACTTCGATATGTTTGATTGTTGACTCATTATCCCAAATGCTATAATTTTTGAACAAATCAAAATATATTAGTTTTATTATTAAATTTGATTTAATTCATCATTTAAATTCATTATTATTCTTCAAAAGCTTTGAAATAATGGTCGAGGTAATGCTTTGGTGAATATGTCTGATAATTATTCTTTTGTAGAGATCCATTTTATATCAACCAATTCATTTGCATATAAACCCCAAATATATTTATATTTTAGTTTAACTAGATGTCTTAGGGTTTTGGACTGGCCAGATTTTACTACTTCAATCATTGCTTGATTATCATCAAATATAACAAGGTTTATATTTTCTTTTAACATTTTACTACAGAAATGAGATAAATAAATTACATCTTTACAAGACTGATTTAATGCAATATACTCAACTTCCATTGAGGAAGTAGCAACACATTTTCGTATTTTTGTTCCCCAAGAAATAGTGTCTCCAAAAATTTGAATTACAAATCCAGAAGTTGATAATCTGTCAGTATTATTCAAAACTAATGATGCATCACTATATCCTTCAAAATCTGTACCATTTCCTTCAAAATTTATACCAATTTCTTTAGTATTCTTTAAATATTTTAAAACACGTTTTGCTCTTATTCAGTCATGAATATCAAAATTACTACATTTTCTTGTTAAAACATTTACTACATATGAATCATATATGTCGGGTCTTGTACACATAGTGAGATATAGTAAGGCATCAAGAACTTCACAATATGGAATATTATATCGTAAGTCTAGTGTTGTTTCTGTGAGGAGGTTTTTCATAAATGACTTCCTCCCAAACATCCATTTTTTTAATGACTGTAATTCTTCTTGGATAGCTATATTCCATTTGTTTTTAAAAGGATTTTTCTCTATATCATAAATAGTTTTTAGTATGCAGTATTCTATATATTTTGTATCATAATGTTTTGTGACATTACAAACTATTGGTGGTATAATACTATCTGATTGTATTAGATATAATCAGATGGTTTTATTATTAAATTTTCAAAATTTTTTAGGTGTGAAATATTTTTATTTTCATCAAACTTTATATCATAGACTACATAATGTTTGGTCAAAACGGGATCGCTCAAGAAATATCCTGTGGTAGTATAACCCATAAAAATAGTTTTCTCCGATCTATTTGAGGATTTGGGATCTATATTCTTTTGTTTTTTTTTTGTTTGATTTAGTCACATTTCTTTGTCTAATTTCAATCAGTATACGCTTAAATGATAATGATCCAAAAATTTTAATATAATTTAAATTTGTTTTACAATTCAAGAACATTTCAAATGGTGTTTTAAAATCTGGGTTTGATTTTGTTGGGGGTCTATTGATTAAATAAGCAGCTGTAATTGCTGCATATGCCCAAAATTTAAGATCTAAATTACTGCCAAAAGTCATTGCTCTTATTCTTCCCATTATTGTTTGATTTTGGCATTCAGCAATTCCATTAAGTTCTGGTGAGTATGGAACTGTAGTTTCTAAAGTGATTCCCTGTTCTTGACAAAAATTTAACATTCTAATGTCTATATACTCCTTAATATTGTCTGTCCTTAAAGTTCCATAGGAAAATCTGGAAATTCATTTTTCATTGAATTTACAATTATTTTAAAATTATTAAATGCGTCATTACAAGAAGTTATTGGTATTACGAATGTATATTTTGAAAAATGATCTATGAATGTTAACAGATATTTTTGGTCTTGAATTGATGGTGAAAATGGTCCCATACTGTTTGATGAAATTAACTGTAATTTTTTATTTGGTTTCATCCTAATATTATTGTGTCCAAGTTTGCTATTATTTGCAGTTTGACATATTTCACAGTTTTTAAATTTGTTATCCTTAAATTTTAATTATGTTAGAATTCCAGTTGATAGCTTTTTGCAGTAATTTGAGGTATTTTCCCCTAATATGTCCCATTCTCCTATGCCATAATAATTTTTTTTTTCTGCTGTACTATTAGTAAAAGGTATTATTTGATTTTCATTATTATCTTTATGTGTTTGGGAATTTTCAGTATGGTTGATAATTTTCTAATAAAATATCATTCTGATTTTTTAAATTATTATTGTCATTATTAGTTTCATCAGTTTCAATGTTTTCTTGTGGTATTATAAAATTTTTATTTTCAATTGATGAATTATTATTATCATTATTAATTTCATTATTTTTTTGATTTGTAGGATTTTTATTATTTTGTGATAATTCATTATTCAAAAAAAAATCATTATTATCATTTATTTCATAAATCTTTAGGGTATCACCCCCTGAGATAAATAATCTTCTTCCTAGTTTAATTAATTGAACGAATTTTTGTTTATTTTTTAATTTGTCTATATCTGATGTTAAATGAACCTCTCATCTCCCATCTAATAACATATTTTTACTTAATTTTACATAATTTTTTTTTTTAGTTAATTCATCTATTAACCATTTATTATCATTTTGAAATCTTTTGCCTATAAAACTCATTCTTATTGGTGGTTCCTACTGTTTCTGTGATTTTTTGTTATTTGTATTTTGACTTTGATTATTATTATTCGAATCGTTTTTATTATTCTCATCATTATTTGTGTAGTTATTATTATTATTATTAAAATTTGTATTTTGATTATTTTCAGGGCAATTTGATTTCACATGACCTGATCTATTGCAGAGAAAACATCTAATATTGAGATTTCTATTATCATTCTGCATATTTGGTTGCTGATTTGATGAATTTTGATTTGGACTTTGTTTGTAAGTATTTTGTTAATTATTATTATTATAATTATTGTTGGGGTGTTGTTTCCAGTTTCTATTTTGATAAGGTTTATAATATTGGTTATTATTTCGATTATAATTACGATAATTGTTATTATTATTATTTCAATAATTAGGATTTTTGTAATTATTTTGATTTTGATTATTGTAATTTCTATTTTTGCAAAGTATTTGTATATCTCTCATTTTTTGATCAAAATATTCTTTTAACATTCTTTTTAAATTGTCAAGTGTTCTTTCTTCTTATCTTAAATTTTCAAATCTCATAGTAGAATTGCCTGTTTTTGTCCTTGTAAAGAATTGACAATTTTACATTTAAATTTTACTATTTTATTCAACTTTTAATATTTTAAACTCAAGACTTGCACAAAAGTGCACGAAACATTTTTAAATAATAACTGACTAAAAGATAGACGAAAAACCAAAACCAACTAACATTTTATCAATAGTCTACAGCTACAAGAGAAAGAAACGAGGCGACGAAACGAAAGCAGCAGTGTAGCCAGTCGGCACACAAAAATATTACGTAGCCCACAACATACTCCCCCCTTTTGAGTCATTAAACTCAAAAAAAAATTATATAAACAAAAGTACAGTGTAAGTAAATATCACAAAAAAATTCAAAAAATATTATGACAAAAAACGTAACAAATGCGTAAATAAATAAGCGGAATAACAATAAGAGTAATAAACAACAAGTACTAAATAATAATTACATCAAAAAAATCTAACTAATTTCTGAATCAGGTAGCAAAGGTGACAACTTAATTACCGGATGACGAAAAACTTTGCCTCGAGTTAACACATCCACCACACGACAAGTACCATCGCTACCTAAGTAACACTTAACTATACGACCCATCGGCCACTCCGAAGGAGGAGTGTTACTTTCCTGAAGCAAGACAATGTCGTCCACTTGAGCTGCACAAGAACCAACTTTTCGAAAATAACCCTTTCGCAGGGCGACTAAATACTCCTGTCTCCAAATAGCCCAAAATCGATCAAAAATAGAACGGACTAAACAATACCTAACCTTAGCCGAGCCTTTTACAACCTCACCGGTAATTGGAGGTAAGATAGAGATCGATCTACCAATACACAAATGAGCAGGAGTAATGACAGTAGATGAATCATCAGCAAAAGTACAAATAGGACGAGCATTTAAGACAGCCTCTATCTGACAAGTCAGAGTCGAGAGTTCGGAATACGACAAAATTTGAACACCCACTATACGTTTAAAGTGATATTTAAATGACTTTACCGCCGCCTCCCATAAGCCACCGAAGTGAGGGGCGCGTTCGGGAATAAACTTCCAGGCGATTCCCAATTTCGAGCAATAATTGATGAATTCGGATCTATTCTTCTTGAGAAATTCAAAGGCGCAACGTAGTTCCCTATCAGCACCTATAAAGTTTGTACCGTGGTCTGAATGAACAACTCGACATAAGCCTCGGCGAGAAGTAAATCTTGCAAACGAATCTAAAAATGCTTTAGTCGACAAATCTTCTACAACTTCAATATGTACTGCACGTGAAGCCATGCAGACAAAAATAGCGACATATGACTTGAACAACACCTTGCCTTTGTTGCGCCCGGGTCCCATCGCTCTAGTCTGAAATGGACCGGCAAAGTCCACACCAATTTCCACAAAGGCTTGGGAGATAGTGACTCGACAAAGAGGCAACTCCCCGACAGGAGGACTATAATGCAAATTCTTTGCAAACCTTCGACAAGTAACACATCGAAAAGTGACTCCACGGATAATACGATTCAAATCGCCGAGTACATGATAAGATGATCTTACAAAATTCTTCAAAAAAGACCGACCTGCGTGGAAAAACCTAAGATGCCAATACTCTATCAGAATCAACAAAAACTGATCCTTAGGCAAGACAATAGGATACTTGGACTCAAAGGTCAAATCTGACATCTTAAAATACCAGAATCATCGAGAAAACAATCGAGCTTCTTCTTATCCTTATCAACAATGGTGGCTTGAGAATATCTAATTAGGATCTGGTGAGCACGCGAACGCTCAAAACTGGTCAACTCCTTTGACTCATAATGCTCGTCCCTGAGACTCTTAGAAAAACGCATGATATAAGCTACAACAGAAATTAACTTATCGTAAGATGAAAACTTTTCGAACAAATTCTCCTTAACCAAAGCGAGACATGTCGTGGCTTTACTACCCTTACTCTCGAGTAACGCGCTTGAATCAAAATCTGCAAAGGGCAAAAAATCCACGCCTTCCTTCAAAAATGAAGGACCGCTCCAAAATTCCTGCAATTGAGAAAAATCAGACTCTAAACCTCGTGAAATAACATCAGCAGCGTTACTTTCTGACTTAACATGAAACCATCGACTTGGCTCGATAATAGACCTAATCTTAGAAACACGGTTTGCTACGAAGGTATTCCAAGTCCTATCTTCCGCATAAAGCCACGACAAAACAATTGTAGAATCTGACCAAGCGTAAACGACAGTAGTCTTCTGTAACTTGAGAGCTTGCTTAACTTTCAAAAACAAATTGGCTCCAAGAAGTGCTGCGCATAATTCGAGACGAGGCAACAAAACTACCTTAACAGGCGCTACTCTAGACTTAGCACTTAGCAACTGAACATCGTAAACGCCTTGTTCGCTAACTGAACGAACGTAAACCGCAGCACTATAACCTCTCTGAGAAGCGTCACAAAAAACGTGAATTTCGGCAGCATCCCTAAACCCTACCCATCTAGGAACAGCGAGAGAAGGAATGAACTCTAATTTCTGCCGAATCGATTCAAACTTACTGAGAATAATCTGAGGAACAGGATCGTCCCAATCGATCTTACTACGCCACAACTCTTGCAATAAGAACTTTAAAGAAATGACAATTGGAGCCAATAAACCAAGAGGGTCAAAAATATGAAAAATCTTGGACAAAAACAAACGCTTGGTCAGCACCGACTCCTTTTTTTCAACAGAAAACTTACAAAAAAATACGAACTTATCTTCCTGGCTGTTCCAAGTAACACCTAACACGGCAACATCTTCAGAATCTTCGAATGAATGCGACTTGACAATCTTACTAGGGTCTATCTCATGAAGAAGCTCTTTAGAATTTGAAGCAAACTTGCGCAATGGAAAACAGCCAGAATTTAAAATCTCCGTAATTTCCTTAACTCTAATCTTAGCCTCCTTAAGACTATCAGCGCCAGATAACAAATCGTCCATATAAAAATCAGACTTAACAATTTCAGCGCTTTCCGGATACTCGACTGAAAATAAATCAGCTAACTTGACAAGACACTTAGTGGCTAAATAAGAAGCTGGCTTAGTGCCGTACGTAAGCGTATTTAACTGAAAAGTACAAATCGACTTGGTTACATTATCTCGCCACAAAATACATTGTAACTTCCGATCGGTCGGGTGAACTAAAATTTGGCGATACATTTTTTCAATATCCGCGGTAAAGGTGATTTTATAACTACGAAAACGCATTAAAATTATAAACAATTCTTTTTGTAAGACAGGACCTTTAGCTAGTACATCGTTTAGCGAGTAACCTGACGAAGTAGCGCAAGAAGCATTAAATACGACTCGAGTACGGGTGGTTGAACTCGATTCTCGGAGTACTGCATGATGCGGCAAGTAAACCATCGCTTTCAAACTATCGATACAAATCATGTGTTTAAGCTCTTTGTATTCGACTAAAAACTTATTATATTCAAAGAACATTTTTACCGACTTATGTAGACGTCACTCTAACGATAACAATCGACGAAACGCGATATTACGAGACTCGCCTAACATTTCGATACCTAAATTTTTCGGCAAAAATACAATAAAACGACCATCCAAATCTCGAGCGAAAGTACGTTCAAATTCTTCGTCGACGCGTTTTTCTTCAGGAGTCCACACTGGGCAATTTTCACTCATCTCGTCAATAGTCCAAAACCGCTGAAATTTTGCCTCTAAAGTAAGAAAACACAAACTTGACGCATCAAAAAACTGCTGTGATTTGGTAACACCGATGAAAACCCAGCCAAATGTAGATTCTCGCAAATAAGCTCGGTCACCAACTTTCACTTTTCCACTGAGCATAACTTCTTCATAAAATTCGGTACCAATTAATAAATCGACTCGACCTGGATCTACTGATGGATCATCAGCAAGCTGATAATTCTTGAAAACGTCGAAGTCCACCGAATTTTTATCAAAGCTAGCAAAATCATTCGAAATTGTCGGTAAAACCTGAAATTTACCTTTGAGCTTATATTCACTAACTCGAGAATTTACAGTTAGATCGCACGAGTGAGAAATTTTAAATTCGCCCGGCACTAGCGCTGATAATGACACACGTGAGCTTTCGGTTGAACACTGAAGCTTCTTTACTAACCGCTCGGAAATAGCATTGATACCGCCACATGAATCTAAGAAGGCACGAACCAATTGACGATGACCGTTTCGACCGAAAACATATACCAAAGCTACGGGAAGGCATACACGCGCCGAGAACTTGCCACTCGTTAGCAAAACTTTAGCCAAATCTGAGCTACCAATTTGTTCCTTCTTTGTAGGCTCAGTCACGTGATCACTAGTAGTTTCCACTTGAGAAATAGGTTCGTCGGGATGAAGCAAAATGTGGTGCTTTTTACCGCATTTCTCGCACCGTTTCAACCGACAAGTAACCACTCGGTGACCACGATTTAAGCAATTAAAACACAAGCCACGTTTCTGGATTACCTGTGTTTTCTCGGCTTTGGACTTTGCAAGAAAAATCTTACAATCTGGAAGAGCATGCGACGAAGCACCGCAATCGAAACAAACTCGAGTACTCGAACCAGTTGATTCTCTCGAAGCAACTTGTGACGGAACTTGTGTTACCAAAGCTTTCTGGTGATCAACCGGTTTTTCTTTCTTAATACTGCTACTCTGACTCAACTTTGGGGAGCTGCTCGTGCTACGAATGGACTCGAAAACTCGCACTCGTTCATGCAAAAACTTTTCTAACTTTGCATAAGTAGGGTACTCTTCTTCTTGAACAATCAAAAGTTCCCACTGTTTTCGAGTTTCAGGATCTAATTTAGCAGAAACTAAGTGACACAGCATTAGCTCCCAACCGTTTTGAACACCGGCAGCACTTAACGACTCGATTGCATCGGTAGCAGCGTCTAATAAAGGCGCTACTTCCTTCTCGAACTTAGCGATAGGCAGTTTACACAAAGCATCTAAATGTGTACTAATTACCGCTCGGTGGTTCTCGTAACGACGACGCAACTTTTCCCAAGCTTTAGCGAAATTTTCTCGACTAATTTCAAAATTCGCTATCAACTCGGATGCTTTACCTTCGACTGCTTGCTTCAAATAAATCATTTTTTCAACGTCCGAGTACAACTTTTCATCGATAACCAAAGATTTAAATACGTTTCTAAATTCCGACCATTTTTTAAACTCGCCACTAAACTTAGGCACGGTTATCTCGGGTCGCTTAATCTTGGTCGCCGAAGTCGTTACAACGGGCGTGGTATTCGCATTCAAAGATTCAATAGGAGCTGCACTACGTCTAATAAAATTCGAAGCACTTACTCGAGCATTTCTTACCAATTCTTCGATGCGAATTCTCTCAGCTTCATGATGCACCAACTCGTCTTCGGAAATCTCTTCTTCAATTTCATTTTGAGTCGACTCGAATGCGGCAAAGCACTTTTCTAAATCATCGCAATCAATACGAGCAGCATCAATGGACACATCATGACTGTCAACTGTGCTCACATTGTCTAGGTTGCTAGCGATTCGAACAATTCTTCGGGCCATGCAATCACGTTTTCTTACCAGCTTTTTCAGGTACTCCTTCTCGCCTTCACTGTCGACTGAATTGACCATATTGATATCTTCGGGTCACCAACGAGCCAACAGGAACTTGATCAGGTCTCGAAAGCCAAGCTTCACAAACAGCAACTCATTACAAAAATTTTCAATTTTACAAGTTACTCAAATTTACGTTAAGCCTCATGAGTATCCGGCCCGATGGACCATTTTTATGTAAAGAATTGACAATTTTACATTTAAATTTTACTATTTTATTCAACTTTTAATATTTTAAACTCAAGACTTGCACAAAAGTGCACGAAACATTTTTAAATAATAACTGACTAAAAGATAGACGAAGAACCAAAACCAACTAACATTTTATCAATAGTCTACAGCTACAAGAGAAAGAAACGAGGTGACGAAATGAAAGCAGCAGTGTAGCCAGTCGGCACACAAAAATATTACGTAGCCCACAACAGTCCTAATGCCATTTAAAGATTTTCAAGTTCCAATTTTTCTGTTACTTCTTCTTCCGTATCTCTAACATCTTGTACTAAAGCATCCCATTTTATTAAAAAAATTCTTATATTTCCTTGTGGTTTATATCGGAATTTTCACCATTTTGATTTCACCATGTTTGCCATAACCTTTATTTTAACTCCATATATACTATCTAATTTTGTAAATATTTCGTCTAATGTTCTTTATTTTCTAATTTCTCTTGCAATTATATATGAAATTCTTTCTATGATGAATACTTTGCATTATCCTGTCTTTTGCAATATGTCTTATGTGTGTCAGAGGGAATAAAGTCTATTTTATCAAAATTATTTTTATTATATTCAAGTCCTTTGAAATTAGCAAAAATATCATAATATCCCACACCACGTATTAATGAAATAATCAATCGTTTCCAGTCTAAATGATTGTTCCCTGAGAAAGTTTTTGGATAATCAGAAAGGAATAATTAAAGTAAATCAGAAAAATCTAATTGAATCAGTAGCCAAATGATTCGGAGTAAATGAATATAAACCTGTTTATTCGCCTATAGAGTCTCGAATTTAACTAGAATGTAATTTGAATGGCAATAATAATAAAATAAATAAAGAATACAAATAGCTTTTAAGCTGTCTGATGTACATTATGCTAGGTTCAAGATATGATATGTTTTCCAATCAGCTACTTTAGTCAGTTTCACTGATGAACGTTTTTAATATATAATTAGAGTCTTGAAATATTTGGTGACTATTATTAACTGTTAATTAACTTATTTTTGTAATAATGATAGTAACATAATTGATACCTATTCTGATGCCAATTGGGCTAATTGTACAACAATACAATGGTCAATTTCTGGTCAATCCTAATTTGTTTATGGTAATATTATATCCTGGTATATTCAAAAACAGCCAACTATGGGATTATCGAGTATGGATACCAAATTAATTGCATTATTTGATGCTTGTACTGAAGGCCATTGGCTTTGACAACTACTTATCAATTTTAATGTTGACTGTAGTAATAAATGTTATATATATGAGAATAATCAGAGTTGTTTGTCAATTGTTAAGACCTCCAATTGGAACACTAAATGCAATAAGCACATAGACCATAAATATAATTTCATTTGTGAATTATATTCTAACATATTGTTTAATTTTAAATATATTTGTTCACAAGATCAATAAAGTGACCTGTTCAGAAAAGGTCTTGCAGCCTCAACTTTCAAAAGTTTAGTTAATTGACTCAATATTTTGTAATTTTTTCCCCCTTTACGTGATAACATATAACTATAACTTTTTCTAGTCTGTTTTTACTCGATTTTTATCTTGATTTTAAATATTTGTTTATGAATTGTTTTTAATTTTGTTTTTATATTTTTAAACTTAATATGTTATTTAAAATATTCAAATCATTCCTGATTTGAGCGGGTGTGTTAGAATATATCAAATCATTTCAATTTTTTTTACATTTTGTGATTATTTTGTGATGACAACACTTGTTCTTTTCATCTGTGATTTGATTATTATTTTTTGGTTATTTTTGAACTCAGTAATTTGAGTTTCTTGTCAGTCATCATCTGTTGTACTGTCAATACCATTTTTAGTGACTTGTAATAAATCAATCTTAAGTTAATGGTTTTTCAATTCTATGGTTAATATTTATTTCATAATGATTGTTTCTAGTTTTCTATGTTGATAATTCGTTCTTTATAATAATGTTTGGTACATCAATCGAGACAGTTTCTCACAAATGTTGAAAGGGGTTTTGATAAAAACATCTAAACTTCGATATATTATATCAATTGTAAGGCCTCTAGCCGACCTTTTTTTTATAACCTTTTTATACTCTATTAAGTTCCTTTTTTGTTCAAAATGTCATTTATCTTTTAATGAAATAATCTCATTTTAGTTTGGTTAATGTAAGACATAAATCTTTTTAGTCATCCAAACATTTTCAACATTATGTACTCTGTGGTATGCCAACTAGGGTGGTAACATACCACCAACAAAACCTCATTGGTGGCAAAAAATCTTACAAACTACAACTTCACAAACTCACCTGAATTCACAAATCCTGAAATTCTGGAACAACCAAAGTCCAAATTTTTGTAAAATAAACAGATTTTTGACGATGAAAATCCTGCCCAGACAGTAGCCAGAGTTATCAATTTTCAATACTTATGTACATAAAAAATCAGATTTCCCTAACAGTTGTAATCTTTTGCCCTAACACTATTGTTAACCTTGAAATCACTTGAAATATTTGAACTTGCTTATAACATTATCATCTAGCCTAACATGTTGTTTTCACAACACAAGAGAAGTAATAAGTATAAAATATGAAATCTTGTATTAAACAAATAAAATATTTACATACCAAATCCAGAAGGAGAAATCAAAGTCCAAACCAGGAAAAAATGTAATGTTTAACCAAACATAATAATAATAATGAAAAATATCGCAAGTACAAAATAAATACGAACAGAAAATATAATACTCACACCAAGGAGAATAAGAACAGAAAAAATGTGAAAGTTAAGATGATCAACTTAGAAGCTACAAAGAACAAATTAGGTGACTGAAACGTTCTGATTGGCCTACATTTCTCTTTCTCTTGATAGAAAAATCTAAAGAGAAGGGAGAAAAATGTAGGTTAATCTGTTAGAAATAATTTGAAAATAGGTGAGTTCCAGAAACCCTAGAATTTGTGTTAGTAGGAGTAAAATCTCAACTCCATTCTAATCAGCTATATTAGTGAGAAAATTCTAGAGCATTAAATTCACAACCTTAATGATTACTGAATTCATATTTTTGAAGTTTTAGATTGTTTTATTTATTTTATAGATATTTTTCATTGTTTCACTTGAAATCTATTTTTGCTAAACAGATTAAGGGCCAAAAGAACAGACCTCTAGAGCTCTAACGGAATGAGATTTGAGGCTTGTTGAAATATTGAAATTCGAAAGTCAAAAAATTTTCGAGGTCCATAACATTGCGATCGATAGTCTATTTTCCATACACATCCTATGTGGATGAGTTTTTGCGTCTCTTTGGGACACTTTGTATGGAATTAGAAGTTGAAAATTAAAATTTTCTTCAATTTTACGTTATAGAACTACTTAACGATTGTATTTGAGTAATGTTGATTATATTTTATTGGTATCCATTGTTAAATAAGTGAATAGCGTTGAGTTAAATTAGATTTTGTGTGCGTTCTATACCCGAGTAAGTACTACATTTATTAGTGCTAGACTGAAATTATTCATTTCCAAACGACTTTGTCAACGCGGGAGAATATTTTTAGCCCATCTACTGCATGTTTTTTACAAATGAAATCAAAGTACCTTGAATGCCTTCTTTAGTTTGTTTTCATGTATTACTTGCAGATTCTGTTTGCAGCCTTCATTAGCCAAGTTGTATCTAATGAATGTGATGTAATGTTACTTCTTTCAATTTAGAGTAAGTAATCATGTACAAGATTTTTCTGTATGGTTGATTTTGGTGCTATTTGATGATATGTTACTTCCTATCTGAGAAACGAACTGTTATAATGTTAGTAGTCAACCGTTGATAGTTGATAAGTTTTCTTAAGTTTTATTTAAAACTGACTTATTACTCCAAAATATTCAAAAATACCTTCCGGTTTCTTAATTATAGATTAATTCTGATATCGAAGTTTTAATTTTGAATTTTAAAATCGCTCATTGATTCAAAAAAAATTATTTCAGGTGTTGTGGAATGGACAGTAAATTCGATCGACGAGGTAGATCGCAAAAAGAACGCGAAATATATACTCCGGGTAGTGGGCCTCTCAGACGAACTGATCCTTCTGAAAGCAGAAGTTTTACCAAGCACGATAATCAGTCGAAGTATGAATATTATAACGAAAATAACGATCATGCTGATGTGAACTCATTCGAAAATCAAGATTCTGTAGGTGATCAGTTCAACGATAAATCTCTCGATAAAGATAGAAAAAAAGTTCGTAAACCTGATGCTAGTTTGTACATTCCGAAGCAACGTTTTAAAGAAGATAGTTCTCATCAAAGCGTCGACTCCAGCGAATACAGCAGTGGATATTCATCAGGATTTGGATCGTCCAACAAACTTTGCGAGTCGAGACAGATGAATAAAGATCGACATATCTCGGAGGGCAACAACTACAGGTACGACGATGGTTATTCAAGAAATAAACCATTTGTTGAATCCAAACAGTTTACTCGAGGGAGTAGAACGGATTTGTCGTGTAACTGGAAAGACACCGCTATCAAAGAGAAGGCGGATTTAAGAATTGAACGGGGTTCGTCGCTAAACGCTCCTTCTGGAAGCAATGAGCGAAGTATTCTTCATCAAACTGAGTACAAAAACACAACTTTTTACAATCGATTTGGTAACGAACGCAACATGGATCGTAGCATCAACGATCGGGGTGTTACAGAGAAAAGTAGAGCTGGAAAGAATTTGACGCGACGCAACAGTAATAATTCGCTCGTTCTGCCGGATGCGTTTTATTCATGGCCTCCTAGACTACGTCGACAATATCTCGAGAGTAAAGGTATAAAGGGTGAAGAATTGGAAAAATATATGGAGAATAGAAACAATTATGGCGGTAACAACAATCGTGATCGATATCCGCCACCTCCGAAAAATCGCTCGTCACGTTTTAAAACGACGACGAAAAGAGAAGTTCTAAAAGAGAGGACGGAGCTCAGTGCACCCAGGAGTATGGAGAAGAGAGTTGACGATGGATGTCATTCCCCGGAAATGAATAACGAACCGGAAACAAATCGTGAATCAGAAACTAATGTCAATGGCTCTGTTGAGGAATTGAGTGACGACATTTCGAAAAATTGTACCGTTAGTGGATCGACCTACAGTTCCAGTCTTATTGACCCGAAAAATATTTTGGACGACAGTTTTGTGAGTATACGACTGTATTGAGACACTGCTGTTATTGTTTATAAGGTATCTTGAATACTAGTCCTTGGTAAAAGAAAAATGCTCGGACCATATTTTTCCCTCCTTACGCCTTACGTATAGTTGATTGTATCGAATCAGTAAAATTCACTCTCTTAGGAAGATTTTAAAATTATATCTTCACGATTTCACCATCATAGTTCATTTTGTGGTGTCCATCGATCTTGCGACAACTTACGTGTTTTGTTGTTCGTATGAGTGTTACAACTCCTTCATATAATGATCGAAAAAATAATTATGACAAGGGTACCAGAGAAAGAGAACTGTATTTTTTTCAGTGATTCAAATTTGATTTAATTGAATCCTGACCGGTGGAATTGAAGGATCTGCTTGTTTTTCGGAAGTAATTTCTAAAAAATGGTTGATTTATTATGATTGGTGTGAACTAAAATTTTCCGGTATGCCTATGACCTTCATATATTTTTTTCCGCATCTGTATCTGCTAATACGTTCATCTTTGGTTTTATGTTAATCTGTTTTGTGCCAAGCTGATATTGATGACAGGGTTCTCCCAATTCTGGGCAATGTTTGTCTTCGTTTCACTTTATGGCATAACCGATAGTTGAAGATGTCAGCATGAATAGATGAAATTTAAATTCAGATTGTTTGAAACATGAAAATTTCCCTTGACGAACGACGTTCATTTTTGTAGTTCTTATAAAAAAGAGATGTTTATACCATACTAGATACCAAACTCAGCGAAAAAAGTAAAGCCGACCGCCGCCGTTTTTGAATTGGGCATAAGCACCATATAAACACATGGGTGGAATGGGATTTTCAAATAAAATTGTATTTTATATGGGGTAAATTGCATTTATTTTGGTTTTAGTCATATTATATATTAAAAATTGACGTAACAAAGTAATATTATCGTATTTGTATTTTTGAACAAAAACGTTTTTTTTAGTATAAATCTACTTCAATACTGTATTTTTAATATATAACGTACCTAAAACAAAAATAAATGCAATTTACCTCATATAAAAATACAATTTCCACCTGAAAATCCTATTCCACCCATGCATTTACATGGTGCTTGTGTCAGTTCAAAGATGGTGTCGGTTGGCTTCACGTTTTGTCCTTGTAAAATGATATGAGTTCGTATTAATTCTATTATATGAAATTCAGTCCAGATTTCATCTATATTTATTTTTCGTACATCTCACGGAACTAAAAGACTGAAGATTGGTATGAGGGTGCATCAGTACCACATCTAGATACATTTTTTTCAAAATTCTGAAAACGTGAAAGGGGCAGCAGTTATGAACCAAAAACACTGAAGCAGCCTTTTTTCCGCTGCCAGTTGGATGGGTGACCGTCAAGAATTGTTTTTAAGTAGATATTAAAACTGCCCGAGTATTCGGACCGAAGGGTGGGAGTGGGTATGTTTTTCATTTCATGATTTTATGATCATTTTGGCACTATTTTTGAAAATTCATTTTTTTTTATATACCCCCTTTTGCGTTGCGTTCATTTCCACGCGTAATTTTGATCGGATGGTTTCGAAACTTTAAATATATATTCGAATCCATCTAAGGAAGAATCCTATTGTTTTAGATCTGGATCGGGCGCATAGTCCATCCGGTAAATCAGTTTATATGCATTTTTTGTTGAATAACATACAGGTCGCAATTTTCAATCGATAGGGCTGAAATTTGGTATAAATATGTGCTTTAGGTCAGGGACAGTATTTACCAATTTTGGTGCGGATAGGCCTTACGGTAGTTTGTTGCAGTTCTGCAGATTAATCGCTCTAAAAGGAGTAATTTGCAAGCTATCATCACAAAAGTTAGTACAGGTATTGATTTGAAGTATATCTAACATGATTCCAAATTTAGTTCCTATTGGTATTATGGTTCATTCCCTGGGGCTGTTGGAGGTTCCAATTTCTCATGTTAACTCAATAAAAGTTGCAATTCTCTTTCAATAGTCACCAGATTTGGTGCAAACAATACCACTCATACAATGACCAGACCTACACATTTTGGTTTTGATTGGTTAATTTGTTCTCAACTTATTAGCTATTCAGTGTGACTTACCCTCTTTTTCCCTGGTCCTAAAAATTTTCTAGTCTTCATCGAGAAAACTACTTGTTTTAAACTAGAAGCAACCCGATCTCAGAAAAAGGTCAATTTTTCACAGTTTCAAAAGTTCTGTAGATTTTACTCACAAAACAACTATTTTATGTATAAAATTCAAAAAGTACAAATTTCTATCTGCATTTATTTTTCCCACTTCCCATTGTGGTAGAAGGCTGAAAATTGATATTAGAGTGTATCTGTATCACATCTAGATTCCTTTTTTTTTTTTTTTTTAAATACCGGAAAAGTGAAAGGTGCCGCAGATATGGGCCAAAAACACTCTGAAGCAGTAGGTATTGTTTCTGCTATCAAATGAATCATCATAACGAATTTTATTCTAGTGCCAATTTGCCAAACATGACTCTCGCCAGTTGCAATTTGGTCATCATTTTTTCTTTTTTTAATCGTTGGATTATATTGTTTTGTGTTTTTTCTTATCAGCAGGTAAAGAAATTCTTTAATTTACACTACCTCTTTCTGTACATATCTACATCTATTAATAGTATATTGTATGACAAGTGCGTAATGTGAGCTATTTTTTTACCGAGTGTGAAGAATTTGCAGACAACCAAAGGCGAGTGCTGCAAACTCGACACGTGTTAAAATAGCCCACAAGCACTTGTCGCTCGCCATACTTTCTGCAACTAATGCACAAAAAAAAGTATAGCAACAGCTCCCATTCTCAATAAAAAAAAACTCGTAAAAAAAGTAAAATTTGAAAATTGTAGCTGAAAAAAAAAAGTCAAGTTTTCCATTATTTTGCATTTTTTTGTTCATTTATTTTCAAACAGCTAAGAAAAATTAACAACTTATAAGAAAAGTAATTTCAAATAAATTTTTTCCTCTTTCTAGCAGTACTAATCCCAGATTTGTAGCTTAAACAAGGGCTGAGGAATCATTGAGTGGAAAAAGAGAGATTTTTGGATTTCAAAAGAAAATTTTTTTTCCATTAATTTGCGTTTTTTTCATTTGTTTATTTTCAAATTGTTAACGATGATTAAAAAATTAAACAAAACTAAATTCAGGTAAATTTTCTCCTCTTTTTCAGAGATACAATTTTCAGCTCTCCAGCTTAAATAGCGACTGGGGAATCATTGAGGTAAAGAGGAGAAGTTTCTAGATTCCAAAATACGGCAAATCTCCCATTAATTTGCATTTTTTTACATTTATTTGTTGTCAAATAGCTAAAGATAATTAAAAAACTATATGAAAATTTTTTTAATTTATCTGCTTTTGATCATTAAAAACCCCAACTCTAACTTAATTAGAGGCAGAGGAATAATTTGAGACTTTTTTTTAAATTGAAATGTTGTGTTTGATTGGATTGGCAACTTGACGAATAGTTTTTCACGAAATAACTAAATAATAATATCAAAATGATTATATGTTCGAATATTTTACTCCCTGTTGCGCAGAATGTGTAAAGTACTTTACACACTCTTGCCCAGAATTTGAATGCGTGAAAGATTGTAAAATTATCATCTACTTGACAGGCCAAAAATTTTTTTGTTTACATTTGCTATACATGCATGTAAAACTCGTTCTTTTGTGCATGTATTGCAAAAATAAATTATTCGTTCTACTTCCCATTGAGCTAAAAAGCTGAAAATGTGTTTCACGCCCAGATACTTTTTTTTTCTTCGCGAAATTTTGAAAATATAAAAGGAGCGGCAAGTATGGGAAGAAACTTATTTTTTGGTACTTGAGGAACACTCAGTATGTAGAAACTGAACAACTTAATTTGTAGCGTGAATTAATATTGTAGGTTAGGTTTTTTGCTGCCGTGAATTGGAATTTGATAAAAATTTTTTTATTCAACCCATTTTTCCACACTAAATGGTTAAAAAAAGCAGTTAATATCGACTTTCCACATTTCATGGAGCAATACATCATTTGTTATGTTTATTAATGCGTTAAGTTAAAATTTGACATTAGTTTTTCATTCGACCTATTTTTCAATGCCCAGGTGTTCAAAGAACTGGCCAATTTTCACTTTTCACGATCTATTGTGTCATACGTCCTTTATAATTTTTTTTAGGCATGAAATTCGAAGTTTCAGTTAATTTTTTACATTCGATTCAATTTTTGATTCTTCAAGACTAAAAAAAAGTCAATTTCAACTTGAGTGACGTTTTATTGTGTCATACATCATACATAATGTTTTTTGAGGAGTGGAGTTTAAATTTTATATGATCCATATTTAGAGCCCAGAGGTTCAATAAAAAGAACAATTTTGACATTTCACATTTTATTGTATCATAAATCGTTCATATTGTTTTTTGACGTGCTGAGTTCATATTTTGACATAAATTTTTCATTAGACTAATTCTTTGGCCCCCAAGGGCTCAAAATGAGAGTCAGTTTCAACCTTTCACTTTTTTTTATGTCACACATCATTAATATTATATACTTCTAAGTAACCTTTCTCTTGATACATGGAGCATCAAAAATTTTCCAACAGGAGGTATGTATATCCATGCCTCAGTCAAATAAAGGGTTTGAAAATAAATTATAATATCTAACAATGGTTTCTCTTTCAAAATGTGATGAAGGTGGTTGGAATTTTTGATAAAAATTCTCGAACCTGCTCTTTACATAGGCACTTTTTGAAGAAAGTTACATAATTTTGAATTGAGATTTAGTTGATTTAAAATATCAGAACACAGTAAATTCCAGCATCCAGGCTCAGATAAGTGGGGTAAAGGTGTACAATATGAAAAAATGTATGTTAGGAAATAGGGAATGAAAAAGCAGTTTTTTGAATTCTTTTTATTTGTTTTTATTGTACTGCCAATGAAAAAATCTAAAAAACAAAAACAGAATCGATGAATTTTAGTGAATCATCTTAACTTTACTTCTAGAGATCCTACAGACTTTGATGATAACTTCAAACTTTCCTCAAAATAACAAATATAGATCCTGAAAATTTCCTCTCGATCTGTTGAGTTGTTCTTTAGTTTTGGACGAAGAGATAGTCATATTTACTTCGTACTTACAAATTCTGTTCTGTTAGTGTTTCCTTATTATTTCAATTTTAAAGAATTTGATCTTATTTCACAGTCTAGCAAAGACAGGCCTGAAAAACTAGTTACTTTTTATTGTTGAAAAGTACAATCTTCATTTTATAGTAATCGTTTTTCTTTATTATTTTACTCTGTATGTCTTTTTCTACATTTTTCCAGAATTGGGCAGAAGAAGTCGAAAGAGAACAACTCATTGCTGAACGCAATAATTCTGAAGCGGAAGACCGCAGTCGAAATGATGATACTAATCTTAATGACGACCGGAAGGAAAAAAAGAAACGAAGAAGGTGAATATTGTCATATTCAACTTTTCCAAATGTTTTCTTTTTTAATTTGAGAAAAAGAAGTAAAAAAAACCAGTCTGTCTTAGAATCTATGATTTTACCTATAAATTCGATTGATATTCTGCGATGACAAAACCAATTGACTGTAAGTTCTTTAAACGTAGATTGAGTGGAAAAACATTTATTTGGGTCGAACTGATTAATTGAAAACTATTTATTCATCGAATTTTAGTGAAATATCTGCCTTAATTAGCTCATAAGTTGGTCCATAGATAAAAATTTTAAGTGATTGTTTTAAAATTATTATACGTTGACTCTCACTGTAATTTTTTTTTTCTTGAACGGCTTAAAATCGATTGGACTAACATATAAATTTGTCGCCTGTCTCCAGTTTTCTGAAAGAAAATTGAAACTCTTTGTGAATTTTCTTTTTAATAACGATAAAGTTCGTAATTTCACATTAGTAACTGTAGAAACATACGAATAATTTTCTGCGTAATTTAAATTACTAAACTTGATATCAGTTGGTCCTTTTTTAAACAAAGCCTCGCTAAAATGTACATTTCAGTGCAGCGAAATTGAATTCTATCTTAATCATTCTCAATATTTGACGTCAGATTTATGTAATTTTAATTGTATGGTTTATTGGCTTATTTTGATGAATATAAGTTTGTTTCATTTTTCAAATGTAAATATGGTAATTATTCTTCCTCCCAAACCGCAGACGGGAATTTCGGAGGAAACGAGGGTAAGTTTCCTGTTTTCTGGTACCTAATGTTTAGGTTAGATAACTTGTAGTAATTCGAAAGCTTGAATAGATTTTATGAACACATTTACTATCATGTGGTTTACTGCACTGTTATTGTCACCAAGCATATTTTCCTACATTCTTGCTTGCCATTTTCATTCCACAAGAATCGTACATTGTTCTAATGGTTTTATAAATTTTGCAGCATAAGTTATGAAAGGAAGAATCCACAGCGTAGTAGAAATCCTAGTGAGACGGAAAACCAGAATCGTCGAAAAGAAGATGACCGTTATCGATCGAACGATAACAACGCCCGATGTGGAGAATCTTCGAATACTGACGGTTATCTATCTTGGAGACGAAATAAAAATCCGAGTCCTTCGTGCACTCGTTTGGGAATCATGACGAGAAATTATCGTAACGACAACAGCAGATCCGAAAGTACGCGCAATTTCACTGGGGACCAGGAGAGAATCAATAATAAAATCAAAATTAACAATAAAATGAACGATTTACCCAACCTTGTTAAGGATATAGGTGAGAATTCGTTGCGTTATATTCATGTTTAAAATGTATTTCTGGCCGAATCATAGCGCCCTTAATATGGGTGATGTCGAATCACAAAAAACAAAATTGGAATTATTTTCTTAAGTTCATGGGAGAAGTAAAATATTCATATTTAGTTAATTGAGTCGAGGTTCGACTATTAGGAAGTATTGAATCAGATTTTGTTGTTATGTATTAAAAGTTAGTTGTTTACCATAGGATGGTATCAGAACATGAAAAATCGATTTTTATGTTTGAAACAAAAATTTTGTGGCAGCAACCTTTCAAATTTAAAAGTTGTAGAAGTCTGGTTGGCGCAATAGTTGAGTGATCGGCATAGCATCCGAAAGGTTCTTGGTTTTAGACCAGCCGTCGTCGATATTCTCAACACGAATAAACTTTTTTCAAGTAAATCCCAATCGAACACTAGGGCAGTATAGTCAATGAGGTAGCTGAAATTTCCAGTATATATATAAATAAAAAATGAAGTTATATTATTCTTTTGAATTTGATGGTGAAAAAGTTTATCTCCGTTTAGTTAGAAATGCAACGTAATATGTAACCACTGTATTGTTCATTTTTAAGTTCCAGTTTACACACAATTTTATTTTTGTTTTATTGCTAATGTAATATTAGTCAATTCAATATTGGTGTCTAATTCTTCTTACTGTTTATGTGTTCCACAGCTGGAGAACCTGTTGCCGGCATCATAAAAATTCCGCAGTCTGCCAGTAGTAACCAGTCGGAGCTCAAGTGCTCGCCGCCAGTATTCCCATTGCCTCATATGCCCGCATTTTCAAACAAGCCTATCAAACAACTCTACAATCCGACCAATCCGAAACAGCCGATCATCGTGTCCAATCAGTCTGCAAGAGCTGCAGTTGGCACCACTCCTCCTCCCGTAGCCCAGCATTATGTTCCTCCTGTAGCTGCCGTCGCGGAGCACGCCAATCCGATGTATCTGCCATCGTACTTGGATCCGAGCGTGACGGCCATTGTAGCGCCAACCTTCGTAAATGACCAGTTTCTGATGTCGAAGCCAGCTTGGTACGACGTGTACTCGGAAAGTTTTCGCTCCATTCTCAACGCACATCTGCTGTTGGACATCAAGCGAGCTGACACGGACCTACAAACACTGTTGCAGCCAGCCACTGTCATTCGAGCGTGGGATCGGATCACTGAGTTACGGTAAGGTTTCATTGGGGGTGTGAATGAGTAATTTATTAGGTTTGTTTTATTTAGCTGAATAGTACAACTCTTGGAGATTAGTTCTGTACCAACTGTGGTGAGTATGCAGCTATAGTACTATCGTGGTGTTTAAATTCAAGTATTTAGCGAAATCCTTTCTGTCGAGTATAATGTGTATGGGTGGAAAAATGTTTTGCATTTATCAGCATATGAAAAAACAACTTCTGTTGCTTACATTTTTATTTTGAATTGTGGGTGAAAATTGGCAAATTGAGTTTTCTATTAAAGTATTGCTTCGTTAGAATTTTTTTACCAATGAATAAGACTATCAATTTTGGAAGTTTTAACTTACTCGAAAATAAAAAAACAGGACATACTACTGTGTAATATTTGAATCTGAGTACGATTTATCTGTGCGTAAAGAAAGCGTTATCTTGCAATTCATATCAGAATATTGTCAACTTCTTTTCTTCACTACCATTTGAAGGGAATGATACTCCTAATATCTCATCTCTTGACTAATACTTATGAAAAGGAGCACTGCGTGAAAAAGATTTATTATGAATTACATTGTAAACAATGTTTTGTAATTTTTCAGTACATTTTTACAAGAGGCTCTGCGCACATTACTAGCTACGGATTTGAAATTTTGTGAGGCAGAAAATGTTGAACAACATATGTGGAAGATACTGTTTTATAACGTTATCGAACTTCTACGCAAATGTATTCTGGAAGATGCGGTTAATATGCAAAAATATAAAAATTTTATGTTTTTGGTCATAGATAAGGTAGAGTGTTCGTCACAAAGTGATTTGTGTTTAACGATAGTCCGGTACCAAATAAGTAGAGCTCAGATGTGTGATACCCACCAGTGCAACGTGAGATGTCGATATTTGAAAATAGTAACGAGATATTCGGTTTTGAGGATACTAGAATTGAGTAATATCAATCATGCCGATATTGAAGGGTATAAATATCGATATTTAGGTACCGATATTCTTTGATACTTTCGTTTTTTCATCATAGATTTAATTGAAATTGAAAAATAAAAACTGGAAAGAGATGAATTTTATTTAATTGTGCATCCAACCATTTTTGGGATGTCTGTAAATTGCAAAAGAACCAGTAAAAAAATTGTAACTACAATGAATATATCCATTGCCATTGATTTCGGTAAGAGAATTGATACTAGAAATACTGAGTGGTTTAAAATATCGATACTCGATATATTTTGATCGATGTATCAGAAAAGTGTCAGTATCAATGAAGTATCGAGTTCAACTTATTTGGTGCCATTTATGGCTGGAAATATAACTGATTTAAAATGTTTTTTTCTGTTGATGTTTTAGGGTGTTAAGTATTTTTGTAGTCTGTTGGTTCTGCTTGAAGATACGTACAAAATTCGAATTGAAAATTTCCTCCTGGTGGAATCAACGTCGACCAAACAGCTAGGTTTGAGTGGGTTAGCGTTAATCTCGGCACAAAAAATTTTTCTGTCCCTTGGCGATTTAGCCAGGTATAGGGAAACGACTGAAGAATCTTCCACCTATAGCAATTCGCGGCAGTAAGTAGTTAGTATTTTTTAGATAAAAAAACCACGAAAATTTCAATTAATATCTTGCCTTAAAAGTAAGCTGAACTTCGTAGTAAGAACGTATTCGTGCTAGTTTTTAGCATCTTGCCTCTTTGCCATGTTGAACTGACTTTTTATCGACTGCGTATTGAAGAGGTTATATTGTCTATATACCTTGGTTATATGTTTGGTATGTCCTGTCTTCTGAACTAAAGAATTTTCGTTAGCTCAGAACAAGTGTCTTACTTAATGGATTTTAATGAAAAAACGTTTTTATTTTGAAAAAAACCTATTGTCTTTCACTTGATGATTTGTCAGCTGCTATTGAAGCTGAAAAGCTGAGGTTGGTATTGCTGGAAAGAAGAGAAAATTTACTCAAATTTACCACCTACAATTTATCTTTTTATCATTAATGACTTGAAAAAAAATTTTAAGTGATAATCTCCCTATTTTTTAATAACAAATCAATTTTTATTATCAGATTTCGCTAGAAACGAAGTCATTTTAAGTTAATGGTGAGTGAAAATATTTAAAGAAAACTCAAACCCGTTTTCACTAACATTTTTCCTTTCAATTTTACGGTATAAGTGGGTCTATACAAAATTAAATCCCATAAATTGCCTTACAAAAAATGTTCTTACAATTTTTTCATTGGGTCAACATTAACGATGTCGGAGCATAAGTACGTGTACATCAAGGGGGAATTGTTTTTTTGTGCTTGACCTATTTGTAACCCTTGTCTTCGGCTCACTACGCTCGCCTACGACGCGTCTTGGAAACACATGCTTGGCCAATCAACTTCTCCCTTGGTACACATTGTACTATTTTCGTGCCTTTTTAAAATTTTTATTTTATTTCATTATTATTTAAAAGTTCTTGTTAGTAATATTTTTGTCTTCAATTCTATGCAGTTGGTACGTTAAAGCGAATCAGTTGAACCCCAGAAACGGTAGACCATACAATCAGTTAGCTATTTTGGCTGTCTATGGTGTAAGTGTATTATTCATTTTTTTTTTACTCGGTGTCTATTTGATGGAATATAACCTTCTGTGAAAATGTTTTATTTTTTCAGAGGAAGAAATTTGATGCCGTGTATTACTACATGAGAAGTTTAATGGCATCAAATCCATTTTTCACGGCACGAGAAAGTCTGCTAGCATTGTTTGATGAAAATCGTAAAAAGGTGAGGCTGTACTTAAAGTTAAAACAAATAATTCATACATCTTAATCAAGGCTGTACCTAAGATAAGGGAACCAAAGTGTTGGGCCCCCTTCCTCTTCTTTTGAATTTAAAGTTGAGTGTTTTTTGTTGTTAACTTGATAGTTAATTAAAATCGGATCGCAGTGTCTGCACTGCCGAAAAAATTGCTATTCATATCAAAGGATACGCGTTAATTAAGTTGATATCAAGCGAACTTGAGGATTCTGATATTAATTATTTTGATAGTTTGTTAAATGAAAAAACGACTTATTGGAGTGTGTGAACGCTTGAATGTAAATTTTGTTTTGTAATACAACACCTGAGTACGAGTGCTACAAATCAAACCAGTACCTTCTCTGGTTGTCAGTTTTCTATTTTATATTCCAGATCCAGAAAGGTCAGCATGGTGTGTGCTTAGGAGCTCGGTTTTACAGTCGAAAGGTAGCGATTTTGAAACCGACATATTCCTGACCTAAAATAGCGATGTGTTCCGTTTGATTTTTCAGATGTGATTGAAAAATTTATGTTTGTAGACCATTGGTTAAGAATAATGCCCATCCTATCAGATATATTGTCCAGACGATGAATAAAATAGCAATGTAGCCGAAGTCCAATTAAAAAAAATTAATAATTATGTTTTGTTCCGTCGGGTTTCTATGAATACCTTTGACTATTCAGTAAAGAAATATGATTTCTGGTTAGACATGCCGGCGCTGATTAGGCAACCAGAGCATACCTTTTGAAGTATTTTGCTTTGTGTTTACGTGCGCTATCCTTGTGATTTTATGGGATGTCTTTATCAGATGTATTCTGAATTGGTGAATTCAAGTAAAACGTCGAAAATACGCAGAAGGTACGCTATGGTTGCCGGGTTGCCTATTTTTTCTTCGACATGACTTGACGTTAAAAATTACATTGGTCTTATGGAGCTTTACTGGTCCAATATTGTATAGTAAAAGATTAATATTGTGATTAGTACTCATGTTGTTCCATTTTTCTATAGTAATTCGCTCGTTTGGCTCGATAAAATTTCGTTCGTCTCAAACGATCATCGAAAACTAAAATGTTGTGCCTAGTTTTGCTCTGTATAGTTTGCTTCCATCTGTATCCTCAGTATCGTTAAAGTTTTTATACTTTTTGTCCTCTTCGGTTCAGTACGAACAGGTTGAGAAAGCCCGTCGAGAGCTTAAAGAACAGAAAAAACAAGAAAAAGCAAAGGAAAAAGAAAGCGTCATCAACGGCAGTTTGTTACGCAACGAAATATGGATTCGTCCGGATGACGGTCAGCGAATTCAGCGTACTACGTCCACATCACAAGAGTGCCAAGAAGAAAGCGACGATGATGAATTACCGAAATTATCAGCAGCTGAAGTACGCCCCTGATTCTCACTATGTCTATAGCACATGCTTGATGTATGATTGAAATTTAAACATATGAAATCTTTTGGTTGCAGGTTAACAAACGGTTTTTGCTCAGTTTCCTGCACGTACATGGAAAGTTGTTTTCCAAAGTCGGGTAAGTAGTAAATTTTTTATTTATTCTTATGCAATATGAGAGAAATTAAATGAAAACTTCATTCTGTGCGTCAAAAAAGAAATATCCATCAAATGGTTTCATAAACTACTTTAAAATCATGAAATTCGCCTTGAGAGAATCTTTGAAATTAAATTAAAATTTCATTGATATCATCATGAAAGCTGGTCATTCCCTTAAATGTCGGTTGTTGAGAGTCATTTTGAATGAAGACGAAAAATTTCTATTTAATTGAGTATTCCTAGTGTTCGGACTTTTATCAAAATATATACAATTACCAATACACAGCTTAAACTAAGAAGTCGATGTATATTTATTGTTGATAATGCAAAATTACGATATTCTTATAAATATTTTATTATTCTCAAAGTAATGATTAGTTTTGAACCAAATAAATCCTAAAATTTCATCGTTGATAGTGTTTCGTTTTAAGTAAAATAAAAACATCCTGATCAGAGTTAAAATCAAACGATAAGGATTTCAAAATCACTGTGGGTCATTTTTTGTTTTCTAAAATATACGTTGTAAATTTACAATTATAGCGGTTTACAATAATAGGAGGCGCTGAATATCCTCGTTTCAGGCCATTTATAAATACTATATATATTTTTTTATTACAAAATACAGTATAAGTTGAATATTTCGAACCCTAACATGCAGGAAGTATTGGGTTCAAAACTCTAGTACTGTTGATTTTTTCTATCGAATTTTTTAAAACTTTTTATTTTCTATTAAAGTCCAGATTTTTTTCGTTTTCTTCTCCGATACGTTCGTGCCGTAAGAGATCGACTATTTGGCGAAAGGATGGCGGACGGGTTTATGGTATGTTATTTTGGCGGGCCAGTAGTGAAAGGCGTAGCCATATGTTTTGACCAAGGTCCCCCTTCCCGAATAGTCATTCGGAAATTTTCACGCGCAGAACTGTCGGCCAAATCATTTGCGATTTAAATAAAAAAATTTACGGAAGGTTCAGAACTGTGATATTAGCGACTCGTCGAAAAATTGTATTTGAAACCAATTCTAGAATCCGAGACGTACCGAACAAATGTAGTGAAAGACCGCTACTTGGTTTTATAAATGTGTATTGTGATTAATTTTTATCGAAATTTTGTTTAGTAGAAACATATTGAAGGAGAAAAATCTAATTTTTAAGTCATCATTTTTTGTTGATAATCGTATGTACTATATTATTTTGTTGTTACTGTTACTAGAATGGAAACCCTGCAAGAAGCAGCAATTGAAATGTTGAAGGAGTTCAGAGTACTATTAAATTTCACACCATTACCCGTGAATACGAATCGTTTACTGCAACTATTAGCGTTAAATATGTTTGCTATCGATAATGGTCAATTGAAAGGTATGATTGATATCACGAATCAGGTCTCAATTTAATCTAATTATTATATTCATTGAACGCCAAGTATTTGTTTCGCTTTTAGATCCGCAATTAGAATCTGGCTATCACTCTGCCGTTCAAGAATCAGCCCTCGTCATTAGTCTGCAGATGTTCAACTTGATTGTCAATCGATGCGTACAGTTGTTACGAGAACAATTACAACAAATGAAAAAGCATCCAGATCGGATCGACTGGCATTATCCACTGATCGTATGCGCTGATGTGCTAATTCTGTTGCCTGCAATTAAAGTTAGATTTTATCGCTAGTTTTGCTCTCGTTTCGCCGTTTTATCTCACTTAAGCGTTAACATTTCTTTTGTTCCCGTGTGTTGTACAGTTATGGTGCGATTGGCTGTTTTGTCATAGCTCAGTTTGGAATCCTCCTCCTTCATGCCAGGATTACAGAATAAGGTTGGCCTCGATTTTAAAATCTTAATACGCGAAGAATGTAATATTCTTTTCCTTTTTTACGAAAATATTTATTTTCAGTGGCTGTGGTGATTGCTGGAGTCGTTTAGCGGTCTTAATTAATTTATTAGAAGAGCTTGATTATCAAGAAATATTGAAAAAAAGTGGTCAGGAAGAACCAATTTTAATTATGGAAGCGAGAAATGGTTCGTATTCATGGGAACTTCCAGTTACTTATTGAGATATTAATGATTTTCTTGTAAAAAAGGGTAACTGATCTATGTTGGTTTCTACAGATATATTAAAGCATGATTTTTTCTTCAATTGTTGAATTTTTTGATTTATCAATATGCTTGATGTAATATAGTATTACATTTTTTGTTCTATTAACATTTACTTTGAAATCGATGGAATTTTTTGTTGGTATGTTCTTCATTTTAATTTTTTGTCTCTGCCTCGTAGTGCATGTTTTGAGGTGTTTAAAAGTAAATTAACTGAGCAAATCTTTTTTTCTTTATCTACCAAAATCAAATTTTAGCCAATTTGTTAATGTTTGGAACAAAATTGTCGAATGCAAAAATTTATTTTGTCGACGCTTTCAAATCTGTAATTTATTTCCCTCAAATGTAACGTGGTATTCAAATTCATCTTACGCAAATGATTCTTTCTGGTTGAATGTATCAAAGTCAGAAACTTAAATGTTCCATTTGTTTTGGTCAATTTCTGTTTTACGATTACTAATTTCATGTTTTTTGTTGACTGAAATTTTTCACCTCTTCTTTTCTGTAGTTGTAGATATGGTGAAAATTACCTTGGACGAAGATATAGCGTTACGCGGTTTCACACCTTTAATGTGCAATGCTCAACAGCCAGTTTACACACACAAAAATGTTGAAATGGTAAAATAAATATGACAGAACAAATTCGATTAATGCTCAGAAGCTTCTTAATAATAATTTTTATTGCGTAGGAATTAGCCCAAATATGTTTGCGTATTCATAGAATACTGTTCTTCGGCACTATTTTCTTATGTGGAATCGATCCACCTGTTTTGAAATTACACAAGACGGAAACCGGTCTCAGCGAATACATTTCTGTTGTCGAAGAAGTGGTTACGCCGAAAGATCAAGTAAGGTTATGGGATAAATTTTGAATTCTGGTCGATAATGTTTGTTGGGTTATTGCAAGTTTCGCTTTGAAAATTTCCTTTTTTGCTGAGATACGAAGTAGAAGGGAAATGAATTATTTCCCTTTCATGTGAATTTAGGGTCTACAAAAAATATGTTCTGCATCAGAGTATTAAAAAATCATTAGATATTATTCGAATGGAAATTTGGAAGCTGAACTTGTAAAGAATGACATATCGCTTGCTCGGTCGTTATCAAATACTGCACAGTATGGCTAAATATATATTTGCGTGGATCAGTTCTTAGTTTAGAAAATTGTGTTTTTCTAAATTTACTAAAATTCGTTCATCTTGATTCGCAATGCACTAAAAATTGGGAAGTTGCTATGAAGCGTATTTCTGTATTAGATGTGTACATTTTCAAAAAATTTCATCTAAATGAACTCACGAAGTCTCGTGGCCATCTTTTCTTTTCATAGTAGAACGAAAATAAAACAAAAGACCTTGAAGAATTGTGGTTTTCTGACACAAATTTTACTTTTAGCAATTTTTTAGAAAAGGCAGTATTTTTTATCTTTGATAAAACATATTGAAGCATTTTAGTAACTTCTTTTTCATCATGTAGTTTGGGGGTACCATTATTGAGTGTTTCGTGTCATTTTGTTATTTTTATTCGAGAAAGGATTATTTATTCGGCAGAGTAGTTGAACAAATGGTTGGATATTCGATTTTTTCCGCCAATATTTTTGTTTTAGTATTGAAGTTTATTTTCGAAAATTCTTGTATGCATACAAATTTTTTTCTGTGTTCTGTCATTTTGTCACTTTGGAGGTTTCATTTGGATTAGTAATAAATTTTTTTATATTTTTACAGAGCGACAATGAGAATATCTGCGAACAATGGAGTGATAACGAAAAGGAGATCGAAGATAGTGACGATGATACAGAAAAAGGTACTAAAACGAGCTCAACGAATGATGATGAGAAAGGTCTTCTACATCGTAAGAAGGAGCTCGAACGGATACATCAAAAACGCCAGAAATATATGAGAGATAAAAAAGTAAGTTGACATTGAAAAATAATATTCTAACTTTAATGCTTCGATACCAATTTTGGGCTACATCAGAAGCATTAAGTTACGCAATTTTCGTCAGATGAGTATAGTAATTGAATAGAATTTTTCATGTTAATAAACATTAATTCTTACTTTTTTAGGAGACCATTCAGAAAGATATCGCCGCATTTAGTGTTGAAATGGAGATACAACCACATTATCTGGTTCCAGATACGAATTGTTTTATTGATTATCTTCCAGAACTTGAGAAAATCGTTAAGGCTGTTTCATCGAATCAAAGACCTCTGTACTCGTTAATGGTTCCTGTTATAGGTAAGAGTTATTTATTCGGAGATAAAAATAAGCTGTCGTAGTTTCCTACAGTTATATTTTACCCACCAAGTATTGATCACTGCCGTTATGTCTGTTAAATCAGACTTTTCACTAGTTGCGCAACGTTACGTTTCTATTGATTTCAATCTCTTACTAATTTAAATGACTCAACTATTTGAATTTTGAAAAATCCCTGGAATATCAAGGGTTTTTGAACAGAAAATAACATAATTATTCTTTGGATAACATCGAAGCTACATTATTCACGTTTTTTTGTTTGTGATTTTCTTCAGCCAGTATTTCTTGACAGTGTTTTTTCCATTCTTGATGCTTTTTTTTTTTTTTTTTTTTTTTTTTTTTTTTTTTTTTTTGACTGAAATGATCTAAATAAAATTCTCTGAATGAAAAGTCAAAAGCTTTGTAAGCTATGGGAATTATTTTCGTTCAATATTTTGGCCAAGTTGATGTTTCTTGGTGAGCCAATATGTCAGCCCCTTCTCCTTCCAACAGGTGTGTAGATAAATTTAGAACATCAATTTCCTATTTGAATATTAAGTGTTCTTACGCCCTTGAATGTTTCATTCAATTTTGGAAAAAAATTCTGTCTAAAATATATCTACTTACATTTTTTCGTTTATTAGCTATAAAATTCACGAATCTTTTCTGTTTTATGTATGTTAGTTCTAGGGGAGTTAGAGGGTATAGCCCGAGGTGCTCACAAAGACGAGAGAGTCACCGAAAAAGCTCGATACGCCTTAAACTTCTTACAGAACGACTGTTCGTATATGAATATTAAATGCGTTACTACACTTGGATCGGTGGTATCTGCGAGATTTACCAGCGAAGAAGTCTACAGCAAAGTAAGTAGGATCTGTCTCTCAAATTGTGAAAATTCGATCAATTTGAATAATTTGGTCATTATCTTCTCGTAGGTTGAGAATAACGACGATAAAATCTTGACCACGTGCCTGAACTTATGCAAACACAAAGACTCGAATGACAATCATAGTGGTGAATATTTTAGTTTTATTTTGATACACGATTATCGGTTGAGTTGCCTCAGTATGTGACAATTTTAATTTTTATGCTTTAGATCAGCCGAAAAAATTGTATCGAAAAGTTGTACTCATGACCGAAGATCGAAATTTACGAGTGAAAGCCCTGTCGAGTAACATGCCGGTTCAGACGGTCGCCGATTTCATCAAATGGGCTGGTCTCCACTAAAATACCATCCAGTGGTGAAACGGTAGTAATTCCAGAGTATTGGTAGCCGTTGTCTACGACATGTTAACGTCAGGTAATTATTTCATCGAATGGTTTGACGAAAGAATTTTATGTTGCTTCCGAAAGTTAGCTCCACATTTGCGTTCCTCGTTTACTAAAATTTCCATTTTTTTCTTCGCGATCGCCGAGCGTTGTTCCTTTCGTCCCTAGATTTTTAATTCGAATCTATTTTCAACACGCTAGTCAGAAGATAGTTTTTAAATTTTTTTTTATATTCAAATTGCCGAATTATGATTTCAAGAGGAGAAAATTTTATTAAAACACTTTTATTTTTGGTATTCGAATTAGTCTTTACTGGAAGATGTTGTTGCAAGGAAAAGCGGTAAAACAATTTTTTCTCAATAATAATAATAATAATAATAATAAATAAATAATAATAATAATAATAATAATAATAATTATAATAAATAAATAATAATAATTATAATAAATAAATAAATAATAATAATTATAATAAATAAATAAATAATAAATAATAAAAAACGTTGTAGATATTTCTTGATTTTTAAGTACTTAGTTCAATTTTTTTATTGTTTCAGAGGTCGTTCATTTGAAACGTGTAATGAAGCACAAGAATCGAAGAAAGTAAGTCGTTGCCAGTCAGTCACGCTGGTACGACATGATTGCTGAGAAATTTTTTCGTCTGTACGATCTTTTTTAATGTTCATGAACTCTTCTCGCATGTATTGTCAGCGAATTATCTACTAATGAAGATTTATTCTCTATCATGTGTTAGTGTTAGATAACCTTAACGATTATTTTGACTTTCTCATTCTCTGTACTCTTGTATCCGTGTCTCTTTTAGAATATTTCCTCTTCTTTAACAAATTTAGAATATTTTAATTTTACTCATTGTGTGTACAGTTAACGTATTTTAACGAGTTCGACTTTCAGAATCTTTCTCTGTATTGTTTTTTCGTTGAGTTGACACGGTGTCCAATTCACCCTGTAACGTTTCTCGTACGACCACATTTATTGAATTTTGTCGTATTCCTCTTCCACCGTATATTTTATGTCGAAAATAATCCTCAACTTTTTCCCTTTATTATGTTTTAATTGTGTATATTGTGATAAAATTGTTAAGTTAACTTATCGTAACAAGGCCGCATATAGCTCCGTTCTAGGGGTGGTCCACACATTCTCAGTGGTCTCTTCCGAACCCTCTTCCCCACAAAAAAAATCATCTAAACTGATGAAAATACAGAATTCAAAAATTTTTTTATTTGCTAATGGGGGTCCAGACCTCCAGGAACCCCCTTATATACGCCCTTGGATTGTAATCAGGTTGATAATATTATACCGTAGACTTTTCTTCTCCGTTTCCCCATCCAGTTTAGTTGACCATTAACAGCGAAACAAGAGGTCGAACCTATGTTCGCGAATAGTCAAAATAAACCAGAAAGACATTTAACTAACTTTCGCTTTGTAAATTTTCCATTTATGCTGTAATTTAATGTATTTTTAGATTTCAACGACCTCCTTTTCAAATCTCTTTTATTGTTCTCCTATTCTAGGGTAATTTTCTCTATGTTCATGAATCATGTTCTGTTACCTTCGTTATCGACGTTTTAATGCTGCCTGTATAAATGTCTGTTTGTAATCCTCAATTAATATTTTATCCGCGCTTGCAAGTATATATATTTTTTAGTCGTTTATCTCTACGGAGGTTTAGTTGTTATTATGAATGTCACGTAGCCAAGTCAAATTATGTTTGGAGATTTCGGTGATTCCCCAAAGAGTGCTGATTAGAATATAATTTTTTCCGTACATGTATGTATTTTTAATGTGATAATTGAACGCATAAATTTAACCGTTTATAGATGCTAAGTGGAAAAAATGATCTCATTTCGAATTTTTTATTTTTAATCGTATGGATGAAGTCGCAAAAGATAAGACTTGAACGTTTCCAATAGTCGAATTTTTAAAGCATAATATGTCGAGTGATAGTAGAAAAAAATGTCCGATTCAAAAATCCGTAGAATTCTAAATTCAGTACTAGCACAACTTGATTTATATGAGGTATCACCGTAGCGTTTCGTAACCTGATTCCTTATTGTATAGTTTTCTTTCAATTTTTTTCCTCTTCTTTCGTTCTAATTGTAGTTATTGACTTCGTGAAAGAGAACTTCATCGTAATGTATTTTTACTTATTTAATATTAACGTTAATTCAGTTAAGTATTTTTTTCCAGGAATTCATTAAATTTTTAAGTCACTGACATACACATTTTCCAATAATTAAAAAATGTTATCACATTCTAAGAGCGTTTTTTGTATGTTTTGAAATGTATTGAGGCTTATTTGAATTGTTTTTTGAAATTTTGCTTCATAATTATTGGCCTACGTTGATATGAGGTCTGAATTTTTTTCTTCTCTATCATTGAATTCTGTGATCATTGGAATGCGTGATCATTAGATTCTCCTTAAGAAGTGACCATATGGTACTCAGACCGCCCAAATACTATTCGATAGTTTTCAAATGGTTGGAGAAGTCCGTATGGGGTAGTAGCTGAATAATTAGCCTTACAGTTTAGCGGCTGTAAGTTCGAGACGAGCCGCCGTTACCTTCCTGATGCAAAATTACGATGTTTTTGAATTTAAGCAATGAAATTTTTTTGTAGAATAGAAATGTTGAATGAAACGAGGTATGAAATTGGTTTTAGAATCCGGTGTCACGAATTGAATCTTCAGATTATTAATCTCAGTTTTTGACAAGGCAAAGTTTGAAAATCGAAGTATAAGCGAAACTGATTATCTTAATAAGTTATAATCCTCCAAAATCAACTACTATGGAACGAAAAAATTTACTTTTTTCGTTCGACTACACAATATAAATACCACAGTTTTGCAAGTTAAATTTTAATATTATACATTAGTAACTCATAGATATCAGGCAAACAAATGTTTCCGAGTTACCTGATTAAATAACTGATACAAATTTATATTAACGCAACAATCGAATGAAAAATGAAGTAAATCGAAACAGGGTAACTGCATGATGAACAACTTCATCTGTCTGCCTGTTTCTTCTTTTGTTGAACAAGTTCACGCAAATTTTCTTCGCTTTGAGCTAGATTACGACTGAGAAAAACTTTGTCATTTTGTAAGGTGGTAATTTTTTCATCGATATGTTTATTTTCGGATATCAGATTAGTTTTCATCAAATTGAGCTCAGTTAGAATGAACGCACGGCCCACGGATTCATAAACAACTGTATCATCAGATAATTTACTGAACTCTTTAGCAGTGTTTTCATTTTCCTCTTTCATACGCGTCATTTGCCCAATTTGCAGATCTTTGAGCTGTAATTTCTGCCCGGTACCAACTACTTTCCGTTGAAGTTCAGCGAAAGCTTGCTTCAGTTCCATATCCATGATGGCAACGAAGGGACTATTGAAACGTTCACAAACGAAACCAAATCACTAACGAAAATGATACGGTCAGACGGACGGTAAATAGAATAACGGCTCGTAAGTAATAGTTTAGAAATATTTTGAACGCAAATACAAATAGAAGTTTTTAAGATAATTCGCAAGAGTAAAAATATAGTCAAAGGAGTAAAAGGCATCCAGAAACGCCTAATTCCTTTTTGTAACCATGAGCAAAACCTTGTTGCCATCAACTTATACGATTTTCATAATATTCGGATACGAACTCAACTGGCAACATGGGAAAAATCGTTCTTCTCGGTTACAAAAAAAAAAAGCCAATTCTAAGGCGAAATGTGATAGTGGTTGTTGCTTCCTGCTTATCTTATCTCTCACATTTGTATTTTGTATTTGTTAATTTCTTTGAAAACCTCTTTTCGGTTTTGGAGACCAATTATCGAATGAAGGTTGCAAATACTCGAATCAGATGGCTAAGTCCATAAGCGGTTTTTTGGATTTTCTTCAAAAAGGCAAAGTATGTCTGATTAGTATTATATTATGTTTGTATAGCATCGCCTGAATAATTGTATTTTTGTGATATTGCAGACATTCCGTCCGAAAAAAAAGTTATATCCTGGAACGTTGCGATATTCATTGCATAAACATGCTCAGGCATCGTTAAATTCAGGCATAAATTTGCGGTCAGTTGTCCAGTTACCTCCGGGAGAAGATTTGAACGATTGGATTGCTGTTCATGGTCAGTATAAAATTCTGTGCATCCCTATTTTAATGAGCTCGATTTTTTTTCATTCTCTTAATTTGTTAAATTTTATATTTTAAATTTTTTTTTTTTTAAAGTTGTCGACTTTTTCAATCGTATTAATCTCATATATGGCACCATTTGTGAATTCTGTACCGATGAATCTTGCCCAACAATGTCTGGTGGTCCCCGTTTTGAGTATCTGTGGGCCGATGGTGTTAAATTCAAAAAACCAACGAAGCTGGCTGCTCCGCAGTACATTAATTTGTTAATGGATTGGGTTGAAGAACAAATTAATAAAGAAGAATTATTTCCCGTGAGCACAAGTAAGGAAGCATGTTTTTGTTGATTTGTTTTTTTGAAAATTCGAATTATGTGTAGTGTTTTGTAATGATGTCTGGTGAGTGGTAACATGAGCGGGACGTTGTTTGTTGTCAATTTCTACACTTTACTGAACAAAAAATGACAAAAACAATCAGAAATTTATGATGAATTACATTTTATGGAATAAGGAATTTAGAAATCAACCCTATAATATAACTCTTGTTTTACAAAAATTGGTTCCTCAGATATTAGGGAATATCATTTATATCACAGTTCTTATCATCAATCTCACCGGGTGGCGGAAACTCATAAAAAGCATGGTAACTCAATGTTAAATAAGTTCAGCTCTGAAGAAGGTAGGCAGTATGACAAACAACTGTTTAATTTCCAATGATGATGACATATAAATGTTGTGATATCCGAGAGTATCTATATTGCTGGTGGGGCTAGGTATACTAAGAACAAAAAGAATGAGAGTAGAACCGTTGAATAAAATGAAAACCAGAAAAATTCTCCCTAACATAAACAAAGAACAAAACACAAATAAGGAGGATATAGGTATTTGTAGTCGCGAATGTAATCTCAGACTCCCTGATGAATGAAATATCTGCTAAGACTGAGTAAATCCCCATAATATATTTTCCATGTAGCATTGATCAAGACTTCTACTCCCCATTACAAGATTCAAGTAAAATATAATCACCTACGGCTAATAAACAAATAAGAACATCAAAAAATTTGATGACTTCGTTTATTACATGTTGATTCTGATGGTGAAAACGAAGCATGAATTTATCTGAATGGCTAAGCTCCAACTCGGATTTCAGTGAATGAACTTGAACCGCAAAATGAATGGAATAAGAATCATGTTTCGAAATAATGAACGAAATAAAAATAGGATGAACTTTCCCACATGTAAATTCTTCTATTAAATTCAACTAATTAGCAAAAACATTTCATTTTCCATTTTTCTTAAAGAATTGTGAATTGTCTTGCGATCTTTAGCGGACTGATTCATCTTTCAACAGTCAGAAAGAAAAACAAATCGGATTTTGAAGGAATAAAATGGGGAAAACCTTATCTGCGTTGGAGAAACAGCATAATCTAATCATCAGGAAAAGTCTTGCTTGAAATATTATATGTAAACTTAATATTGAATGATAAAGGACATGAATTAGCTGCAATTTATCAATGAATGTTGAGTAGAGAGAGTAGGTTGAATAAAAAAAGAAAAAAATGTAAAGTATATAAGGAAAATAAAGTATTAAATATATTGAATGCCTGACGATTCTCATTCTATGTTCTCAATTTCAGACACCTCAATGTTGAATGACCAATGAGAAACAGGATTGCATTAATATGCCTTGAGCATCAGAGCTCAACTCATTTAGTGCTGAGTGTAGATGCTACAAGGTGAAGATTTTTTCTGAGGTTCATTTAGACTTAAATTTTACAAGTTCATATCGGTTATCACGGTATGAATGGAGGTTTTAGTACAAATTAATTAGTGTTCACGTACTTCATAGTTTCATTCAATGAATCCTTTTGAATCATATTAACAACACAACAAATTATTTTTGAAAATATGATTAAATTAATAATTAATTCATCAAATTTCATATTTTAGTTTCTTGGATGAATTATTACTTTTCCAAAAATTATATTATATCATCATTTTTTATTGAATATAAACTATGATTAATGTTCTTGGTGATACCATTAAGCAATATGCTCCTTTTATACCAAACAAACAAGCAATGATTGTTGTTTTGCTCGTTTGGTGTGAATGGCCATCTCACAAACTTATAAGAACGAACAAAATTTGCTACCTGAGCAAATTGCAATGGGCATCCTGTAACTCTGTGAATATCAAAAAAGATTGAACAAACACCCAATTCCTGTTTGGTGTTACCCACAGATGTATTCACTTTATAACCTAGTTACCTACTTTACCTGATAGTATTCTGATGTCATATTTGGTGTGAATGTTCTATTAGTTTTGAAGATTGAAACATATGTTTGCTGAAAATTCTGTGAAAATTTCACTGAAATCTTATCATTAGTACTTGAAATAAAGTTGAAATTCAGAAAAGATATGTGAATTAAACTGTGGATACAAAATGACGTATTGCTACACATCTGTAGGGATCTAGTAAAATTTGAACATATAAAAATGTATTTTTCACCATCTGCGTACGGAGGAGGTTATATGTTTGGTATGGCCTATCTCCGGAACTAACAGAATTTTGTTCGCTCAGAACATTTGTCTTACTTTATAAATTTTAATGAAAGTAAACTCACAATATTCCTGATTATCCAAAGAATGTCCTAAGCTATTCATATTTTAAATTGAAAGAATTAGAAGGTTGTAATTGAAGAAAATGAGAATTTAAAGATTTAAAAAATTATTGTCCTAAATTTGGGCATATCCACTAATAAGAGCTAGTCATTCAGATTAATGCAGTCGTTTTTTTTTTTGTTTTTTTTTTCTAAAATGTATTCTAAATTAGCGTTAATATTTTGTTAATTGTATTTTCATTCAAATTCCCAATAATTTTTCCTACAAAAGAAACTACGTTTGTACGTATCTATTTGAAATTAAAGGATTTGCTATAACTTGTGAACTACCATTTTTTAATCTACCTAGTTTCAATTTTTATTGTTATATAGAAATTATGAAGAAAAATTAAACCTGTAATTGAATTAAATTGAACCCATAAGTATCGGTTAAATCTGTATTTGTATTTTGAATGTGATTTTATGGTATGTTATTGTGTGATCGAAAAGTTGACCTTATTTACCTATATTCTGTTTTTATCTGTTAATATTTCTCATAATGTTAGATGTCAAAGGTAAAAGAGAAGAAAAATGTAACTCCTAGCTAAAATAATAATTTACTATCTAATTATATCAATAAATTATGGTAGGCTGCTTCTATGATGAGTATTTTTCTATTTAGAAATTTTTTTTTAATGTTAAAATTCTTCTTTTTTGGTTATTGCGCTCAATCGCCAAGTTATTAATTTATCTGCTTTAATTTACAAATAACCTTGATACTCTCTTGGTTAGTAAGTTATTGATTGTATGTTTCATGTTTTTCTATTCGTTTGAATTTAATGCGAATATATCGCCTTTTCTCTTTTTCAGATGTTCCATTTCCAAAAAACTTCGTTAGTTTATGCAGCAAAATTTTAACAAGATTATTCAGAGTATTCGTGCATGTTTATATTCATCATTTTGATAAGATTGTTGCTATTGGAGCTGTAAGTGATTTTTTCTTCAAATCCTAATTCTTGTGTGAAAAATATTTTTTTTTTAAACGCTTTTATTCAACTTCGTTTTTTTCTGAGTATTGCCACATTTAAGTTGAGTTCATTTATGAGAATGCGTATGCATTAATGTTGCTGCTAAGAGAAATAATACTAAAAAATTTTCGGTAGGCCAACTAGGGTGGGTACACGTCACCCTAAAATAAACCAAGTTAAGATTGCTCACGAGTAGCAAGTTTAAAATTCAAAATTTTTCCATTCCAGGCTCTCGATGCGCTAGTTCCTAAATAGTTCTCAACCAGAGTCCAGAATTTAGAATGTCTAAAGTTACTGTTGTTACTTGTGTTTGTAAGAGAATACATGATTTTGCTCAATGTAAGAATATGCAAACTATCGTATATACACGTAACTTATGTTGCTCGACCTGTAGTTACAGGTTGGTGAACTCTAGAGTGAAGTTCCTGTATAAAACTCTTTATTTACTCTCGAATTTAATAACTTCAAATCAATCGATTGAATCGATTTCATCCTAGTTAGAAAAATGATTCAGTCCGTTTGAATTTTTTTTTGTTTTTTTTTTCTCAAAATTTTGTGATTTTAGGTAGGTTTATGGAAGAAAGACAAACAATAAGGAAGTAAGAAAAAAAATGCACTGATAAAAATCAAAATATGGGCAGAGCAGAGAGAAAAACAGCAATCAGGCAGAACGAAAATAGATAAATATGTGCTAATTATAATTCAATCTGCATTGTCCTTGAAGGAGTGAATGATTCCATGTTTTAAGGGGGGTTAGAAATAAACTTTTCTAATGTGTAATTACCTATATTAAGGTACATTTTTCTCAAGAGCCATTGGAGATATAAAGCTGAAATTTTGGTCATACTTTCACCCAACAATAGCTCAGACTTGAACCCAGTGGTTAAATAAGCATAAGAACAAGAAAATTGACCCCTTAGAAGTCCAGAAAATTTCCGAGGAGAATGAAATTTTATATTTATTGACAAGAAAATAATCTCAAGAAGTAGTTATTATATTGCTTAGTTTGGTCTATGTGATTTTATTGAGGGATGTATCTCTTTAATAAACACATTTGAAAATTGCTTAATGTGTTTGACAAATTCATCATTCGTAGTCTTTCCAAGCAATTTGTACTTTTTTCCCATTTTTAAATAAATTTAATTTATATTTGATTTCATGTTGCTATGTTTCAACATTAATATATACACAAGCGTCTAAATCTCACTCGGGACAATGGCTTACCAGGTTGTGATTGGTTGTTTTTGTTTTTGTTTGTTTTTTCTTTTTCTCATGTGAAGTCAGGATCCTGTACTTGTCAGCACATTACCGGTGGAGGGATCTTTCGGACAATGCAGGGGGCCTTGGCCAAGGCATGTCACTTTTTATATCAACGGTGGCAGGGAAGTCTCCAAGGCGTGGGGCTTCACCCCACCTGCTATGACCCCCCGTTGTCATTACCCTTAAAGTGGCATACCATGGACCGGCCCCCCACATCTGCCTGGAAGATCCCACCACCTATGTCACGAATGGAACATAATACTTTAATCAACATATAAAAACCCTTATGAGACGTTGTTAAAAATAAACTCATAAAAAAAATAAAAAAAAAAGAAGAAAAAATAAAGAAATAAATGAGACGTTCCATCGGTGGGATTCGAACCATCAACATCCGCATTGTGGCCACGGATTACATGAGTGTGCTACATTGGATTTGAATAGTGATTAGTTAAATTTGGTATACGAATAAAAAAATATGGAAGAACTGGGAAAAACAACCGGTCACAATGTCGTGAAGCCAGTTCCGAGTAAGATTTAGACATTTCTATACCTACTTCTTCTGCTATTCCATGGATCCCAGATAGTTAGTTCTTCATCTTATGTATCTGCTATTGCTAGAAGATTGGTACTTCATTTCTTTCAAAATGTCTGGTAGTTAGAAAACATTGTTGCTGTTCATTATGCTACAATTTACAAGCAGTTATCAAATTTGGAAGAAAAATTGCCTGTTCTTGAAAAGTAGATATTTTGTTTATTCAAACATAATTATTGTTGTCGAGAGGAATTAGAGGAGAAGTTAGTTATTGAGAGTTGAAATTTTGCAGAGACATAGAGGTACATTTGTTAAAAATTCTGTGAAAATTTGGTTGACATCGTACGTTTGGTTTTCAAAATATTGCTGAAATTCTGGAAATAGATTGAATTCATAGTAGGTATCATTTGCCCTTCTATACAATCAAAGTTCAAAAGCTATCCAGAGAAATTGTGAGAGAATGGTTGGTGGTAGAAGGCTGAAATATTGCAGAGACATCGAAGCACGTTGATTAAAGATTCTGTGAAAATTTGGCGAAGAAAGAACGTATATTTTTGAAAATATCGCTGTAATTCCGCAACTAGATTGAATCATATCATTTAAATTACATAATCTCAACTGACATCCAACAAATATGTATATGTGATTTTGGACATGAATCACATCTAAATTCCATACGTTCAGTGTTATTAGTGGAGTTGTATGTTTGTTTCATTTTAATTTTGAAACAATAGAATTTGTAGTGAAATGCAAGTGATATGAACTGAATATATTTAGTGGCAGAATTTCAGTGATATTTTGAAAACTAAACTTACAATTTCAGCAATATTTTCTCACCATCTTTAGCTAACATACCTTTATGTCTCTGAATAATTTCAGCTCTTTGCAACCAACAGCGATGATTTTTGTTAGGAAAGGCATTAAATGATAATGAAATGAATCTTCATAGTGGCAAAATTTCTGTGATGTTTCGAAAACTAATGGTGCAACTGTAGCCAAAATTTCAGAGAATCTTCATTCAACATTCTCTGATGTCTCATAGAAATTACAGCTCTCTAATACCAACAGTTGTTTCGCAATTATATTCAATAACTCTGATTGTAAAGAATTTAGTTGAGATTTGGGATTAATGTCAAAATTATCTTCATATTTGTTGGGTATTTCTGCCAAATGGAAAAAGGAAAATACACCAAAATAAAGTCCTCAGTGTCCTCTTCAATTTTTCTTGTAACAAAAAAAATTTTAAATACTCTTATTAGGGTGAAAAAAACAAATTTTTTCAAATTTTTTGGTATTTCCCTATAAGCACATTAGTAGATCATCATGGTGATCAACACAGTGCTGTAATTGTGTCAATTTGGAAACTTTAGGATGTAGTATTTTTGCATGATGTTTGTATAGATTGATTTCTTTGATTATAATACAGTACTGGATCTGTAAAGAAAGATGAATTTTGGTTAGACATGCCGGCGCTAATTAGCCAGCCAAAGCATACCTTTTGACATATTTTGCTTTGTGTTTGAGTACACTGTCCTTGTGAATTTGAGGGATCTGTTTATCAGATGTATTCTAAATTGGTGAACTCAAGCAAAACTTTGAAAATATACAGAAGGTACACCAGGGTTGCCTACTCTTTGGCCAGCTTGGCTTGACATTAAAAAGTACATTGGTCATATGAAGCTTTGTTGGTCCAATATTATATTGTCAAAGATGGATTTCCATCTTTATTCTTCTAGTACCTGGTTCACCGAGCTTTGCTCGGATGTGGAAAAAGAGAAAATTTTATTAATTTTAATCAAGTTGAAGAATTACAGCAATATATTTATTAGGAATATATTTTGGTATTATCGTATTCGTATATCTCGAAAATTATGATCACAATATTTAACTCATACTTCATTAATCATAAATCATAATAATCGTATGCAGTTTAGGCCTAGTAAAATTCGCTAGTAAAACCTTTCTTATTCGTTACTTTTTGGGTTAATCAATTTTTTAACATTTTTTGTTATCACTTGCTGCTGATGGATAGATTGAGATGCTCATATATCTGTTCAACAAATTTTCTCAAATTTGAGATCTATGTAAATCATTTTTTCATACCCAAATAACTCTATACTGTAATTTTCAGCAACATCGTTGGTCTGGTTCTTCATGAGGCATTTACATACACACATACCCAAACACACAGTTATTTATCTTATTATAGTATAGGATCTTTCCTTGTTCATAGCATTATGTTACCATGCTGTGAAAATTTTCCATGATTTTGGGTGCTGTTCTGGTTCATTGAAATTCTTTAAATTTGGCAGAAATGTTAAGTTTTGCAAGTTCATTGAGTCTGCCAAATTTGAAGATAATTGAATCAAGAAAAATTTTTGTAGCATGGTAACATAATGCTATAAATTTCTAGAACACCTATACACCCTGGTTGCCTATTTAGCGCTGGCATGTCAAACCAAAAATCATCTTTCTTTACTGGTCCAGTACTATATAGTTATTGTGTTTATTGTAATACTCTAAAATTGGTAATTCCAGTTGTGGCAGGTAGGTAACACAGAGTATTGAATATAATAGAGGAGGCATGCGAGATTAAAAACAGCACCACTTTTGAGATGAAGTAACTTCACTCTAAAGATCAGTACAATTTTTGTCTCATTTTAATCTATGAAATTTGATTTGATGTGGTTTCTGAATTATTAGTTATATTTATTCATTCATTTAATTAAATTATTTGAAGAAAAAAAAATTCTTATCATTATTAATGGGCCCAAACACGGCCAAACAAATTTGAATTTGGTGCCAAATGGATGAGGACAGCTCTTTAAAAGTGGTGCCATTTTTTGTGGCAGTGTTTAGGTGGGCATGAGTCCTCTGTTATATTTAATACTCTCGGTGGTTCAAATCCAAATGGAAGCAGTTATTTTTGAAACTTTTTTTTTTCAGTCAACATTTTTCATGAAATTTTTTAAATGAAAACTAAATGAAAAGTATAATGAATTATATTTTTAAAAGAAGAAACTTAGGAGAATTCTGAGGGGAAAGAAAGTCAGATTTAATTTAATTTTTTAATTTTTTGATTTTCAATTCCCCCCAAGGAATCTCTCACTCGCTTTCTAACTCTTTTAGTAATTCACTCCCAGTCGATCCTAATTCAATCCTGAAACAGTTGATCGAATCCCACTCACTCGCTCTTTGATAAAAAAACAAAAAATTCCAGGATTCAATCCTCCACTTCAAGTCGATCCCAACTCCCGCTTTTAATCGCTCCAATTGCGATTTACAATTGGCAGTGATGGCGATAGTCAATAATTTTTTACCGTCGATAGATTTTAATGAACCAATTTTCTCTAACCAAGATCAAAAACGGATAGAAATTTTAATTTTTTTTTATATCAAACTCTAAAAACGATCTAATTTTGTAAAATAAGTCTAAAATTATCGTTTTAACAAAAGCTATCGGCAACGATAGTTTAATAGTTTGATAGTGCTATCGCCCATCACTAACAATTAGTCATCATTTTTTCACAGCCTGGCAAAGACAGAATTGTCCACTAGCATTAAAATAATTCGCAACAGATTATTTCCATACCAACAAGAACAGATTAAAATAAAATTGACAAAATAATTCGACACTGGAAATATGAAGTCAAATTAATTTCACATATATTATATTCGAAAATAGATTAGCTAGATGAAAGTTATAAAAACAATCTTTTCTTATTTCACCAGTCAGCTAAAATTCTCATTTCCTCTTATGTTTCAAATAAATAATTAATAATTTAGCCTGAAAATAATCATGATTCAAGAATAAATATTTTCCATTACTTCTCCTTGCAAAATAAAAAAAAGTTAATTTGTTTTATCATTTTTATGCAGAGCACCAGTTAAAACGACATTAGGTTGATTCAAGTTTTCCCTTCTCATTTCACCCCGTCGCTCTCTTGTAAATATTGTCTATCTGAGTGGTCATTTAATTGTTTGTTAGTTTCTATGGTTTCTGTGGTTTTATTAGTGCGTTGAGACACAATTACATAATCTGTTGGTTATTGTCAGACCATTTTGCAAGATACCTAATGAATTCTATGGCTTATTTTGATGTTTTGCTGTTTTTTGTTGTTTTTGCTTTGCCTCTCCTCTATGCGCTGGTAAGCATATGCAGCGAGAATCATCGAAAAAAAATTCAGTTCGGTCTGAAGAACAAAATTCATGCTAGTATTGTTATAAATCGTTCGCTGATTTGTTCTAATTTTACTACCTACATTTGTAATTTTCTCTGAAAATTTATTTTTTCAAAAATTTAACATCGCACGGACAATGATGATAATGTATATGCTGTGTATATCTATATGTTGGGTTAAATTGAACATATGTATGTCAAATCATTTTAAAATAAGTACTCGGTCATTGAAAAAAAAAAAAAAAAAAGAAAAAAGAAAAAAAAAGCAGTGGAAGTTTTATCAGAAAAAATTTGAGGCGGTTACTGTCCAGAGCAAAATAATAAAAGTAAAATCATATGATGTCCAAAAAAGTCTCAACAAAACAAAACAAACCAACAAAAAGGCAAAAGTAAAGGGGTACAGATACCTGCATGATCCAGATTGCCTACCAATACCACCACCACATCGTTTTGTACATCGTACGATAAATTTACAACCAATGCCTGAAAGGAAAGAATTAATTTCATTGGCCGCTGCCAGCACATAAAGCATTGAATTCAAATCAAAAACGGTTGAGGTACATGCTAAGCACGGCAAATACAGCAATAAATGGCAGAGCAAGGCTCTGGGTATAAACATAAACATGCAAAAGCAAGAATGCGTATGTATCACAAAGGCGTAGGAGAGAAAAAATATACAAATCGCCAAATAATAAATTAACATAGAACGTATGAAATGAAGAGAATGACGTGAATTATGAATGGGCTAGAAAGATGACGAGAAGTGTGTGTGTGTGTGTGTGAGAGAGAGAGAGAGAGAGAGAGAGAGAGAGAGAGAGAGAGAGAAAGAGAAAAGAAATAATAGTAAAATAAATTGAAAAACAAAATTACGGTTCAGGCATCTCAATCAGAATTCTCGTATTCCTAATTTATTTGTGACTCATGTTTCTGTTAATTTTACACCCACTTGTTGAAAGTTTTGTATTTAATTTGTTTATTTTTAGTGTTTGATGGCTTAAAAAGAAAATAATGTTTTTCCCTTGAATTCCAAAGGTCTCCTTATATACTTTGTTTACAATCTCATTTATTTTATGTTACAGGAACCTCACGTGAACACGTGCTACAAACACTTTTATTATTTTATTAGGGAATTTAATCTCGTAGCAGTTAAAGAGTTGGAACCTCTGAAAGACATGACGGATCGAATTTGTCGTGATAAATCGCCTTCGCCTACTAATTCTATTGCCAGTCCCCCTTCAACGCCTGTTGAAAATGTTTGAACTAGTTATGGAGTGAATTTCTACACTTAGCCATATTTGTTTTTAAGTTTTTACGTTGCTGTTAAACTGGATTTGCAAAAGAGAAAAAGTTGATTTTTTAGTGCCTATTGAGTTGTTAACTATTGTTGTAAGTCGACAAAAATTTGCCAGACAGCATTTGTGCAATATTAATTTTTATTATTTTCAATAAATGTGAAAAATTTGTGTTACGCATTTGATAACGACTTAAGGCGAGGGAATAAACGAATGAATTACATGTTCTGTTCCATAAACATTGTGATCAGGATCAGTTGCAAACATTTACATTGCTGCCAACAATATTAATTTTTTGTTAATTTTCATTTTTTTGCTTGTGTTTCAAGAATTATTTTCTACTCAATTACTGAAAATTCGTTGATCAGTACAGGTTCAATTTCTCATCTCCAATCTACAAGCCGTAAACCAAAAATGAATGTTAATATTGGCGACCCATATTTGACAGAAAAATTGTTATTTTCAACTAATCAGACATTAAATTGTAATAGTTCTTATTGTGAAACTCGTTTGTGACTCATTTCTGTCTGGAATTTGATTCTCAATATCAGATAAGAAAATTGGACTCGTTGGTGACCGTAGTCATTTATGGGACTCCCGACTCATTTTTTGTTGATTACGATCAGTTTTATTAGCTTTTATGAAATGAAATGAAACGAATGTTTACAAGTTTTCGGTGGAAATGAGTACTAAAAAAATGAGGCAGTTGAAATAATAAAATATTCGTGTATGGTTCCAACTTCATGGCCTGAATGCAAAAACAATACTCAAATATCCACAGTGACTTCAGAATTACTTACCTGTAAAGAGTTATACATATGTCACAGACAAAATCAAAAATCATAATTCTCGAATTTTCAGTCAGAAGGGAAAAAATGGCGTAGAACAAGTGCATTTACAATTATATTTTCATTTTTTCGTTGTTATTTTTGTAAATTAAATAATTTTTAATATTGACTGATTCAAGTTTTTTCCTTTGTTATTTTAAATACCTATGTAAACAAAAACTAGTCAAAAACGTTAATTCCATAACTCCTATCTCCCGAAAAAATAAACATTTGACTAATATTGCGTTGGCATTTTCATAAAACTTGCATTAATGGAGAACATCAAGTCTTTTTGCCGGCTTTTTCCCTTTCGCCTAGGAATTTTTGTAAAAACTTGATTAATGTAATTGACTTCAACGTATGTCACTATATGATAATAATAAATGTATAGGCGACAGAAATAATTCGTTCGCTGAAAATTCCCCTACATTTGGTAGCCTACCGCATGTACCAATTACCCCTGCAACGAAAAAATATGAATTTAGGGGAAAGGACAAAGAGAGAGAAAAACTAGAGATGTTTTTTTTGTTTTTTTTTTCATTGTGCCAGAAAAAGTTGAGGGCAGCCACAAACAAAAGCGCCTGCTTCAAGCCTTGTATAATACATTTGTAGGTATATACACACACTAGGAGTACCATGTTTGCAAATATTCACATTGTTAGATTATTTTTTATTAAAAAGCAGATTTTACAAAGGTATAAAAAAATTCTGCAATTAATTATTTTTAATGTTCAAGTATATTTACAATTTGGATATAACAAAGTTATGCGTTATCCAGTGTATTGCCAGATGTTAAGTTGACCCTTCTAGGGATCTCACAAAGACGAGAAGTGCAATGGCATATTCTCCGGGTATACGAGCAAGGTTGTTGGAACATTTTCCAAGGGGGCAAAGCAAGTTTTATCAAAGTAGAGATCAGCTAGGGGGAAAACAGGAAGTAATATAAGGAGAAATTTGCTGCATAGAGACTAGTCAATATGCTACCTTCAATTACAACAGGGCTTTACTCAGGATTTACCTTTAGAGGGAGTTTCATAGGATGACAAAAGAATTGAAAAAAAATTTTTGGTGGTTTCTGGCTTCTGGAAAATTCATATATAGAGGGGTTTGTGGAATACCTTGTCGTGAGAGATATTCTCACCAGAAGGAAATTCTACAGAATTTAAGCGTGTTCAGCCACTTTGTACACAAGTAAGGGTAAGCCAGAACCAGACCAAACACTGGCGATTCTAGAGCCAATTTGGGTAGGTTTATATACGGCTTATTTACACGCACACAGACACATGTACGTAAGAGAATACGTACGTTGGTGAGAACGGCCAGGTCGCATCATCCCCTATTGAGATAAGAGATGGCTGGCTGGTTCGTGTACAAATCGTGACATCATCTTATTGTGTCACAATTCGGTACTCGTACATTACCCGCAAGTATATACAGGTAATTACGATCGAACATAATTTGTGTGTTTAACGTCACAACGACGATTATTTGCCTGCCCTTTGGGGCGGCAACTGTTGTCGAGGGGTGCAAGCCCCTTTACCTCATACTGGTGAGTCCCCACAGCTACTCCCCCCAGTTTTTGCGCCACAAAAATGATCAAAATATGCAAGGCCTCGGAGGACGTGCGGGTTTTTACTTCGGCCTCTGGTCAGCCTCCCATTTTGCCAGGACGCTACCTACCGCAGCTCCGATGCACTTGTAGGATTCCCTACAGGCGTGCATTCTGGCCAGGTAATTTGCCCGGCTGTCCTCTCCCCTACGCCTCGATGGTACATTTTTTGAGCGGGTGTAGGGATGATGACGTGAGTAAGGGGGCAGCAGACATTTAAACTGTGGATTCCTTAACATCGGGGAGTTCGAATTCCCTGATGTCCAGGATGCCATCTTTGCCTTTTTGTTTACGGCCCTCTCAGCTGTAAACAAGAACCTCATTGGCTCCCATTTTTCCTCTGGTTTTGGCTCCGGCTTTGGGGTTCCGGAGTCGGAGTTGATTCTTTTGGCGACTGGGCAGGAGAGATTATTGGAGGCAGTGGAGTCGTCATTTCCACTAGGGCATCATCTACGGGAGGAGCCGTGTCCATTAGCAGCTCTTCCTCTATCCGGTCCAGCTCCGTCTTCTGCTTGGTTTTCTGCTGAGTTTGTGAGAATTCAGCAGTTTTCCAGGCAATTTGGGAGGTGGCGGACTTTAGGATGGTGGTTGGCAGCGACATTAGAATGGGTTTTAAAGGAAAAGGAACCAAAAATATCGATTCAGAAAACACGTCCAAGATCTATGGCAGTTCTAAAACCAGTGAATCTACTGCGATTTTAGTTTCGTTTCATTATTTTCACATCTTCTTATCAGCATGTAGAGGGGATAGCGCTTAAAATTCTCGGCCATATGCAAGTTTTCCGATTAAGTTCTGATCAGTTTAAGCAAAGTTATGCCTGAAATAAACTCATAGAATATATTTTTCGAATTTTTATTACAAAGGAATTTCCACTTGTGATGTCACAACGTTGAGATTATCTTTGTACTTAACGGTAAACGCATGTTGCGTTGTTTATTTCCGTATCGCACGTGGATTTGTTTATTCCTGTTGTTTCCTTTTTGTTGGCATTCCTTGTTTGTTTATCTCCGGAGTTTCTTTTGTCTCACAGAATTCCGATTTTCGTCGTATATTTTTTAGCGGGTTTAAACTTACGTAGCGGATATTACTTTTTCGTGAGTAAATTTTATTTTCTTCGCATTAACCTCTCAGACATGCGAGAAAGGTGGGAATTTTTGCGTTTTTTACTGCCTAGGGGCCTGCCTCTTTTTCGTGGGCATAAGGGGGCCTCCAGATTGAATGTTTTAGTAGTAACATCATCCGAAAATCTTACAGACTTTTTTGATGTTTTCTGTTGTGAATTATTTATTTCACTTTTTTCGACAGATTTTTCTGTATTTGTTTGGGAACCTGTCTGGATATTTTCTACGTTCTTCCTCTGCAACCTTTTTATTCTTTTATCGTCGCTCACCATGTATGCAGGCTTCAATCTGTCGATTGAAATTGTTCGAGGTTTGCTTGCAATAAGTATCACAAAGTTCTTTTCATCTCGTGATACTACTTTGTAAGGACTGGCGTATGGTTTCTCCAACTCAGATCTCATTTTTTCGTCTCTAACAAATACGTGTGAGGTATTGGCCAAGTGTTTCGAGATGTAAATCTTCAGCTGGCCATGGCGAGCTGCCTGTTCTAGAAAATTGTTGGCATCGTTTCTTATGTTTTGTACCATAATTTCAGGGCTAACTTCCTTCAATTTTGTGAAGAAGTCCCCTGGGAGGCGTAGCTCTTCGCCAAACGCTAATTGTGCTGCAGAATGACCTGTATCCGTTTGTAGGGCAGATCGAAGGCCTAAGAGGATGGTAGGGAGTACATCTACCCATCTCTTTATATCATATGACATGATAGAGGCTTTGAGAGCTCTATGCCATCTCTCAATTTTGCCATAGGCTTGAGGTTGGTAAGCTGTGGTATGACTGTGTTGAACACCAAGCTTATTTGCTAACTCTTTAAAGAGCGAGCTCTTGAATTGGCAACCTTGGTCCGTAATTATGACTTCTGGTACGCCATACCTTGCAATCCAGGTATCGTATAGCCTGGCAGCTACAGTTGGAGCTGTCATCTCATATAGAGGAATTGCTTCTGGCCATTGTGTTGCCCTGTCTATTATCGTTAACAGGTATCTGTGTCCTTGAGATGGTGGCAATGGGCCTACCAAGTCCATATGTACAGTTTTAAACCACTCTGTTTGTTTGAAGGATTTGAGGAGCAAGTGAGTGTGTCTTCCTACTTTGGATTCTTGACAGTTCAGGCAACTGCGAGCCCATTTGTTGCAGTCAGACTTCATTCATGGCCATACAAACCTGACCAAAATTAAATTAGCACTACATTTTGGCCCAGCATGTGACAGATTATGTACACTGTTGAAAGCCAACCTGCGATATTTTACCAGTAGAAATGGCCTATTCTTACCTGTACTGACGTCACATGTTAATAAAACATCAGTACTGGGAATTTTTCGCTCTTGCAATTCTGCATCCTTAAGCTGTACTTCAGCTATTTCAGCATAAGGCAATTGGACAGGATCCGAGATAGCTTCGATTCTACTCAAGGCATCAGCTGGAGTGTTAAGTTCTCCACTTATATACTGAATGTCGGTAGTCAATTGACCAATACAGTCTAATTGTCATGCTCTTCTCGGCAATGCCAGGTTCTGCTTTTTGTGTGAAGGCATATGTTAGGGGTTTATGGTCAGTATACACAGAAAAACATCTACCCTCTAATTAGTACCTGAAATGCTGGTACTCGTACATTACCTACAGGTATATACAGGTAATTACGATCGAACGTAATTTGTGTGTTTAATGTCTCAAGGACGATTATTTGCCTGCCCTTTGGGGCGGCAACTGTCGTCAAGGGGTGCGAGCCCCTTTACGTCATATCAGTGAGTCCTCACAGGGTTATTTTTGTTTTTTAGATAGGTGGGGATGTTTCCAATAACTGTGGTGGATACATGAAGCCTGGGCCCACAGTGTAATTATTGTATAAATAGTTTGAAAATTAATTTCCATTCGTAATTTTATTATTACCATATATATAACACAAAATGGTGGTTCATCTTTTATCACCCTCATGCACAAACCTGCTAGTTAAGAGTCATACTACAATTAGCTCACGTTTAATAAAAATTTTAGCTTGTTTGACTAAAAATAAGTAGATTTTCTTTGAAAACTCACTTAAAAATCATCCCAGCTCATTATTTCTACATTTTTTCGTATCACTGATATTAGAAATAAAGAAAAACATCCACTTTTTTTTTTTTGAAAATCCAGAGGGGAAATTGCCCCCATCCCATGCTGGCCCCGCGGGCCTACATAACATAGCTCTCACTCCACTCGAACTGTTTTTATCAGAGTGGTTTAGAAAAGATTATGCTAATTTCAAAAGCTTAAATCATAGTCTCTGATCAATTATAATTTAAAAAGAATAGGTGGACACAATCAATGAGGAACTGTTCCGAAACATCACACAATAATCAACAAAATAAAGTAGGTCTTCAGGTGACGGAAGAGTACAGTCTGATTTATAGTCATAAAATTTTTATTCAATTACTAAATAACAAAATTTTAAAAACTGATACAAAAATGAAATGATTAATTGGTAAATTGTAAAATATTTTAAACGTTAATAAATTTTAAAATTAAAAAAACAATGTAAACAGCAACTGAGGAAGAAGAGAGGTAATTCGAGAAATTTCTCAGTTTATTTAAAAGAATACACAGTACGGTACGGAAAAAGTTGCAATTGAAGGGATACAGAAGCATACCTCGGTCTACGACAAAATATAATTAGCTAACCAATCTAGAGATCCACAGTTTACGATAATATTGAAACATCAAAAGCGATCTTCTACTCAAAGTGCAAAAAACTATCATAGAAATTCATTCACCTAGTATTTTTGATGATAAAAAATTTCAATTCATCAAAAAACAGATTTACTGGTCTACGATCATGAATTGAATTGACAACTGATAAAAGTCGATATCCTCTGTGTTTTAAATGGATCATCAGTTATCAACTAAATTCATGATCGTTGCTCTGATCGCAAATTCAAGAAAAAATTCGTACATTAAAATATGAATTAAAATAAGTTGAAAAATTTTCGCAATCGATAGCACAAATTTTGATTCAATTGTCTCGAAAGAGAGACGAATTAATTTGTATCGAGAAAAAGAAATGTGAAGAGGTTATTATTTAATATTTAAAAAAATGTTTTCAAATAGAGAACCGTTATCAATTTGAAAGTTCGTGTCGTATTTCATACAGAAATATGGCAGCTACAGAACTAGTATGTTTTAACCATTAGTCAACCATAAAATTTTAGCCTAAATAACTGAAGGTATGTGAGATGTAAATATTTCATCATTTAAAACATACATTTCCAAAAATTTATAATATAAAGAGGAAAAACCCGTAGTAAAAACAAAGAAACCGTCAGCTGATAATGGATGAGGTCAAAACATTTTCATGGGGCTTTACAAGTTTAAACTCATAATCATTTTAAAATAGTACAGCGTACATACTGAGATTTCTGTGACATTTATTTAAATTTTTTTCTTACATATGATTTGAAAAAAACTGAAAACCCCATTATTCAACGCACTGTTTTCGTTCTTAACAGGAAAAAAAAACATTATAGAACAATCGCAATGTACAATCGATTACAAGAAAATAATTTTATAAATTTCACAGCGAATGAAAGTTTGCAAAATTAATGAATAATATTCACACTCTTTTGCAAAAAAAAAAAAAAATAAATAAATAAATAAACCCGAAAAATTGATTTAAGCTCCAAAAAGTTGAAATTGAGTGGATTTTATACAGGCATCAAAATGAAAAATTCATTATCACCGAGTTTCATCCGGTAAATGAAATACCCAATATTTCACAACTGCAAAAAATAAAAAATATACAAAAGTTCGCATCAATTTCTTCCTTCCCACCTAACAAGAAATCATAAACATGAAATAAAACCAACAAAATAAATACTTCTAAAGAAACTACTTTCATTAACAAATAATTTGTATTAATTTTTCACCGCTCAACGATGAACCAATACTTGGATTTTATTACACACATTAGCACGAGACGAGGGTAAAAAGAATCAGTAAGGCCAGCTACAACGATTTCATCCACCCATTCACAATGCCGAAAAAAATCATGCTTCAAGTACAGATTCGCATGAACACAAATTTTAAAAATTATTTAATAATGATTAAGAAAAATCTTCTGTACACAAATTAAGGCTACGGGGAAAAATACTGGTATTCATTAACTAAATGTTGATTTTAATGCTGATTTTATTTGCAGGTAATCATTGTAAAAATAATACAACTTATGTAAACGAACGAATACCGCATTGCACGACGATAAGAGAAAAAAAATCATTAAAAAATTACAAACGTACAAATTTACACAACAAGAGTAAAACATTGTATAAAAAAACAAAATAAATAAGTTAAAAATAATTCAAAAGAAAGAAATAAAACGCATCGCATTAAAAAAATTGTAAAATAACATTTTTCTGTCACGATAAAATGTCTATTTGGTGTCATTTTAAATCAAAATGTACATACGAACTGGTCGTAATGAGAAAACAGGAGGGCAAAATAGGTGTTTAAAATATAATAATCCACAACCGCAATAGAAAAAAAAAGTGTTAAAAGAAGGAAAAAAATAATCCTTCGAATGAAGAAAGGTAAGAATATGCAAATATTTCAAAATGACCTACGAACTCCGAGTCGTGTATTTTTCTTTTTTCTTCGAACAAATTGTACAGTAGAAACTTACACACACATACGACAAAAGAAGAGCCTACTATACAATAAGAATAAGTAAATACTTTAATGTTTCAACAGGTTAGAGATTTTATGCGTTTCAACTCTGTTTTAACTTCTTTAAATGTTGGTCGTTTTTCCGGCAACAAATTCCAAGTCTAGAATAGTGAGTGAAGGTAATACGTCGAATTAAAGAAAATGAAAATTACAAAACAATGTACGGAGTACCCAAATTACCTGTCGCATGATTTCGTATATTTCCGGAGGGCATCCTTCCGGGGCTTCCATTTTATATCCTTTTTCGACGTGTTTGACAACGTCGGCTTGCGGCTAAAATATTTAACGGTTTTTGAATTAACAGGTAAAAATATTGTATGTTATGACCCATATTCACAAACGTCACTTTAAACTCCCTTCACTTAAATTTCACTCAAAAAAAGTTTTTTGCACAATTTTGTACTTAAAAATGGAAAACACTGTATCTCTTATGAGAGTTCCAATGTAAAAATAAAATGTTACCACACTCTTAAATACAAAATTGTGCCAAAAGTCATTTTTAAGTGAAGTTTAAGTGAAGGGAGGTTAAAGTGACGTTCGTGAATATAGGCCTAATACTCGAATGTTGCATTAGCAACTATGATATTTAGAAACATGAGGTCTGATATATTAGGAAAAAGCCAAGAATTTTTAATGAAGAAAATATGCCTTTACAGAATTTACTCCAGTTAGAGGTAGGAAATGAGTTCAACAAGCCAACACTCATTGCGGATAATCTTGCGAAACAATTTAAAAAAAATAAAATAAAACAAAAAAAAACCTAATGACGTGACATTAAGGCCCGTTACGACTACACACTTCAGCTAAGCTAGGTTGTAAATGTTACTTAGCCATACATATACAGCACGCTAACGTACCATTTTCCTGAATAAAAAGTAAATACATATCAAACGTAGCTGAACTACTTTTTTTAGTTTGTCCAATCTTTACAAAGTTCAGCGACGTCGCTGGACGCGAAAACGTGTTGGGATGTGTGAATCATAACTACTGAGTGACGTTTTAAACGTAGCTCAGCTGAAGTGTGTGCGTGGAAGAAAGAAAAGGACAGGGGTTTTTGAGTGAGAGAAAATGTTCTGATTAGGTCCCGTACTTCCGGTATCAATATTTTCGTTTTTATATTGGTCATAAAATGCAGAATTTTGAACAATAAGTACGAAATTTGTAACAATTATTTAATATAATTTATTGTAGCATGCTACCAATTTTGGTACGGATCGACTGGACGGTACTTCCGGTAAAGCTTTTTTTTTTTTTTTCCTAATTTCCATGAACTTTTCTTTTTATAAAAATTAACCACTTGTTCATGTTTTCTTTTATTTTTATTTCATAACTTTATTATATTTCTTTGGTTTTATTTTAAATTATATAATTATTTACCATACTTTATCATCTTGATTAATTTTTCATTTCAAGAAATAATGCTTTTAAATTTCATACTGTCCAATATTTTATCAGCAGCTAACAAATTTCGTACGATCATAACATATCAATAATGCATATAAACTTACAGACAATTAATGCGACCATCAAAATTTATAATTCTTTTTCTCGAAAACCTACTTTTTCTGGGGAGGCTTGCTGCCCCAGAATTTTTCATAATCTTTTTTGAAATTATTTAAGATCAACTCCAATCCTTTTATCTTGTAGTGGATGGTTAGGCGAGATAGACTGTATTAAAAAAAGTTTGGAAACCCCCGAAGACCCTTTTTAGAATAGTGTATCCATACACGCCAAAGAACTTGTCACGTTTAAATAAAAAATAATTTATACCAAACCTCACTTTCCGCCACACATAGTCATTTTAGACGTTCGATTCTTTATTGAATTAATGAATTTTGACAATTCGTTTATGGGGCAGTTTTTTTTTTACATACCTATCAGTTCTCTCAATATTTTTAAATAATGTCATAAGTTTTTTATTCACCCCAAACCAGGTACTACTACGTTAATATAGACGAAATACTTACAATTCGAGGATATGGAACTCGTCCGAATGAATAAATTTCCCACAGCAAGACACCGAAACTCCACATATCCGACTTATTTGAAAAAATCTAAATAAACGAATACTAGTCACATACTGGCACATAAACAGGATACAAAAAACTCATCTCTATACTAACCCCTAATCGTAACGCTTCCGGGGCCGTCCATTTAATTGGTAATTTACCACAGTCAACATTATAGTTTTCTTCTCGAGCGAGTCCAAAATCAGCAACTTTTGCGACGCCCTCTTCTGAAATCAAAACGTTTCTAGCGGCCAAATCTCGATGAACCACTTTTCTTGACTCTAAATATTCCATTCCTGAGCATGTATCTCTACAAATTGAGAAAAACAACCAATAGTAATGTCTCCTTTCAAAGTGGGATGAATTTCAATAAAAAAAAAAAGTTGTGATACTTACACAGCGAAATTTATCTGATCTTTCTTCGTCACGTGTAACCGACCCCTCGATCTCAAGTAATCGACCAAACTTCCTTTACTCATGTATTCAGTTATTAATAATATACAATGTTTGCTGTCGAATACTAAACCTAACAGCTGCACCAAATTTTCATGCCTCAGCGACCTAGAAATAGAAAACAAAAATTGTGAAATTTGATCGATAGAAGTGACAAATCGGATAACCTACAATTTTCAAGAGAAACGCCATTTCAAACATTCAAGCCTAAATTTCAAGGAATTTTTCGAAAACAATTCACTCTTTTGGATGCATAGACCGACTTTACCACTGAAATGATTTCCTATTTACATTTTCAGTTCTTCACCTCAGAGACAAGAATAACTTCGAAAATATCTCATTTTCTCACAGTTTAAACAGTAAACACAAGAGCGCTTCACCGAAATATAATGGTATAATAGATAACTAATGTTATGTACATTAGATTTTGTGAAAATTTTTATTTTCATGAAAATGGGCTTATATCATTTAGGAATGCAAGTTTTATTATAGGATTGAAACAAAAAAACAACTTTAGCGAGGAAAATACATTTTTCAGTAGAAACGATACAAAAATCGGCGAAACTATCAGGTGCTCAGTCTTATATCTGAAAGGTTTGTGGCTTTAGATCAGTCACCGCCAACATTCCTGACTCTCATACCCACCTCAAGCAACCCATCCAGTCAAAACACGTGTAAATTAACCAGATGCTCAGCCTTGCAACCGAAGGGTTCCTCGTTCGAGACCAATCACCGACAACTTCATCAGTATAAATAAGTTTACGTTAAAAACGAATTTTTAAAAGATAAGCTTTTATTTCTTTTGGCTTTAGCTCCATGCGAAATAAATATTATTTCGTTGCGGAAGGTTGGCTGCAGTATTGGTATATTTTAAAATCGCAGTAGTGAGTAGAATAGAAGCTTATAAAAAGTAAATCCTACTCTAGCAACCCTGACTCAAGCACTGGAGCGATATAGCCAGCGATAGCTGAAAGCTACGGTAGGTACATAAAAAAAAAAAATCAAGATTAATAAAATTTTATCAAACAATCTTTTTTTCCATAGGTACCAATTCGGTTAAACTATACCACTTTTGGAAATTCGTTTTTGAAAAATATAAAGTGGATTTTCATAATGTACGGGATCAGCTGACCGATGGGCTACAGAAAAATTTTAAATAGTATTCTAAAAAAGTTTCCGATTTTTCATCAATTTCAAGTTGGTCAACTCTTATGGTCCAATGAAATATCGAATTACGATCAATTTTAATCTGAATTCATTAATAGTTTCAAAATAAAATCAGTTTTTATTACGCAGATTCGTCCTAAAAAATTTAACGAGAAAAAACTGTAGCAAAAGAAATGTAATACAAGTGAGAAAAAATGACAAACTCGGTTCGGCAAGACAGTCATTCTGAAAACTATTCAAACTAATATTTATTTACTAAAAAATTTTAAATGAAAAGCGAAAATTACGCAACCAGGTAACTCAAAGCCCACTTTGAAACTTCTTAATTCTATTCAAAATAAGAAAATAAAGAGGAAAAACGAAAAAAAATTACGTCATCAATGAAGCTTCAGCAAGAAACTTTTGCGCTGCTTCACTACTATTTTTTAATATTTTCACAGCTACTTTCTCGTTTCGTAATGAGCCCAACAGCACATCACCAAATTCTCCTTTTCCAATGCATTCGTTCAGCTGGATAGAAGAGAATTCAACAAAGAAATAAATTACACTTCGTAATAAGATAGGCACTGTTAATAAACTTAAAAGATGAGTACTTGAAGTTCGCTTTCTTGAATCACCCATCCAGCATCAACGAAGGCTTTAGTATCGACGCAGAAATCTTGTTTACCCTTTTTTGGAAGACATTTTGTGAGCTGGGTGCAAAGTCCATCGGCGTCGTTTTGGTAATGCTGAAACAAATTTCGCACAAATATCACGATTTTCATTGGTTAACTGAATCAGAAGTAGAAATTGAATTTGACTATGTAAAATGACTACACAGAAGGAAGTTTTCGAAATAAATAATAAATAGTCAAGCAATGCCGACTACGGACAACAGATTCCGTTCCTCGTAAAAATTTACACGGACAAACAATAAGAACAACAACGTCATACCAAGGAGAAACACTACTCTTCTAATCAATAAATAATTACTCATATAGTGAAAAAAATTTTAAATAAAAGAATCTTAGGCCTAATAGTAAGTGAATTTCAAAAGCAATAGTCGTTGTTGGCTTTTTTTTTTCAGGTTTACTGATTTTTAGATAAGTCTCTGCTTGCATTTACGTGTGCGCATTCCAGACCGAGATGAAGAAATGCATGTTGAAATATTTCATGTGCTTTCATGACGTCTCCAAATTATGAAATTATTTGAATTTGTGAACTTTTCTAACACAGTCGAAGCTATACATATAATATATCATGGACGTCTTCATAATAGAATAATTTGGCTTTCTTTGTTTTATTTTGAACAAGCCCTAATAATGTTGTATGATTATGTTGGTTGATGAGATCTTTGAGAATTTATTCAAAAAAACTTTTTATTAAGTTTGCTTGCAAACGAGGTATTTAAGTTGACCCCACTAAAGAGTTAGGGGTGAGGATGATGATAATTTTCCATTTCATGACAAAAGAAAATCAATCACACCATTTTCCTTTTCTGACCTAATTTTTCGTAGATTTATAATGATACGTTACGGGCAATGTCGTGAATTTGGGAAATGAAATGAATGCCCGCCATGTTTGGACATTAACGTGAATGACCAGGCGCTCGCTGGGCATTTACATTATTACCCACTTCATTTGGGCAATGTCGTTTATTTTGAAGACGGTCACCTGCATCATCCAGAAGCGAAAACGGTTTGGTCAAGACCTCAAATCCTGAAGAAGCCTCCTCTGTCACCACTCCCAAAAATATTTGAAAATATGTACTGTTCAGAGAAACAAAAATATAATTCGACATAATTTTTCTTGATGAAAAGATGACTAAACTAAGACCAACATCATTGTCGCTTATTATTATTACTTGCCTATTTGTTATTTGAAATTGTTTATCAATGAAAAAAAAATTGAAGAATGATGATCAATTTAGAGGGAAAATTAAACGAGGTGAATTAATATTTTTTAATAAAAAAAGGCGTAAAGAAATTATTGTTTCATTTAAAAATAATGATTAGAACACTTCACCCAGCAGCCATCATAAACGAATGCATAAAACAAATGCCATATTGTTACATTCCAAGTATAGATGATTGCTTAAAAAATGGCCATTAGCAAGAATGACCCCAAGTCAAACATTTACGTTAATACGTGGGAATTCATGTGAATGATCAAAGTTGCAGGGCATTCACGTGACTGTCCGGTATTCGCATGAATGACCAATTAATATCATTACTCATAACATATGTAAATACCTACATAAAAATATAAATAGTATACTGTTATTTCCATCTGTGAGACTTGAAGCATTAAACAGATTACCCAAGGCCCAGTCTTATTGAAACAGCTACATATGTGCAGTTTCAAATATTTTCAAGTGCTTATTCATGTAAATGTTTGTAATCCTTCCAGGGTAAATTAAACTGGATGACAAAGTTACATTCTTGAAATGAATATCGGAATTTCTTCGGAAAAATAAAACCATCTCAGAAAACTCAATCTATATACCTATATATAAATGTTTATCTGTTTGACTGTCTGTATGCCCATCACTTAAGAACCACACAACTGATCGAGCTAAAATTTTCACGAATTATTAGTGTTGCTCCGAGGAAGGTTTTAAGCCAAGTCTGAGGTTCGTATCTCCTCTAGGAGCGAAATTGTGGATACTGACCCCCTCACCCCCAAAACAGTTTTGAAGAATTTTTTCACAAAAACGTTTTGTACTCAATGACATAAGTATCCCCTAAAATTTCATAACTTCATATTGCCTCCTTCTTGAAATATGGGGCTGCAAAAAGTTACAAAGTTCAAAATCAATACCTACCTATTTATTATATCAACTGTGTTGTGAGAAAAATGAGATATACAAAAGTGTGATAAACAGAAAGAGAGAGAGTGAGAGGGAGCAGGAGCAAAAGGGAGATCAGACAAAATAGTATATCATAAATTATTTTTTATCTAGCATCACCTGCTGTGGCATGTACTCTTAGTGTGTGCTTGCCATGTTGGAGAAGTTGGGTTTGATTCCCAGACAAGATAAAAAATTTTCCAAATTTTCGACAAATTTTTGGCATAAAATGAGTGGTTAGAGGAGGTAAATTGCTTTTATTATAAATGTTTTTACACACTGAGTGGTCAGGTCAGGTCAGGTTAGGTCAGGTAAGGTAAAAGGAAAAAAAGAAGGGGGTTTGGGGTTGAAGCCACCATTAAATAAAAATTTGAAAATTATGAAAACACACACTAATCTCATCTGTGAAGGGGAATAAATTTGCTTGAAAACATTTGCCAAAAATATCTCCACCATATGCAAGCATTTATAAGACAAGTGAGAAAGAGAGAGAGATGTACTCTAACAGGGAGGTATTCTATACTTATAAAGAAGCTAACTACTCTTAGCAAGTGGAATAATCAATTCTGGAATTTCCTGCATCACTTAGAGCAAGAAGCTAGTTATTTCATAAGGAGATTGTGAGGACTCAACTTGTTTGAGGTAAAGGGGCTTGGACCCTTCAATGACAGTTGCCACCACAAGGCTGCCAAATATTTATCTCTATAACGTAAAACAAAAACACGTAGATTACATTTGATCTTAATTATTTGCACATACATGCAAGTAATGTACGAGTACTGAACTGTGATCAACCTCAACAATACACTGTCACAATTCCATACATGAACCAGCCTGCCATTTCTAATCACTTCAAGAAATGATGCACCAGGCCATTCACACAAACATATGTAATCACTACGTATGTGCGTTGGTGTGCATATGAATAAGCCCTTATATAAACTGTCCAAACCCACTCTAAAATTGCCACTGTTTGCCCAGATTTTGGCTTACCTGTATGTTTACATATGAATTAGTTGAACATGTAAAATCTGTAGATTACCTTCTGATGAGAATATCTTTTCATGACAAGGTATTCCACAGAGATGTTAAATGGAAAAATGATTTGATCTTGTAACATATCTTGCCATCAAATTTCCGATAAAACATCGAACTTTTAATACACATTTTGTGGGTAATTCCCTTCAATCCTTCCCTTTATTCTTGCCTAAAATTTAGGATAAGACTTGTTTTCATTTTCTTTTATTCATATCAAGACAAATTTTCAAAAAAAATTTGAAGACTTTCCAAAAAAACAAAGGTTGGACAGTAAATAAAAGAGGATTTTAACAAAAATTAAACCAAAACATGTCACATCTAGTGAAAACTATTTTAATCAAAATTTTAAACCTGTATTTCCGCCCACTCCCACAGAATATGATTTTATGCGTATTTTCATTCCAATCAATTTTCTCCAATTAGAGTTGACTAAAAATTTTGAAATTTTAGTCAACTAAAGAGAAACACTTCTGACAATTTTTTAAAAATTGCTGACATATTTCTTAAAAAATTTCACTTTTAAAATTTTCGAGGGGGAATAAACTCATTTGAAAAGAGTTTTACTAAATTTTAATAACTGTCAAAAGTACCCCTCACTATTTACTATTAAATTGTATTTGAGAAAAAAATTCAGTTGTGTGTCCCAAGGAGCAAAAAAAAAAACTGCTAATTGTAGTCAGTTTATTCCTTTCCAGACAATTCCAACAACTTTTCCAGAGTTGGATTTATGGTGGGGTGTCTTGTTAGACCATGTCTCCTAAAAATAAAATTTAGCCCTCATAGGTTCACTCAAAAAAAAACCTCACAATGCTACTTATCAGCACCATCACTGATTCTAGAAAATTACATCATTGCTGGTTTTTTCTTTCAGATATACCTGGTCTAGTCACTGTGTTTTAGGAACTCGTACCAAGCTGTTCCATCAAAAATGTAAGTACAGTGGAACATCAATATCACAAATCCTTAGGGGACCAGCAAAATGGTATATCAATAATTCATTATATCCAAGTGCCTTAGCCAGCATATGAGTTTCCAAGAACCTGGCTACCTGTTTGTTACACTGAAGCAATTTGTTGAATCTATGTTTGTTATATTGAGGTTCCACTGTATAAGCTGCTTGATCCAAGTGGTTCTAGCTTCACCTGGAACACTTGCTGTGAAAATCCAGTTCCTCTACATACTCAGGTTAACCAGAATATCATAATTCACAAAATTTAAAAATTATACTACAGCTCTGGTAAAATACACACTGCCCAGTCAAATAAGGGATTTGAAAAGGAAATAATATCTACTTAAGGTTTTAATTCTAGAATGGAATGAAGGATGAAGATAGTCTTGACAATTGGTGATAGAATGCTCCTACTCTGCCCAATTTGTATCTGTCATGGTGTCTAAGATGCAGGATGCCAGAGAATACTTTTTTTTTAAACAACAAAAAATATAGCGATAGAGGCGAGGCACAGGCAGCGTACTTTTCAAAGAGACCGAGAGAAAATAGAGTGATAGGGGAAGGTAGGGAGAAAAAGAGGGAGTGGTTGAGAGATATTGGATGCGAAGTTCTATGAGCTCATTCATTCATTCATTCATTTATTTGTTTGTTCGTTTGTTCATTTGTTGGTTCATTCATTCATTCATTCATTCATTCAATCATTTATTCATTCCAGATGTAATGCTTCCAATTTGAAGAAAACATGGTTCTAATTCTGGTTAGCTTTTCAGATTATTATGCTAAAAGTCATAATTTGTTGGGAAATAAAAAACTATCATATGCTTAACCCCTACTTTTCTAACTCACTTAATCCTAAATAGCAGGTTTGAAAACCTGCTAAAAAATTCAAATTAAAAAAATCAAAATGTGTAAATAGGTTATTAAATGATGAGTGTATGAAAATAAGTCAGAATTACTGCATATCTTAGCAATATTAAAGAAAAATCAATCAGTAAAAAACTGGTGAAAAATTAAATTAAAATTAAATTAAATCTGTATAAATGTATAGATATCATTAACTTTGTGAGACCCAGGGATACAATTTCTTCACAGACTTCAAATTACCGTAAAACCTTGTTAATACATTTTCCTTCATACAAAACTGTTTGTTTTGTGGTCCCTTAATTTTCCATATTAAAGATATGAAAAAATTTCCCAGATACGGCGTTGCTGTGTATAACATTTTCCCATATCATACGTTTCTCAGGCAGGTCTAGCCAGGTTTACATTTAGAAATTTGGAATTTTTGGAGGAAAAAAGTTTTTTTTTAATTCTGTCAGTAAAAATTAAATAGCCTCTTTGGAGAATTAGAGCCAAATTCCAATTTTAACATAAAGTTTTTAGATAGTACACGAAGTTCCACATTTTTAGCCACACCGAACAAGTCTTATTAATCATAATTTTTGTCACTTCTGATTTTTAATAAAACATCAAAAATTTTTTTTTGAATTTGTTTTATTAAATTTTGAGTTTTTCCTCTCCCGTGTAATACATTTTTCCACATAATACGTTTTTTTTACAGTGGTCGCTTGAAAAAGTATTAATTGGGTTTTACTGGATAAGAACATCAACATACACCATAAAAATACAAGAAAAGTGTGATTTCCAAAAATGGGTCTGTATATACCGAGGTATACATATATACGTATATAAGCTCTAAAGCAGCGTGAAGCAGCGCTTTGGCTTGAATTGATCACAACTTCTGCTGGCACAATGAATAAAGAAAAATAGTAAAAAATATCTCTTCTGTGCATCAACAAAGAAAAAATTTATCGCATCTTCTTCTTTATCTCTTTCTTTCATTCTTTTTATTAACGTAAGTTTTTGGCCATGCATGATAAAAAAAAAAAACAAAAAAACATCTCTTGTGTTTCTCTTTCCCATTCTTTTTGACGTATGCCCATTGAATTCAGGGGAATAATTTTGTTGAAATAATTTTTTCGAAAGAATTTCCAACCTATAAGTTTATTATAGTGATATAAAAAATATAGAAAATAACAGTTAAAGAGACATACTGTATTTTTTACTACCTATAGACTATACCCATTCAGCTATATCAAAATGGGAGTATACCTTGCTCCTTTGTTTCTTTATCTTGATATTTTTTCATTGGGAGCAGTTTATTTTTTCACTTTTAGGTTACTATGTTACCTACTGATTTGAAAAATAATTTTATTTTTAATTTTGGAAAACTATTATGTGAAGTTTATGGGTTGGGTAGTGCATATCATAGAACATAAATGTTTACGGCCTTCAAGTTGATTTTACCGCCTTTTAATACAGCTCTCTAAAGACAAAATTTTATGCAAAAATCCAAAAGTTTGACTTTTTATAAGGACCCACTGAAAATGAATAAAAGTTTAAAAAATACAGTATTTATTTTGTTTTCTTCCAGTTACTTATTTCCTCAGTGAACAATAAAAAAACATTACCACCTTCTCTTTCATTATCATATTACCATTTTCTCCCATTACTTTTTTTACTGTCGTTATCTACCCCTTCTTCCCTAAAACATCGCTAAAAATTCGGTGGCGGACACTTTTTTACAAACCAATAGTAAGAGCATTTTCAATGCTAAGAAATGTTTGACACCTTTCAACTCCAAAACTATTGCGCCAATCAAAAATGAGTATATTTCTTCATCTATGGAAAATTTTATGAGAAATCTTTTTACCAACTATAAAATTTTTTAAAAGATTGACCTTTTAATGAGAAAATCACAAAAACAACTTTGAAGAATTATTTAACCTCTTGGTGGCTTGAGGGGGGAGTAGCAACTTGAGACGTGACTAGTATTCGATTTTGTATAGTTCACCCTGAATACAATAAGCCTCCAAAGGGAAAAACTTTATCTTCATTTTTTCTTGAGAAAATGTGGGTAGTAATGTGGTGGACTAAAATGTCTGACACACTGCAAAAAATAAGCCACATTACCTGTAAATATATATATATATATAAATGTGTGCGTGCGTGTGTATGTGTGTGAGTGTGTGTATATAATAGGTATGAATGAATCGCCTGAATTTTTGGTTCAGGGTAAGAGATAGGCTAAAATTTTCACGAAAGGTAGTTCTTATATAAAACCAGATATGATACGAGTTTGGTGCCTATTGGTTTTGGAGTTTCCAATGAAGTTTGAGAACAAAAAACTTCTGAGAAAGTGGTTTTTCCAGGATTTTGATGGAACTAAGAAAGGGATCTAGCTGAAATTTTTACGATAGACTGTCCTTATGTAAATGAAAGTCTGGTATAAGTTTGGTACCTATTTGTTCAATAGTTTCTGATAGAACTAGAAAATAAAAATTGCTTGAGAAAATTTTGTGTTAACAGTTTTGAAAAACTAGGAAAGGAATATGATGGAAATTACTATGAAAGATATTCCTTATTTCAAACCAAGTCTGATAAGAATTTGGTACTTATTGGTTCAGTAGTTTCCCAAAAAACTGAAAAACAAAAAATTTCTGAAAAAGTAGTTTTTCCAGGATTGGGCTGAAATTTTTATGTAAATTAGCTTTCACATAGTCTCAAGATTGATAACACTTTGGCGTTCATCAGTTTAGCCATTTCCGATAAAATTAAAAGTTTGTGTTCCATTTTTAAGAAAACTACAAAAATAATGAAGCTGAAATTTTCCCGACCAATAGTCTTTCTACAGTAGTTTTTAACCTGGGGTTCGTTGCACGACAAAAAGTGGGCGGTGGAGTCAGCAGTCAATAAAATAATAATAATTCAAAAACAAAATAAGTTAGATATTTACCTACATATTTTTTAAACATTTTACAACTGAAAAAAAAATTAATTTTAACTCTAAAATTTTTTGGGCAATAACCCCCTTGACCAGGGCTATATCCATTGGTGGTTGATTCCAAAAAAAAATAATAAAACACATGTTTTAGAAAACAAAAAACACCAGAATAATTTTATTGCTGGCTTCACTGGCGAAATTAGCTTCTTAAATTGAAAAAACCACTTCCTTCAAATAAGACATTTCATTCGTTTTTTCTATCCCCTGGTCACAAGAGTAGAAAGTCCTGGACAGTATTTTCTTTGTCTAGGGGACTCCAATGTAAAAAAGGTTAAGAACCACTTTTATATTGGATTATATCAGATCTGAAAGCAGTTTAGTGCCGTAATTTCCGAGAAAAATGTAGTAAAAAAATAAAAAAACTCTAGCGAAGCAAGCCTCGTTAGAAAAATTAGGTTTTCGAGAGAAAGAATTATGCATTTTAATGGTCACATTATTGGTCTGTAAGTTTATATGAATTAATGGTAGGTTATGATTGCATGAAATGTGTTAGCTGCTGACGAAATATTAGACAATGTGAAATATAAAAGCACTTTTCCTTGAAAAAATATAGGAAGCGTACTACAACGAACCAAAATAAATATTTACTCCAAATTTCGTAGTTATTGGTGCTAAATTGGGTATTTTATAGCCAAAATAAAAACAAAAATAGCGGTACCGGAAGTTCCGTCCGGTCGATCCATACAAAAATTAGCGGTACGCTACAATAAAATATAATAAATATATGTTTCAGATTTCCTACATATTATTCCAAAACTGCGCATTATGTGACCAATATAAAAAAAATAGCGGTACCGGATATACTGTCCGCTCGATCTACGCCAAAATTGGTGGCGTTAAAATTGCTTGAAAAATGCAAGTCGCCTGTGTTGCTTGAAGTATCTTTTTCGTATTTACGGCGCAATTGGTTTAGATCGTCTTCTCTGCATAGCATTAATTTAGGCTTTAGGTTTTTAAGTCGGTTTTCTTAAGAAAATCTACTTATTACGCTTGATGCGGTATTAGCCCCCAGGATTGGGGTCGGTACGTTTTTCATTTTATGACCTCAGGAATATATATATATAAAATATACATATAAATGTATAAGTCAATTTCTTGTTCCCATGGAACAGATCGCAATTTTTGTCCGATAATTACGAAATTTGGTACGAAAATTTGTGCTAAAACAGGGACTAGAATTATTGATTTTGGTGCAGATAGGCCGGACGGTACTTCCGGTACCGCTATTTTCATATTGGTCATAAAATGTACAATTTTGGAACAATATGTATGAAATTTGAAACAAATATTTATTATAAGTTATTGTAGCATGCTACCAATTTTTACGTGGATCGACCGGACGGTATTTCCGGTAAAAGTTTTTTTCTTCTTTTTTTTTCTAATTTACGGAAACTTTTCATTTGCAAAAATTATATACATGTTCATGTTTTCTTTTTTTTTATTTTATTACTTTATTGTATTTCTTCGATTTTATTTGAAATTGTATGATTATTTACAACTTTATCATCTTAATTAATTTTTCATTTTAAGAAATAATGCTTCTAAATTTCACATTGTCTAATATTTCGTCAGCAGCTAATAAATTTCATACAATCATAACATACCATTTACGCATATGAATTTACAATTAATGTGACCACCAAAATTCTTAATTCTTTTTCCTCGAATACCTATCTTTTCTAGCAAGGCTTGGTGCGCTAGTTTTATTATTTTTTCTGAATTATGGATGAAAATTGTAAAATTGGGTTATTTAGCGAAGTATTGGCACGCTACAGTTTTTTTAAGTTATGAGAACGTTATTAGTCATCACTATTTTTATTTTTCATTTTTTAATACAATTTCCTTATCGATAAATATGCAGATAAACTGAATGAGTAATTTAAGGAAAAAACAATTTTGTATTGCCCTAATTGATAAAGCTAACCTGAAAATTTGTCCGTACATACCTCAACTAACTGCGATAAATTCTCAAATATTTCTTCATCGTCGATGGTTAGTTGATTATCTTTATACTTGACCCGATAATGTTCGACTTTGCCTTGATAGCAAACGCATAAAGTGTAATCGCCCGGATAATTAGTCGATTCTCTAACCAAAAATAAACCATCTTCTTTCGGATTAAGTAACAATTCAGCCTGGTCTCTGGATATTTTCCCATGAAACCACCTACAAACGTGAAAATGAAATTATACGTGAAGTAAAAATTAACTAATAATAATCATAATGTTGTTGAAAATATATCACACGAGTCAGAATTTTAAATGACATCATTAGAAGTAGTTTACCGTAGATTTTTCGAGGAATATCAATATAGACAGAAATATGACGCTGATAATGCGATCAGTTCACAGAATAATAAATAGGGATTCATTCAAGAACTTCTCCTGTACGTTACCACTCCATCACCACAAAATATTTTACTTTTTTTCAAACACGATGCAGTACGTAGCAATTCTTATTATTTTTGCGTCACAGCTGGCTTATTGATGAAGTGACAATTAAATTCAAAAAACCTAATTTCCTCGATACGTGACTTTTGGATGAGAGCAGCGAACGTCCACGATGGGGTAAATAAATATAATAAACTTCTAGTTAAGAATAGATTAACAAATTCATTACAAGGCCTTTCTTAACATCAGTATCTACCGGGAGTATTAAAGAAAATATGCTTTTCAATCAAATTAAGTTAATCTGAATCTGCGCAATCGACAAAAAATTTCACCGATTCATACAGTGGTAGGACGGAATTAAGGGTTAAGCTCACAAACTGAACTAAAATGAGAGAACTTCAAGAAATTCATTAACATAAGATGGTTTTCAAGGACTGAATGTGAATTTTAGATGCCTTTTCTCAGCCGAATTACACAATTAAGACTGAAAACAAAGATACTTCCCAAAATTCACTAATATCCAATGTTCACCTTATTCAAGATACCGGTTTCTCATTTGAATCTTTTACTGCCTTCTACGGTTGCCTAGTGAGGCGTATTTCTCAGAAGTCTCACTCACCATAATACACACGGGTTTCAAAACGTTATTGCAACGAAGATTCGTGTAAGAGTGGACTTTCTTAAAATTCATTTTGAAATCGGTCGATCAGATTGACGCTCGTCTTCCAGAGATTAACATTAGCTTCATTTATTTCAAACAAAATCAAACAACAGAAGTTTCCTTCAATAAAAGTCAGGACACATATTGCTGCAATAAGCTCATGTAAGTTCAATCTCGTAGCAATAATTTTCAATTTAATTCACATTAGGGCATAAGCTAAGGAGCACAAGGTCTATTCAATTTTGTGGTATTATTCGAAGTATTATAATTTATTTAAACTTCTGGGACAATTATATTCAAGAGTCACGTTCAAAATAGTCTTTACGAATGAATGTTCATACAAAGTAGTCAACCAGAGTTAAATATTTATGGTGCTCAGCAAAAGCAAATAATAATTCTTACGGCATTGTATTCAGTTTCACTTGAGCTTTCCGTTGCAATGAACTCATTTTATCTGAGGAAATCACAAATTCATTGCTCGTTGGGGATATGATACAGTTAGCCGACGGAGTTGATGATGGCAATGGCCAACTGCCGTTTTCGTAACTCCGGCACGAATCCATAATCGGCAAGGACTTCAAAAGAAAAGAAAATGAGATTAGTTACCAAATGCTTGCTCGAATTATATTCAATGTCTATTGAGAAAGTTTTGTCTATCATCGAAAAAGATAACCAAATCCAAACCTGAGTGCACGACGTATTCTGAAACGCTTGTTTCATTTTGTTGCATTGTATGTTAAATCAAGAATTTCTAGGTTGGCATCGCACGATGTATTTCATCAATTCATAGTTTCTAAAAAGAAAACATACCAAAAATCAACATAATAAACATTCAACATAGAAAGATTAGACAATTCATCATCATCAACACATGTAAATATGTTGGAGAGATAAATTACGGAGTAAGATGAAAATCATAAATAACAGATACAAGATTAAGAACTTTATTAATTTTTTAGCGAAGTAACAAACTAAATAACTCTTCGAGGGAAAAAAAATGTAGGTATGCAACCAAAAAACTTCCCTCAATCTCAAATTATCAAAATGCAATAGAAATAAATTAATCACAGCATGAAAACATCAACAAATTCACAGTTAAATATGCTTCTAAAGCAACAAACATAAATGAGAATATCGAAATACAATAGAACAACGGAAAGAAGATTAAATTCGTCGAAAAAAATACAAAATTAATTTCTAACAAGCCGTGATATTCACTGGTACTCGACAGGAGGACATCGTATATTGATCAGGATTTCGTAAGATACATTAAAATTTGAAATACATTCCCCAATTTTCATTTGGACAATACGCCCTACAATATTCATCATCATATTAGTGACAAAAAAAGCTCGGCGGAACTATAAAAATGGTTGCATACGAACAATCATTGAACGACGGATAAAATTATGCCTCGGGAATGAAGCTCAATATGAAGACTGGAAGAGACGTTGATGAATCAGAAGAGATTAGAGAATTGCTTTGGTCAATAGATAATACTATCATAAACATTTTCACATTGTTTTAAAAGAAACGTGTATAATCACGAAAGGTACATAATGATGAAGAGAGAACAAAAATTCGGCGTTGAAATCATCAATAGTCATACTTTGTTGAAGGCAATCTGATGGCCATAGAGAGGAATTAAATGACTGAGAGAACGTAGATACTCCGAAACGGCAGAAATGAAAAGTCGAATCACTTACCAAACATTAGAATGATAAAAAATTAGCAAGGTAACTTCATTAGTGTACTTACTTCTGCACGTGAATGGCTTTCATTCAAAACTTTAATGAATAACAGGTAAATCCAGCTATTGATGGTTGGTCAAGATTAAAGATAAATATCAAACAAAAATAACAGATTACGAATTCGGAAGAACAAGATAATCACGATGGAGAGTGTATAAATTTTAATTTTTTAGGGTAATAAATAATGATAAATCATTGTACAATAATCCAATCTTATTGACCAATGACCATGTTTACGTCATTACTCATTAGAACTAGGTTTGTTCTGTTTGTCAAATCTTAGTGTAAACCTTTGACTATATACATCTTTGACTATATAGCTTATGGACTGCTAGAACTGATAAGAAATACATAGGGTTAAATGGAAGACCGCTGAAGCCACTGTTAACAGGCGTTCTTTTTACAAAAAACGACCTTTGGTGATAAGTGATAGTGATTCCAAATTTCCAATTCTGGCTAGAAAAAAATTAATTTTTATATTTTGTTAATTTAGTAATTAAAATTATATTTGTAGATAATTAATTTTATTATTATTCTACTTTGCCATTGACACATGATAAAATGGCATTATTTGTAAGTTTATAGAATAATTAATGACATAAATATGTAATACTTTACTAGAACTTCATTCCACTGATACTTTAAGTGCATCAAAACTTGACTTAACAGAAGAGATGAGTATATATCCACTATCTAATGGTCTAGAAGCATCTAATGGCAATAGCTTACCGACAGATTTGTTGCAATCTCTTAATGATTTTGAAGAAGCTTGTAATAAATTGGATTTTGTAGGTGTAATTGGTGCATCCTCATAAATTATTATATAGTTAACTGTATAGTATAATATTCAGATAAGAATAAGGAAATTATTAATATTTTCCTTATTCTACCTGTATATAAGTACGTAATTCTTTGATTAGTTTTCCATCGACAGTAATAACATTTAATCCCATTTGCATTAAAGCGTTCTGTATAAAAAAAAGTAGGAACGAAATAATTAGGTCTAAATATAAAATACACGATATTCTACCTGATACTTGATGTGAGGTATGCAGAACGAGGATCGAAAGAACTTGAGACTTTAGACTTTTAAGAGGTTTATTTCGCAACTAAATTATATTTGACAAACGAAAAAGTAAATGAGATGAAGCAACAGCGATATGCGATCGAAAGTAGAAGGGGAAACACTTCGTGACTAGACTGTACATATGACATATATATATAATGTTGTGATGATGATGATGAAGAATGAGATGAGGTGGGATTTCGTATCAACACCCCCCTGAAATTTTACCGAATAATTTCTTCATCATGTTTCCTGAAATTAAATAAATAATTATTATTTTAAAAAAAGAGAAAAAAAAATATTAAATACATAAAAAAAATACAAGTACAAAAAATATGCATAATAAAAAATTAAAAAATTTTTGAAAAATATTAATATTATTTGTTTATTATTTTTGGTAACTTGGGTTCCTAAGAAATTTATTGCGCTGTGCTTCAAAATAAAATTGATAAAAATAAATTAGTATAAAATAAATAAATATATAGAATATGGTAACATGCATGCAATAAATGAACATTATCGTGTATGTAAATATTATATGGTATATGTATGTAAATAAAAAATTAAAAAATTAAAAAAATTAAAAAATGGTAACATGCATAATTATTAAAGTATATTGACTAACATTTATATTTCCGCTCGTATAATTCGAGTCGACAAAAAAAAGAAAAAAGGAAAAATATTCACGAACATATATACGAATAAAAAAAAATAAAAGAAGGTGATAGAATAAATATGATGAAAGGTTTTTCCTATTTAGGAGTTCAATGAATTCGAGCGTACGTTGCGTATTTTATCTTAAAAGTAACATGAACAAGATTGCAGAATAATATTTGTTGCATCGTATATTATCTTTCGTACGTTGTATTGTATTCGAAGTGGCATTTAATATGTTTTAGATAAGGCAACGTTTTTCGGTTTATCTTAATTTGCGGTCATGTAATGGGTTTTTATCTCTTATACTATTTATTGTTAAAGAGTTTCCTTTCATACATGCGTGTGGGAATATTTCGTGTATTTTTCTCACGCTTGTTGGAAAGTGTTTAGGGTTTTTATTATACGATTTGTAGGGTTTTTACTTGCTCGATTTTCCAAATTTTTTCTTTGTTATAATATTCGAGAAACCTTCGATTTATTTTAAGCATGTATTTTCAAGTAAATGATGCTTTTAGGTATTCTTTTTTGACAATAATTGAAGGTTAATTTTTCTGCAAATATTTTCGTGTTACGACTTATTTTTGAACATATTACGACTTGTAATTGAAATGGGAGAAAACAAATTTATGGACTTGTACTAATTTTGACTTGAATTTCCCATTATGTGTATATATTCGTTTCGTTCAATATTTCCACAATTACGTTTCCGAATTTTGATCCGTCCAACGATTCTACCAGGATATCCGCCAATTGATTCTCCGATGTAACCGCTCTAAAAAATACCATTTTGTCCCCATAGGCTTCCAAAATTGAGTAACACTCGATCATTAAGGCCCGCGACCTTCCCCGACCACCCCGGAACATACTTTCTGCGCCGAGATACTGTCCTCCACAATATCGACCACCAATTTTTCCCCAAAGATTCCGAAACTCAAATATTGCATCACTTTTACAGTATCTAGGGTGCCAAAAACTGCAATTATTTCAGCCGCGGTACTCGATGACGCGTGAACAGTCTGTTTACAACTCCACTCCACCAAGTCTCCATAGGCGAATAGCACAGATCCAGTCACCGACTTCCCTTTATCCAAACTGTTTATATCTACATTTTTATCGTCAACCTGGGGTGCATAAGATGCATCCATACATGCCTGAATTCCATCCCCCTTTGATGTAAATTTTAAATTATAATTTTTGGTTGTGTTGACGTACCTGAATATTCTTTTTACGTAATTTTTTAAAGTATCATTTGAACTATTCTGAAAGTGGGAAAAAAAGTTTACAGGGAATAATATGTCCGGTCTTGTCAGTCTCGCTAAATAAAGTAGTCCCCCTATCATGGATCTATATTCTGTGTCATCTCTGCCATTTTGTATTTTATCAATTTTTAGTCCCGTCTCCATGGGTGTATTTGTGTTTTTAAGTTCAGAAATTCCAAATTTTTTGATCATTTTATCTATATGTTTGTACTGGGAAATTGTTATCGTGTTATTTTCGATGTCTCTCATTATTTCTAAACCTACAAAAAATTTTGGATTATTCGTAATGGTGATTGTAAAATCTTTTTGGAGTTCTTCGTTTATTTTCGTGATGGCAGATTGCGAATTTGATGCTACTAGAATGTCATCTACATAACTCAAGAAATATGTCTTTTCATTTTCATTTTTCATAATATATAAGCATCTGTCACTTTTAGTCTTTTCGAATCCCATTTCTTTTACTTTCATGTCCAATAAGTCGTACCACGATTTGCTAGAAGTTTTTAGGCCGTAAATTGATTTCTGAAGTTCTAGTACTTGATTTTTATTTATATTGATTCCTTCTGGCCTTTTAACAAAAATTGGTTTTATAATGGGTGAATTTAAGTAAGCAGTTTTTACGTCGTATTGTATCATTATTAGTTTTTCTTTGTTGACGATTGATAATAATAACCTAATTGTACCTATGGATGCTACAGGTCCGTGTGTTTCTGCAATGTTATATTCTGTGCGATCCTTAAAGCCACGTGCTACAAGTCTGGCTTTAGGTTTTGGGTTGCCAAATTCGTCGAATTTTATCGTAAATATCCACCTCGTATCTATTAATTTTTGGCGATCATAATCTACAACTT